>CM056377.1:48047878-48396556 GCA_029718625.1 Synaphobranchus kaupii | reverse complement strand
AAGATCCATAAATATGCTAACAATTTGTTACACATAAATACTGAGCTGGAACGAGGATGGTATAATTAGTGCAATTTTAACCACAGACTATCATTTGTTCTTTAAAATTACATTATAGATCCACTGGCAAAAGAAAAAAACAAAACACTATTATTTGTATATCAGTCCCATTATTAGCTTTATTATATAAATAATTGGATATTTTAGTGAAGGATGTGGTTATCATTTTATAAGCCCCCCCCCCCCCCCTCCCATTAGAAAAAAAAACCCAGTGATACTAAATGAGAAAGAAGGGCCAGCCAGCTGTATGGGCAATAAGGAGAGAGAAAGAAAGAAAGGATGCAACCAAGTGAATAAGGGCCTGCAAAGTAGATAATGTGTCCCTATGTATGGGGAAAAAAACACCCCAGACAACAACTATTAGGGGACCAGCTTTTGTCAGTCAGCGCTGATAAAAACACAAGGCCCATTATTCTCCAGTATTTCTTGGCTCCAGGAGAATAATGTAAGGAGTGAGGAGCAGAGCGGAACTGTACAACACAAAGGGCATTACCTTGGAACCAGACGTTGCTCTTGGTACGGCTTGGCCACGTGCTCTCAGACTATTGTTACTGTGTACAATTAATACCAGGCAAGGGGCAACAGTATTCAGGCTCTTTAATACTTCAATTCATGGGGAATGGCGTCTGCTCGCGTGGAAATGGTGGAAGGGGAATTTTGTTTTCCACCCTTTGAGATGAAGAATGGAAGTATTTGATATTTGAAACCTTTTTGTTCTTATGTTTATATGTATGTACCTTTTTTCTTGTTATAGTGGTGGAATGTATTACAAAGGTGTCTGTGTACAGACAGGTTTGAAAATGCTGTTAGTTTGGTGGGAACACTTTTTACACTGCATCTGATTTCATATATTAACAATGTACCAATGTTTCTCATTTATTTACTCATATGAAATAAGCAAATGTATTAATCAATACATTAATGGAATCATTCAATAATTTTAATGGGTTTTTAATGGCAATAAACATTTTCAATGACATTTAAAGATTTGTACAGTATAATTTCATCTGGCCATGCCAGGATTCAACAGTCATTTTTGCCGTTTTCCCTGACAGCAAATTAAACTAAGTAATTTCTTGACGCAAAATCAGTATTCAATCCGATAACCAGCGACCCTGGAAAAATGCAGACTACTTTTGAGTCAGTGTTTTTCTCCAAGGCAATGGGGTGAAACCTGCCTGGATTCATTTTTAATATTTGAATGTGAATTAAATTGGATCTCTTAGATCACATTTGCTGTCAAGAATCCTTTCACTTCTGCCTTCGCTCACAGAAACCTTTGACAGCGTTTGACAGCATTTGAGGGCGTTTGATTCCACCACCAAAGCCTAACCGATGTTAATCATAATAAGTAATCTATACAGCTTTGCGGGCTTTTAAATGCTTTTAGGTAATAATTACAAAGCCTGTAAATAGAGTACAAATTTACCTTCCGCCTCACAGATGTACCCAACATCATAATGGAGTTCACCAGTATTAACATGATTGAATATCGTTGGTGATATTAATGAATGTTGAATTTTGCCAGACTTGATCATTAATAGATGCTCGTTATCATTGTTCAAAGAATCCTTTCAAGACAACATCTACAAATACTTCAATATACATTATTATAATGCATCGTATAGCCTACTACTTGACTAAATATGTAGAAACAATAGTCTTTTGCTCATATATGGAAGGATTTTTTACCTGTTTAATCATAATCAGTAATTTTTGTGAATAAATTAGTTTTACTTGTTTAGTCTCCATTAGGTATCTATTAAAACTGTTATGGATTTATCATCATTTCTCAGAGTAGGACTTGGAACCACAGGAAGTGAGGTCAGGGTCCCTGATCTCCATACGTTTCAGTGAAAGTCTAGTCTCCTGCTTCGCGATGTGAGCTACCCAGTGTGTGCAGTTTACCAATTGTCAACATGTCCCTTGGTTTGTATGTGCGGTATCCCGCCACATTGGAACATGTTTTATAGCTCTTTTTTCTTTCTTTCTCTGGGCTGTCGAAAACGGGGACCAGGAGACAGCACACAAAATTGCTTTTTTCCCCGTCACTCCTTGTCTAATGGGTTGGTGTGCAATATATTCATGCCGGTAGCAGCATGATTGATTACCTGAAATGAAAGAATCCGAGCTTGATACATATTTGTGCCGTTTAATATAGTTTGGAAGCAGGGGGCTCATTATAGGGACCAGTGTTTCACTGATGGCCTTTGCTTAGTTCCTCCTTAGGGAATATGGCACTACGGAGAAACTTAATAAAGGAGGTCTCAAATAAATGGAACAATATCAGACTGTTCATTGCGCTGCCAGGGGAGTTAGCCTAGCCTTAGCCATGGGCTTTGGCTATTTGTGCCTTTGAACCCTCGGTAAAGCTGAGCGCAAAACGAAATAAAAGTGTTATTCCAAAGTGCTTTTTGTTGTCTTTTTTATCCAATGTGTGTAACCTCTATAAAGGCCTGTGTAACCTCTATGAAGGCTGCTGATAAATGGCCATTTTGGATATGCGTCTGGATTCACTCTGAGCTGAAAACAAATGACCTTGAAAAATGTATGTCTCGTAACCTTCTTCAGTGCTACTGCTTGGCAAGGACGGTGGTCACGTGATCAGTCGCTCCATGTCATAGCTTAATCCTCCTCAAACTGGGCCTTTCCAATGGCCTTTGCCTAGGACAACTGTGTTAACCAGCGAGGCGGTCGGTCTTTATCACTCGTTAGCTCCGCTGCTGATTGAACAAGGAAGTAAACCATGAAGAAACAAGGGAAATGGAGTGTTTGTGATATCACTCCTCGCTGCCCTTGTGGTGTCCAGAACCTGCCCGACTGCAACCAAACAGGCAGCAGGCGGGGGCCACCTTAGCCGGACTTGTGACATGGCACGGCGACCAGCTGTGCCTGTTTGGCGCGAGAAGCGTTTTTCAAGCCCGATAGAAAGGCGTGGCCTTGAGCGCTTGTATTGTCGGAGCATGATTAGGCCCTCAGTGTCTGTCCTTTGCTCTGGCGTGGCACTGTCCTGATCCCCCTTTCTGTTTTTCTCTGGCAGCTGTTTCGGCGTGTGGCGGCTGCGCTGCCCGGAATGGAGAGCATGCAGGAGACGAGCAAAGAAGGCAGTATCCTTTTGCCAGAGACCCACACAGGTGTAAGATCAGTCTGTGTCCTGTCAAGACTAGAAAATACAGTCTCACTGGTGTTGACAAGTACTGCATTTTTTATCTTATGCACATTGTATTTAAAGCAAAATTTGCCCACAGCAGGTATGCAATCTCGACATGTAACGCGTGGGAAGTCAAAAGTTTCATCTCTAGAAAGAAATTCAGGCTATTGTCAACTCGCATACGTGTTACCTGCTACTTTTGAAGCACCTCCTTGTGAGCCATATGTATAAAATAAAACATTTCACCTTCCAAGCCAGAAGATATACGCCCTGTCGCAAGCAGCCTCTACGCCCTCCCTTATATACAAGGAAAAAATGCCTATATTAGGCTACAGAGTGTACACTGTTCCTCGTGTAAAATTACTTCAACTTAAAAGGAAATTCGCTAAACGGTTTGCTGCTTTGTGGACAATACTAGGCCTGCTATTATAGCGTTGTGAAAAAGTATGGCTATGTGGCAGAAATGCTTGCTATTGACCAACTGAGGAAGAATCTGTGATTAAAATAGTGAATTCACCTTTCTTTGCGGTGCTGACACAGCTGCCGCATCGCCCGCTTTAAGGTCTCCTGCAGACAGGCTGAATAAAAAAACGCTTCCTAACACCTCGGGGACCCTCGCAGCAGAATTTAGCACGCATCCAATTATACGGGAGAGGTTCAGAACTCGCCGGTTAGTCAGAAGCGCGATTGTCAGCCGGCGGGAGGGCGCACCCCCGCCGCCCGGCCGGGCCCGCGCTCCAGCGACGCCAAATGACACGCGGGAGGCGAGGGGGAACGGGAGCGGGCGGACCTCAGCGGCTCCGCTGTCTCCATGTGATTTAACGCGGTGACAGGACTCATCAGTCAAAACCGCGAGCGCCGCACGGCTACCAGATCTCTCCCATTGATATCAGGTGTGGGGTGTCATGCTTTATGAGGCTTGCGGAACTGTCTCTCCGAGCTGTTATTTTCCCAACAGATGAACCCTCCCAACCCCCCTCCCAAACGTACATCCATGGCATGTCATTCTGTGAGCAGGGGAAGAAGACAGAAGATCTGTCATTTTCTCTGATGGAGAGGGAAGAAGAAATATACTGTAAGATTTTGGACAGCACATATATGGGCTTTACTGCTGTCAATGTGGGAAATAACAGTTAATGGGAGTGTCTGTAAGATCAATGCACTGCCCTCCACCGACAGAGCCACCGTGGCAGTGCGCATATATTTATTTTACTTTAGATTTGTTTTGCTATTGTATCATCATATATCCACCCAGCCGAAAAAAAAATGTTTAAGTATTTTTATGTCTTGCCATAATACAAGTGTCTTGGGTGACAAAAAGTGCAGTGAAAATATAATGTTTTTTGTCGTGTAGGTTTCAGCATAGTCTTCCGATTTCAAGAGCCCAACTATATTCAAAGGCCCATCCGCGTCACTGCAATGCCCTCCATCATAGCTTGGGAGGGTGCGGTATTGTCATTGTAGTCCGCCAGTCGAGCCGTGCACTCGCCCTGAAGGAGTACTCATAGGGCCTGATTTACTAAAACCTTTAGCGTGCGCAAAACCTTTTAGCACACGCAAAACCAATAACGTGACCAATGATTGGTCATGGTATTTGTTTTGCGCCAATCATTGGTTGTGTTATTAATTAAAATTTTGCATGTGCTAAAAGGTTTTGCACACGCTAAATGCCTCAGTAAATCAGGCCCATCATGTGCAGCGGGGGTAGGCAGACTACAGGTAGACCGCTGGCCCCCAATAAATGTTCAATAAGACAAGGCCTTCCCCACACAGTGAAACTCCTCCCCAGGTGATACTGCACCTAATTGTTTGGTAGCCAGCAGGACTTCCAGCACTGACATGATTTGATACCAGACCTTGGGCTGAATAGTCACTGAAATGATGCTTTATTGGGACTAACCGTACGACAGCCCCTTTACTGTATATTGTAATGACCTTATTTATTGTATTTATATCTCAGATCTAATCCAAGACAACACGGATATTGGCCTCTGCTAAATAATAATCATAATCAATCGCAATACAGGAATTGCACGGACTGTTATTACATGCAGCTAGCTGAGAGGAGGCCGCACAATATTAATATGGGCTCAAGGAGGCATGTTCGCATATAATGGAAATTCCCTCTCAAATTAGCCTCCCGTTTCTCCCGCTCACCTTGGGACCTAAAAAAAAAGCTGGTCATCTAGCTAACAAAGTGAATTATTGATTCATGTTAATGCTCCTCTTGCTGTTGTACCGGCGGTCGCTGGGGAGAATGTGCTGAGATGTTGCAGGATGCTCAGGACTACTGCTAAATGGGCGAGAGCCGTGAAGCCCTCCATTTTGTCTGCCTTCTTCGTTTCTCCATTTTCTCAGCAGTCTTTTTAGAATTTAGTCAGGGCTGCATATCTCCCAGGGAATGCAGCAACACTGCTGGTGGCTCTCTGTTTGGGACCTGGAGGTTTTTCATGCCAGTGTTTAACAGCCCTGTGCATGAGGAAAGATGAGAAAGACCCTTCCCGGGGAAGGCTCTGTGTAATATGTAGCTTTTTAAATCGGCCTTTCGCTTCCCAGAATGAGCGCCGACAGCCTTATTCTCACAACAGAGAGCCTCCCCAGTCAGCGGTCATGTCTGCAGTAGGAACTGGTAGAGTAGTGGTAATGCACGTGAAAATTGGTTTTGGCGGACTCCGGTTCCTGTAACAGTTCATATTAGACGGCTCGGTTTTTTTTTCTCCCACCAAGCGGAACACCTCCCTGGGGAGCGTGCGGTCTTTCTGAGCCACCGCGTGCGGTTAATGCACCGGAGTCCGTTTGCAGGTCTCCTCCTCATTGTCAGTCAGCCAAACGGAGTGCAAGTGAGCAGCTCGTGCCAGGCAGACTGTGCCTGTCTTCATCATCGCGGGCCGTTTGGAAGTAGTGCGCTCATTCACACTGCCTCTAAAGAGCTCAGAGCAGCTCCACTCGTCCGCCAGCACAGCTGCCAGGTTGGCTGGCCCATCGATATCCAATTACTTGATTGGTCTAAAGCCCTACTAGATTTGAATGAATCTGCATATTCCAGAATAGTCTGTTCAAAGATGGCTCTCTGGTATTTCGCAGCACAATCATGGCAATTGCAGGATACATAGTTTATAGTTTAGGATACTCTTGTTAATTAGCTCAACTGCCCTTTTAATGAGGTCACCTTCAGGAAACAAGACCCATGGGGAAATTAAGTGTTTGTGGTGCTCCTCACTGTGCCCGTGGTGTCCGGAATATGCCCGTCTAGAATGGGACAGGTGGTTGGCAATGCCCCAAGCTCGACTTGCTACACAGAGCTGGTATCTGCTACTTTCAGGCACTTGCGTTTAAAGGGTGGTGCATGTTACATGCAGAGATGTCAACCCATTCTAGTCATTGTATCTCTATGATGGAGAGGGACAGACTTACCTGCTTTAAAATCTGTCGCTGTCAATCCACTGCAGTCACAAGGTACCCTGTGTTTGCGAATCTACAAGACACATATAAGAACTGGTGCAAAAGATCTCAAACTATGGGGCTGTTTGGCTATTTCCTGGGTATTTCACTGTTAAGATGAGTGTCCATGTTTTCTACAAGCCCTCAGTCAGAGTAAACAAGGCGAGGCTGCAGGGAAATTTAATTTGCCCGACTCTGTCCAATTGGTCGATACTGCGGGCATGACATTAAGGCGGTTGATGGTGGCAGCTTTCCCTCAGAATGCATTTCCCTCATGTGGTCTGATGTTCTTTAGTCGATGCGAGTGAACCACTTTCTGTTTTCTACTAGTGCAGAATATTCAGTAGATAAACAGCGCAGCATTTAACCTTCATGTTCCTTCCCATGGTAATTGGTAGTACTCCCTCGCCTGACACATTTCCTTCTTTGCCACTTGCCGCACCTCTGACAACTCGCGTCTCATCTTTTCCCTTTCTACAGAACTGCCGTCTCCATGGTGACTGCCGGTAGTTTATAGAGACGTCTCCCGCCCGCGTGTCCTCTGTCGTTTGTTTATTCGTGCGTTCGTGCAATGGCAGACGAATCGTAACCGTGCAATTATGAGGTGAGCAACGGAGTCCGGTGCGGAATGAGCTTTGTTCTCGGAGTGAAAGTTCTGAACACCCATTTCTTTTTATCTCCCGCTGACAAGATAGAAGAGGATTAGCATTTTGAAAATGTGTATCTCGTAGGTTATAGTCGTGTGCTACCAAAAGGTCGCCCATAATCAGCGTTTTCATTCCCTGTTCGTCTCAGCTAATGGTGCTGATTTTATTACGGAAATAAACTTGAAAGTCACAAATGAATAGCGCTTACGCTAACAAGCAAGGGCCCTCCACTTTTTCTGCATTTACCAAAGCCTGCTCCGTCGTTACCTGTGGCCCTGGTTCAGTAAATTACCCTTATCTCTCTTCTGGTGTTTTATTGATGCTTCAATTATAATTTATAAATAGAGGCTGATGGCAGAGACGGCCAAGCTGCGGTACATCAGGGGCGCTTTATGACGGCACATCAGGGTGATATACCGCACCCGATGACAGCTCGCGAGATCCTCTGTGTCTCTCTCAGCTCTCTTAATGAAGTGGGCTCCACGTTCTCTCATTACGGACCAGCCCGGGCGGCTCTGACGCCGGCCGAGCATTGATCTCTCCGGGAAGGGGGCGCGATCGATCAGCCCAAACGCAAATCCCAGGAAGCCAGTAAAAAAAGAACACCTGGGATCCCATTGTCGCAGTCTTGATTTTTTTTCTTCCCCCCGATCCTTTTTTTTTTTGTCCCAGTGTGCTCCGGGAGACATAAAACTGCAAACCTCCGCAGTTTCCTTTCTGTCCGTTTGAGAGCCGCAGTTAAGGAACCCCCACGCGCGCTCGCAAGTTTGAAATGAAGAAATAAAGTGTTTAAGGCGCCTGACGGTTTGTCACGGGTTTATTGCGCAGGTGTCAGACGCTTCGCAGGCCGCATTGATTCTGCCCCCCCCCCCCACCTCCACTATCTTGTTTTTTGTGCCAGAGGCGAAACCTGATGCCCACGTGATGCGTTTCGGGGAAAAACAGGAGGGGATATTAAGACACAATTTACGAGAGCTATTTCTTGTAATTGCCTGTTTCCATGGGGGGAAGGTCA
Organism: Synaphobranchus kaupii; assembly: GCA_029718625.1. Lineage (NCBI taxonomy): Eukaryota > Metazoa > Chordata > Actinopteri > Anguilliformes > Synaphobranchidae > Synaphobranchus > Synaphobranchus kaupii. Next base: position 48,388,242 of record CM056377.1, on the reverse strand, counting down.
TCCCCAGTTTCCAGAGTCTGGCTGATTTATGGAGAGTGTCAAGGCCCCCGCGGCGCGAACCTCTTCTCTTTTTTCGCCAAACAATCTCTCGCTTTAGCCCCGATGTTTTAGCCCCCGTATATTATCTCCGATGCGAAGAGGGCGGGGCAGGTCAGACGGACACGACGTCCGAGCCTGGGCCCCCGTGCTAAAGGGGCTCTGCGCGGCGCCTCCGCGCTCAGTCGCGCGTAACCCGCACACAAACGAACAGGTGTCCGCAAATTTCGCCTCCATTTTTTTCCAATTCCCAAAGCTCTTGGATCATACCGGCTGCCAAAAAGGCGACCCTTCAGTTGTCTTTGCCAGAAATTCGTAAAGACAGAGATCCGGTCCTAAATGTCCTAAATGGTTAAAATGTCCTTTTCTAGTTGGCTCGCTAGGATTGGCCAACAGTGAGGAGCGTGCAATGCAGATTAAATGCAGTGTATTGACTTAGGGTGTGTGCATGGGCACTGCAGGAGGGCCAGCCTCCAAAATTTGCCTGAGAGGCATTCTTAACCACCCTGAGGTCACCCCTCAGCTCCCTCTGGTACTCAGGTGCATCATAGAACACATAGGACACATGGTCTGAACTTGGCCCATCTTTCCAAGCCTAATGGCGCAGGGAGGGGGTGCCCCAGATGGCAGAGGTCTGGGGTCACACCCCTACCGGACCCGGATTTCCACCCCGCATGTGCGGATGCCAGGGAATCCTGTCCATTAAAGCCCTGATTTGGTTTGGTAATGTTCCTTGGGAGGAGGGTCTTGTCCCCTCCTAGGACATGCCTACTCCAGGGACCGACGGCACTCCTGCCTGTCACATTCGCAAAATGACACCTGCCGTCAGCCGGACAAACCCCTCCCCCTCACACCTGTCCATTGCTGCGAGGACCTGGTCGGCCCTCCTTGGTTCTACCACTCCGTTCTTTGAAGTTTCCGCGGCACCCTTCACGGCTGCTCCCGGTGTCATTTCTTCGACCGAACGCCGTTTGCGCGCTAAGCCAAAGGTGACACGTCCGTGGAAACAGGCCAGAACCGTGAGCCAGAAATCTGCACACCGTCCCCGCGGGCGCTTGTCGACGGCGACTGGTGGCGAAGCAAGCGGCTGCGGCTCGTTTTTCGCCATCGACAAGCGAGCCCCTTAGAGTCGTTACTGTGCCAAATCTCCTCGCCCTCCTGCCCAATCAGTTTGGCCACCTGAGGCCCGTCACAAACGCACATCTCCAACCAGCCCACTCAGAGTGTAGCAGGTGGTTCAAGTAGTCATGCACACTTCGTCCTGTTTATCCCATTTTGTCCATCTGGGGCCTTGTTAATGTTAATGCACATCTGATTGAACTGGTGGTGTAATGTTCCGCTCCCTTCCTGTCCGTTTTCCGTGTTTTCCTGTTTTCCCTCCGTGTCATGTTGGATCCCTTTGTCCGTGTTTTCCCCTCTGCCGCGGACTAGGCATGTCCTTCCCTGTCTTGTTCGTCTGGTTGTTTTGGTTTACTTCCGCCTTTCACTCCCTCCCCCTCGTTGCATGCATTTTCTCACCTGGTGTCTTGTAATCACTCCCGGTTTATGTTCACACCTGTTTCGTATTTTGTCACATTAGTTAGCCCTATATAGTCTTTCGGCTGGCTGCCAGTCGGCGCCAGTTCGTTAACTATCATCACTTGGTGTAGTGCTTGACTCGTTAACTGGTCTCCCCGTGTAAACTATTCGCGTGTTTGTGGAATGTGTTTCCCGTACAGCGTATAGTCCCTTGCAAACTACAGTCTGGTAGTTTACCTCCCGCACAATTCCTGTCATTATTGTGTTTGCTAACTTGTTTCCCTTCTCCTCCATCCAACCCTGCTCCCTATCTCCCGTGGCAGTGTTTGTTTTCCCCGTGTTTGTTTGTGTGTGTTGCGGTACCTCCACCTCCAGCGCGTGTAGGCTCCGGGGTGATTCGCTACCTGGCTACCCTCCAGTTGTTCCTGTCCGACCGAGGAAACCACCCAGTTCTTCGGCGCCGGCTCCTGGAGCTCTGGAGACGGTCAGCTACCTCCGGACCTACCGCAGCTACGCCACACCACTCTGCCCTGCCGGGCTTCCGCAAAACCTCCCGACTTCCAAACCCTTCACCTCCGTGAGAACCTCCCGGTCTTTCCCGTGCCTTCCCTTGCACTAACCCTCCTCTGTTTTTGTTTTTCTATACCGGTGCAGTCAGCCCGGTCCAGTCCTGCCCTGCCGTAGTGAGTCGCTCCCCTGCCAGTTCCAGTCCAGTCCCGGCGTGAGTGTTACAGGCACTCGCTCAAGTCCAGTTCCGGTTTGGAACATTCCGTTCCAGTACCTGTACCCGTGTGGACCTCCCGGTCCAGTCCAGTCCAGTCCAGTTTCGGTTTGGAACATTCCGTTCCAGTACCTGTACCCGTGTGGACCTCCCGGTCCAGTTCAGTCCAGTCCAGTTCCGGTTTGGGACAATTCCGTTCCAGTACCTGTTTCCCGTGTGGACCACCCGGTCCAGTTCCAGTCCAGTCCAGTTCCGGTTTGGAAACAGCCCGTTCCAGAACCTCCAGTCCAGCTCCGGCTTGGAGCAGCCCGCCCCGGGCTTCCAGGCGCAAGATCTCCTAATTCTGTGTGTGTGTTGCCTTTCCTGTACAGTGTTGGGACTACCCCAACACTTAATTTATTAAATACCATCTTTTGTGAAATTCTGTCTCCTGGTCGTTGCACTTGGGTTCGTCCCGTACACAGATACGTAACAGAACGAACTGGCCAAAAACATGGACCCAGCCGACCTGGAGCAGATTCGGCACGCCTTCTCCTGCCAAACTGCGGTCAGCGACCAACAGGGCCGTCGTCTGGACGACGTGTTGGAAGTACTGAGGGGCATCACGGAACAAGTTACTCAGCTGTCTCTTCACCAGCCGCTTCCGCGTATTCCAGTGGGCCCTACACCGCCCGCTCCGGACCCCCCGGCGGACCCTCCTGTGTCCGCTTCATTTCGGGAGCCTCGCGTTCAACATCCTGAGCTATTCCGCGGGGAATTGGGGAAATGTCGCGAATTTCTGATGAAATGCGACATTGTCTTCCGGATGCAGCCCTCCTCCTTCGCCTCCGACCATGTAAGATCGCGTTCATCATGAGCAGCCTGGGAGGAGGTGCCCTGGAGTGGGCTACATCCATCTGGGATAGCCAAGCCGCGCTCTGCAACAACTTCGCTGCCTTCACCGCCGAGATGCGGCGCGTGTTTGACCACCCTACCTGTGGGCGAGATGCAACTCAGCGCCTACTTCAAGTCCGTCAGGGGGGTCGCAGCGTCGCAGAGATGGCCATCCAATTCCGTACCCTCGCCGCGGAGTCCGGATGGAACGACACCGCCCTTCAGGGGCTTTCCGCCAGGCACTCAGCGAGGAGCTCAAAGACCAACTAGCCACCCGTGAGGAATCCACCTCCCTCAATAGCCTTATTAGCCTGGCCATAGCAGTCGACAACCGTCTTCGTATCCGGGCCCGTGAGCGTGGGGGGAATCCCGGTCACCTTCCTCAGATACGCTCTCACCCATCTGCTTCTGGATTCAGGGCGGCGTCTGGGGTCTCCGAAGAGGAGCCCATGCAACTGGGCAGAGTTGCGGTCAACTCTGCGGAGCGCCAACGCCGTCAGCGATCCAGGTCTTGCTTCTACTGTGGCAAGCCTGGCCATCAGATCGCCTCGTGTCCAATCCGCCCAAAAGAATAGGCTCGCCAGGTAAACTAGGCGTACTGACGAGCCCTATCATACCCTGCCATGCAGCCCAGAATCGCCTAGTCTTCAAGGCCACTCTCCTGTGGAGCGACAAGTCCTTAGTTTCGTCGGCTCTCATCGACTCTGGAGCCGACGCCAACTTTATGGACACCACCTTCGCCCAGAGGGCCGGCATACCCACGGAGCTTCTTCCATCACCCATTACTGCCTTCGCCTTAGACGGTCGGAGCTTGGGATTAGTGACCCACTCCACCGTGTCCTTACAGCTTGTCCTCTCTGGCAATCACCGGGAGAGCATTCAACTCCTCCTCATCAACTCCACACAGTCAACCATAGTTTTAGGTCAAACCTGGCTCCGTCTCCATAACCCACACATTGACTGGCAGGGCGGACGCATCCTGGCGTGGAGTGGCCACTGCCTGGCTAGCTGTCTCCGCTCCGCGCTTCCCCCTCCGGGGTCCAAGAATCCCAGCACCAACCTACCCGAACCCGATATGTCCACCGTTCCCAAACAGTATCACGACCTCAGTCGCACCTTCTCGAAAGCACGTGCTCTGTCCCTACCTCCTCATCGCCCGTACGACTGTTGTATCGATCTGCTGGCGGGAGCCAAACTTCCGTCCGGCCGTCTCTACAGTCTGTCGGGACCAGAGAAACTCGCCATGGAGGAATATATCCATGAGTCCCTCGCCTCGGGCATCATCCGTCCCTCCTCTTCTCCGGTTGGTGCTGGGTTCTTTTTCGTGGGGAAAAAGGACGGCTCACTACGGCCCTGCATCGACTACCGGGGACTCAATTCCATCACTATCCGCAACAAGTATCCTCTCCCCCTCATTAACACTGCTTTTGAACCCCTCTCGCAGGCCGTCATTTTTACTAAACTCGACCTCCGTAATGCGTACCACCTGGTGCGCATACGGGAGGGGGATGAGTGGAAGACTGCCTTCAATACCCCGTTGGGCCACTATGAGTACCTGGTGGTCCCTTTCGGCCTTACTAACGCCCCGGCAGTCTTCCAGGGCATGGTTAATGACGTCCTGCGAGACCTGTTGGGTAAGACTGTTTTCGTTTACATTGACGACATTTTAATTTTTTTCCAAGTCCCCTCAGGAGCACATTCTCCATGTCCGGGAGGTTCTCCAGCGGCTCCTCGAGAACCAGCTCTTCGTGAAGGCGGAGAAATGCTCATTCCACGTCTCTTCAGTCCCGTTCCTCGGCTTTATTATCGAGGAGGGCAGTATCCGGGCGGATCCGGTCAAAGTCAAGGCGGGGGTGACGGAATGGCCCCAACCCACCTCTCGTAAGCTGCTACAACAGTTCCTTGGTTTTGCTAATTTTTATCGTCGTTTTATCCGAAATTACAGTGTCATTGCTGCCCCCCTTACAAAACTTACCTCCACCACTTTTTCTTTCTGTTGGAATCCCGAAGCTCAGCGTGCTTTTGAGCAACTCAAAACGCGGTTTTCCTCAGCCCCTATCCTTTGCCACCCTGATCCCTCCCGTCAGTTTACGATCGAGGTGGACGCCTCCGACACCGGCGTGGGGGCCATTCTGTCCCAACGTGCCGCCTTAGACAACAAGCTCCATCCCTGTGCCTTTTTCTCCCGGAGGCTGTCCTCCGCTGAGCAGAATTATGATGTCGGGGATCGGGAACTTCTTGCCATTAAGCTGGCTCTTGAGGAGTGGCGCCACTGGCTGGAGGGGGCAGGTACCCCCTTTGTTGTTTTGACTGACCACCAAAATTTAATTTATTTAAGATCTGCCAAGAGGCTGAATGCCAGACAGGCTAGGTGGTCACTTTTCTTTGCCCGGTTTAATTTTTCTTTGTCCTATCGCCCCGGTTCCCGCAATATTAAGGCAGATGCCTTATCCCGTGTGTTTTCCCTTCCCTCCAGTCCTGCTGACCCCGAAACCATTCTCCCAGCGTCCTGTATGGTGGCTGCGGTCTCCTGGAGGATTGAGGAAATCGTGAGGTCCGCCCAGACCTCCCACCCTGACCCCCGTAATAACCCTAACCCTGCCCTGTTTGTTCCCGACTCCGTCCGCTCCCAGGTCCTTGAGTGGGTTCACGCCTCCTGCCTGGCGTGTCACCCAGGTGTTGCCAGGACGACCGCCCTCGTCAGGAGGAGCTTTTGGTGGCCCACCCTCAAGGAGGATACCCGTGCCTTTGTTCTGGCCTGCTCTGTATGCGCCAGGAGCAAGGCTTCCCACCAGCCTCCCTCTGGTCATCTCCTTCCCCTCCCTGTCCCGGGCCGTCCTTGGAGCCACATTGGGGTGGACTTCGTAACCGGTCTGCCGTTGTCAGATGGCAACTCTGTCATTTTGACAATTGTGGATCGGTTCTCCAAGGCGGCTCACTTTATTCCCCTCCCCAAGCTCCCGTCCGCCCTCGAAACGGCGGAGCTCCTGGTGGTACATGTGGTCAGGCTGCACGGGATCCCTTCCGATATCGTGTCGGATCGTGGGCCCCAATTCTCCTCCCAGGTCTGGAAGGCGTTCTGTGTAGCCCTGGGGGCCTCGGCCAGTCTTTCGTCTGGCTTCCATCCCCAGTCGAACGGCCAGGCAGAGAGGGCGAACCAGGACCTGGGGGCCGCCCTGCGGTGCGTCACGGCTCGCAACCCCGCCTCCTGGAGCCGTTTCCTTCCCTGGGTGGAGTACTCTCACAACTCCCTTAAGAGTACCTCCACCGGGTTATCCCCTTTCGAGTGTTCGTTAGGGTACCAACCCCCTCTCCTGTCGGTCCAGGAGGCCGAGGTAGCAGTCCCCTCTGTCAGGGCCCACATCCTCAAATGCAAGCGCATTTGGAGGCTTACACGCACCGCACTCCTACGTTCCAATTCCCGGTCCCAGCGTCTGGCGGACCTGCACAGGACCGCAGCCCCCAAATACAGGGCCGGTCAGCAGGTCTGGTTGTCCACGTCTAACATTTCCCTTCCCTCCTCCTCTAAAAAACTTCGGCCCCGGTTCATTGGTCCCTTCCCTGTTGTACGTCTTGTTAACCCTGTTTCTGTCAAGCTCTCCCTCCCTGCCTCCCTCAAAGTTTACCCCGTTTTTCATGTCTCCCAAGTCAAGCCTGTCGCCTCCAGCCCCCTCAGTGCCCCTACCCTCCCTCCTCCTCCTGTCCGGGTCATCAACAACGCCCCGGCCTATACGGTGGACCGCATCATTGACATCCGCCGTAAGGGTCGGGGCTTCCAATACCTCGTGGACTGGGAGGGGTATGGCCCTGAGGAGCGGTCATGGCTCCACAAGGGCCTCATCCTGGATCAAACTTTAATCCAGGATTTCCACAGTCGCTTCCCATTCAAGACCAGGCCGCCAGGTACGCCAGGTGGCGTACGTTGAGGGGGGGGTACTGTAATGTTCCGCTCCCTTCCTGTCCGTTTTCCGTGTTTTCCTGTTTTCCCTCCGTGTCATGTTGGATCCCTTTGTCCGTGTTTTCCCCTCTGCCGCGGACTAGGCATGTCCTTCCCTGTCTTGTTCGTCTGGTTGTTTTGGTTTACTTCCGCCTTTCACTCCCTCCCCCTCGTTGCATGCATTTTCTCACCTGGTGTCTTGTAATCACTCCCGGTTTATGTTCACACCTGTTTCGTATTTTGTCACATTAGTTAGCCCTATATAGTCTTTCGGCTGGCTGCCAGTCGGCGCCAGTTCGTTAACTATCATCACTTGGTGTAGTGCTTGACTCGTTAACTGGTCTCCCCGTGTAAACTATTCGCGTGTTTGTGGAATGTGTTTCCCGTACAGCGTATAGTCCCTTGCAAACTACAGTCTGGTAGTTTACCTCCCGCACAATTCCTGTCATTATTGTGTTTGCTAACTTGTTTCCCTTCTCCTCCATCCAACCCTGCTCCCTATCTCCCGTGGCAGTGTTTGTTTTCCCCGTGTTTGTTTGTGTGTGTTGCGGTACCTCCACCTCCAGCGCGTGTAGGCTCCGGGGTGATTCGCTACCTGGCTACCCTCCAGTTGTTCCTGTCCGACCGAGGAAACCACCCAGTTCTTCGGCGCCGGCTCCTGGAGCTCTGGAGACGGTCAGCTACCTCCGGACCTACCGCAGCTACGCCACACCACTCTGCCCTGCCGGGCTTCCGCAAAACCTCCCGACTTCCAAACCCTTCACCTCCGTGAGAACCTCCCGGTCTTTCCCGTGCCTTCCCTTGCACTAACCCTCCTCTGTTTTTGTTTTTCTATACCGGTGCAGTCAGCCCGGTCCAGTCCTGCCCTGCCGTAGTGAGTCGCTCCCCTGCCAGTTCCAGTCCAGTCCCGGCGTGAGTGTTACAGGCACTCGCTCAAGTCCAGTTCCGGTTTGGAACATTCCGTTCCAGTACCTGTACCCGTGTGGACCTCCCGGTCCAGTCCAGTCCAGTCCAGTTTCGGTTTGGAACATTCCGTTCCAGTACCTGTACCCGTGTGGACCTCCCGGTCCAGTTCAGTCCAGTCCAGTTCCGGTTTGGGACAATTCCGTTCCAGTACCTGTTTCCCGTGTGGACCACCCGGTCCAGTTCCAGTCCAGTCCAGTTCCGGTTTGGAACAGCCCGTTCCAGAACCTCCAGTCCAGCTCCGGCTTGGAGCAGCCCGCCCCGGGCTTCCAGGCGCAAGATCTCCTAATTCTGTGTGTGTGTTGCCTTTCCTGTACAGTGTTGGGACTACCCCAACACTTAATTTATTAAATACCATCTTTTGTGAAATTCTGTCTCCTGGTCGTTGCACTTGGGTTCGTCCCGTACACAGATACGTAACAGGTGGAACCTCAGTCCTTCTGTTAAGCTGTTTAGGAGTGCTCACCATTCACACAGCACTTTAAGCAAGGTGGTCAATATTGATAATAATAGTGACTTTTTGTCCTGGGCAATTTAGGCAAGATGTGTGTTTTCGAGGTGAGACTCGACACTTTTCGAAATGGTGGTCTTGCCTGTCTTTGCTCTCACATTTACAGTGAGCAGAAGTGGAGGGAGGATGTGCAGGCTACGAACAAGAGCACCACCTAGTGCCTGAGTGGAGGTAAGGCTGCAGTAATGTCAGGCAGACTGCTCAGCAATGCCAAGACTGCAGACAGCCGTGATGTAGCACATTTGTTCTTGCCATCAGGCTCTTTGAATAGAGCCACCCTCCAGTTGGCTTGCTGCAGTCTGGTTACATGCTATTTCAGGTCTGTGAGAAAAATGTGCATGAACGATTTCAAAAGAAAAAACACTGATGTTGTTCTCCTGTCTGTCTTTGTGGGAACTTTGCCTGTGTAAACCTCTATTGTCATCATATTTTTCCCCTCACTTCATATTTTCTCCCTCACATGAAATAATGTTGAAAAATTTGTTGGATTTCTCCATTGATTCATGAGATAAGGGTATACGTTTTGTTCATAACTGTGTCTTTCTCTTCTTGTTGTTGTGTCATGCTTCAAAAAATATTGCTATAAGTTTCCTTAACAGTTCGCCCTGCAGTGATTGACATCAAGCTGGACAAACCACAGGAGCCCCCCACCAGCGAAGGCGGTTGCTCCTGTTAATAAACAGTACCAGATTGGGCAGCTTCATTTACACCACTTGCTTGTTGTGTTGCTTCCTATTGGTTAGCTTCCAGTTAATTTCAGGTTGAATATTTGGCCTTCCCATCTGACTATTGGTCATTGGTTGGAACTAGTGTTACATCAATTTTCTGTTGTAAAATATTGTACTTTATTAACTAAATTGCCAAAAAAAAATTAAAAAAATTCAATAAGGAAAAAAGCAACAAAAAAAAGTAGAATTCCAAACATGTGTATACTTTTTTGAGAAACTAGAATGGTACAGTTTTTTTTGTTTTGTATTTTTGTATACTAAAGAAAAAAGCACTGACAAAGAAGCAGACAACCTCAGTTTTCAGCTTGTACTGGACCGTGAAGGATTGGGAAAGGCCGCCCCAATGGCTACGAAGCAGACTGAACAAAATTGCATGCAAGCAGTTGATTTGATTGCTGATCCTGTCTGCTGGTGTCCACAAGTTAAATGTAAACGCTTACTAACACCTGTGAATTCCATGCACCATGTGGAAACAACTCTTGTCTGTAAAACTGGATTTGGATATTGAGTTTGGAACATGTCGGTAGTGTTTGTGTAAATGTTTGCTAGCCATACAGGCGACGTTAGAATGCAAGTGTTGGCCTAACCGGGCCCTTAGAAAAGCCATGTCCGTGCCCCATTGCTTATGGTTTGTTTTTGCTGATGGTAATTCACAAGCTTTTGCAAACACTAATATACACCACAATGTACTGTACAGTATTTATATTGTGATCGCCCTTTATTAGATTAAATCTGTATTCACCCATGTCAACAATGGACAGCAGGTTTAGGAAAATCAAAGGGCTTGGCTTCCCTGCCTACAGAAATGTATTGGCTCTACAGTTTCCAATGTTCTATGGCTTATTTTTCATCTGGAAGTGAATCCTTATCCGGTTATTGTGCATCTGAGGAACCTTTAATTAATACCAGGGGTCTCTATCTGTGTGTTCCCAAGGCCAATTAAGATGTGAACTTATAGTGACATTCCTGAGAAAAGGCTACACTGCATGTTTAGGCCTTGCTCATTGCAAAGCACTCCGTGGTAAGCCTGGAGCTGGACCAATGGGAGAAGGCCGCTTCAGTGTCATAGCAGGCAGTGCGTAGTGCAGCGCTACAAGGATGCTGTGAACTTTGCAAAGCTGAGGAACTCAAGAAGTAACAAAGTAGTTAACACGATGCTTTAGTGTAATCGTACATCATCGTACATCAGTTAGCATAATGTATGTGCTATTTATTTGCCGTGAAGACGATTCAAAAGTAATTGAACGTCGTTTTAAGAGCCAAGAAACTAAAAAGCACTGGAAGTATCGTGGACCACTGATTGGTAAAATACTTTTACTTTGATGTCTTTCATGGTGGTCCTTAACGCACTTTTTAACATAATATTATACCCGTTTTGACAGCTAATGTAAAATGTACATATCCCGCTAATACGAAGTACCGAAGGAATAAGATCATAATATCCATAGCAGTTGGAATGTCTTGAGGAGCAAAATGTAACAAGAGACTAATGTTCTAGCAGTATCGACGGCCACCGGGGGTACTTTCCGTTTGAATAAGAATGAAAAGTCGACCCACCTTAAAAGAGCCAAAAATGGTCGCCAGGAAGCATCTGCAGGTGGAGCACATTGCTGGGCTTAAGGGGGCGAGGGTGCATTGCTGGGCTTAAGGGGGCGTGGGTGCATTGCTGGGCTTAAGGGGGCGAGGGTGCATCGCTGGGCTTAAGGGGGCGAGGGTGCATTGCGCTATGATGCGGTGTGCTCTCACTGCATGCTCATGTCAGAGCTGAGGGGATGATCGCCTGCAATGTTTTGTTGTCAGGAGAGTAGTCACCTAGGCTGCGTTTCCTTCAATGACAAAAAAAGATACATTTTCTCCCACAGTGATTTTGAAAGCATCTGCATTTTTTTTAACTACGGTTTGTCGCTATTTATTCCTTATCATACCTGTCTGTGCCCTCACTTATACTGTATAGAGAGAGCTTCGTGATTGGCACTCGCAGACTATGGAGACTCCTCCATAATCTAATGTTGACGATAAATGCCTGAAATGCTTTTCATTGTTATTATAGATTCATAACAACCACTTTGCTTTTAGTATTTACTTGCTGCCTAACAGGACTACTGAATAGAAGGAACCTTGTTTTTAAAAAGAAACAGACTCTTAGGGGTAGAATAGTCAGACACTCCCTGTATACCTAAACTGGGATGGCCCCCACACTGTAAAGTATCATGCCACATACCACATTAAAGATAAGGGAATCTTAGTAGGTTTCTATCAAAGAGAGTAGGCGGAGCAAGAGGTCCAACTTTGGAGCTGGAACGTCCGCATTTGGAACTTATTAGACAGACAACAGGCGCTCATTAAATGACTGGAGGTCAATGGAGTTTTTACAATACAGTTTGCTAAACAGGTCATTATCAGACAGACAAAATCAAAAGTCTCCCTTTTCTTTTTAGATTATATATGCCTAGGTTGTCAGGAGCCAGTACTACTACTTACAAGCCGTTATGATTTTGACTATCCAACGAAAACCAACTTTAAATCCGGCTAGCGCCGGTTAGTTGCACGCCACTCTAAGCGTACGTTATGTAACTTTAGTTGCTAAGCTAACTGAAAACCCTACTGCGCATGCCTGATCAGTTCCCCTTGTGTGGATGAAAAATCCAATGGGGAAAAGCGCCAGTTGCGTATCTTGTCATATCTACAATCTTTGCTTCTATGTCGAACGTTGGTGGTGTCACCTCTTTGGTTCGCTCTTTGTTCTCTCTTGGTATTTATTACACTGGTGCCTTCTTGGAACACACAAAGGCATGCAAAGCTCTCCTTGTAGGGGTCAGCCCTGCTGTTGAACTCTGTGTATAGAGGAGAGCATCTGGGATATATTTGGGGGAGGGGTTATTTATTGATTGACTGATCAATTAATTGACGTGTACTTGATATTGTTTGTTTTTTTTTGTTTTTTTTTCTGGAGTGTGTTGGACTCTTCTGAGCTGGTGTAGTGACAGGGCTTTAGAGTAGTTTACCCGCCTGTACCGCGACAGTACCCTTTAGTTGCTGCCCCCTTGTGGAAACATTGAACTCACTGTAGGTTTCACCTGATTTGTGTGGGGAGGGGGGATGCACAGTCGTTGGGCACTGCCCAGCTCACACATAATGTTCACATAACGTCTCTGTGACATGGGAATTTTGCCACAACGCTGGCAGAAGGTCACAGTGGTGCTTAGAGAGTGTTGTGTGCAAGCTGGGCTCTGTTGCGGAGGGTGTAAATGTCACAGCTCTGTGGAGCAGACCTGGTTGACTCCGAGCTGGTTCTCCATTCACACTGTATAGAGACTTAGCATGTCTGTCTAAAAGATCAATAAAATGTCTTATTACCAAATCAACTGTTTTGTCCTTATTTTATCATTTCAAGAAAATCTCTGCTGCGCTAAAATAGGACTCAATGAATTGGTGTGTGTGTGTGTGTGTGTGTGTGTGTGCGTGTGCATGTGTGTGTCTGTGTGTGTTTGCATATGTGTGTGTGTGTGTGTGTGTGTGTGTGTGTAAGAGAAAGAGGGTGTATTTGTATATGTGTGATTGAGTGTGTGTGTGTGTGTGTGTGTGTGTGTGTGTGGGTATGTGGTCTAACCATCTAAATCACCTCCTAAACTACACCACTTATGCAAATTCTATGTATTTTATGCAAATTGAAACTGCAAGTGGACAGTTCTGAGGAACATTATCTGCCTGCTCACACTTCCACTCTAACATTACTCAATATCCTGATTCTTTTGGTTGGGTGAGAACTCTAATAGGAAATAAAGAAACTTCACTGGAGCAAAAGGCAAAGTGGGTTTCTCATGTTCAGTAAAGACCTGATGATTTGTACTGCAGATCCACTTACTGCCTCGTACCTGGCTGCTCTGTAAACTGAAATAGCATTAATCTGTGCTTGCTACGGTGAACAAGGTACAGATCAAAAGCTCTAAGCGTCTTGCTTCAGTGATTCCAAATAAACCCATCACTCACACCAGAAATAACTGACAGGTTTTCTAATGATTTCAGATCCACATGAAAGGACTATGCACTGTTAGTTTTATGTCCTTCTTAAATGGGTAAAAAATAGCAGGGCTGTGTATCATTAACATCTCTAGGGTATTCAAATATCACTAGGAAAGCTGTTGTCCAAGTGTAATTTTACCCCCAGCTTTTACCATTGTCCTCAAACTCCTGTATCAATCCACAGTGCTTCCTCCATTGCAGGCTTTAAACCACATCCTCTGTTTTACATTTTAAATAGTCCGGAGTGTTTTTTTTTTACACGGAGATTGAAGAAAATGGTTCATTTAAGCCAATGAGTTCTGTCTCAATTGCTGAGCAGTTGAACAATGGGGAGGGAGGAATCCATACTGCAAAAAGCCAGACACACCACAAGGGGGCTGCAATGCTCCGAATCTTTGAAGCGAGCACATGGGAAGTCGAGCCAGTGCTGCTTCAAAAATATGAAATGGCACTTGACTGGACATGTCCTCCTCCATTCGCTGATTAAAGTATAAAATTAGCAACAACCTGTTTTTTGTTTGTTTTGGGGGGAAACAGAAGGGGTTTACACTTGGTTCGTTTCGTGTTGACGCAGTGCACTTGTTCTCTTGGGTCTGGAGGGCCATGCGAAGATGTGCATTTTCTTTGTAGGAATTCGGGCCTTTGTTGTTTTCGTCCCCATAGGCTTAAGTGTGGCAGTAAGTGTGAGGTTGAAGTAGCACAATTAATTACATTTGACATTCTTTGTGCTTCTAGTTGTCAAGCTTGTGTAATTGTATAGTTGGGACATGAACTGTTAGTGAACAGGAAAGTACAGAGTTTGGTGAAATGTAGAATGGATACATTAAAGGACTCCCTATGCCATGCAGAAAGACACCCAGAATGTATTGGCTTATCAGAGAATTTATAATTGTGGGAATGAACACACTTGTCAGTGGGATTAGGAACTACTGTGGCAATGAGTGCGTACATGTAGGGCGGGAGCCAGCTCATCTGTGGCGACGGCTTTCCCAGGGTGTTCCGTCACACCTACCACGGCTTAATGGAAGTGCCCTGACACTGAAGGATTGTGGGACATGTAAGAATAGTTCTTACCCGGGGAACTTAAAAAAAAAGGCTAACCTGAGGAATGAGGACAGCTGGGGAGCAGAAAGCTTTAGAGCCATTTATCAACAGGATGAGACAAGACCGTCTTTTAAACTTCTGCTATTCTTCCTCCTAGTCGAACAGCAAATGAATGAGGAGATATATATATACACCTTTCCATCAATGTACAAGTAAGTAGAAGGTGTGCACTTTTAATGTTTAACAAAGAAGGTTTTATTCAATGTTACATATGCACAGCTTTTACGTTTAGCATTTCACGTTCTTCTCGGTCGGTATCCAAGCCGCATCTAATGGGACCTGGTTTTTTAAGGCATGTGTGCAAAGGTGAGATTGACAGGTCCTGGCACTCCCCCTCAGGGGAAGCCACCGGAGAGCTTTATCCTGAGTGGTCGCCTCTACGGCCCTCCCTGCCCGCTCTCCAGACTGCCGAGCAGACAGAGGCTCCTCCGGCCCCCTCCCGTCTCCTGTGCGGCGGTTCGCTGGAGCAGCTGAACCGCAAGCTCCCAGGTGACTGGACTGGGTCAGGGGTCAGGGGTCAGAGGTGAAAAGAGAAGGCTGGAAAAGGAGCAGGAGAGTCTGCATGACTGGGTAGTAAAGGTCAAAAGAAGGAAAGGCATCCTTATATCATGTTCCCTAGAAACAAAATCAGGTGAATAGCTATGGCCATTTAATACTTTTAGAGGTCATGCTCATCATGTCTGTTACGTATTTATTTTTAAAATAATTATCTCAATCATGTCCTGTGTCTGCAATATATTCAAATTACAATGCTTAAAACCTTTTTCTGCCTCCCCATATTGTGGTGCAAGGCAGTTCATGAAATACCATTATCATTGTTGTTGTGTGCAATTGAATGGTGGAAGTATATCTGCCGTGCAATGTCATGTGTCTTGGGAGGTGAACACAGTTAACACCTGTACTTCGGTAATTTTGAATGACCTTGAGGACGGCATGAGCTGAAACATGTCCGCCTTGAAAAGAAAGTAAAATCACAATAATGATTGCAAAATGACAGATTTGGAAGGCAATTTTTTTTAATCCAGAACTTACCCACATTTTAATGAAATTGAATTGAAAACAATCTCCAGGAGTTTGTAAGCAGCATGTTAGGGTTTGCATTGTGCTACAAACCAAGTGTGCGGTCAATTTTAACACCTCGGGACAATCTTGTCCCTGTGTTCCTGGTCAGAGAGATGTGCTTATGGGGCTGGTAGCTGACCCACCATCCTTAGTGCCAGCCGAGATGTTACCTTGACTGCCACTTCTCCCCATGTGTGACTAGGCCTGTCAGGACCTGCTAGCCTCTGAAGCAGCAGGACGGGCGACTCCCACCTGCTTCGGTCACCATGACGACATGACACATGCAGTGCAGTGGTGAAAGCATAAAGAAAACACTTTTTGTTCAGTCACTGTGATCAGCCATGTTTGATTTTAGTGGTTTAATATTTACTGTCCCTTTTAATTTTTAACAAGTTTGTCAAATGTGTAAACCCCAGGGTCTCCAACAGTATGAGAGTTTCTAAAAATAATTTCTGTTTGGATATGTGGAGTAATGCTGCAAATCAGATGCAGGACCAGTCTGTCTTTGTCTTTCAGCTGAAAGTAGATTTATTCTTATTTGCTTATTTGACAGGGACAATGCACAGCTACTGGTAACGCACAGTACTCTATATCTCATAGTTGATTAGTGGTCACGATGACTTTGTTTTCAATCATGATTTCAATTGTAATTTAGATCTTGTAAAACTGATACATTGTCTTATGTTGGTAGTTATTGCATTCCGCAGACTTCTTCCTCTGACTGAAAAGACTGGTTGGCCAAATGTGGTTGATCGGGATGGTCTACATAATCACTTCTGGTAGGGTAGCTGAGGCTACCTGTGTTCAGGAGATACTGGCAGGTACTGACCTGTGTCTGCCTGCCTGCCTGCCTGTCTGTCCTGTTTACACACCAAGACAGCAGTGTTCTCTTTGAGCATATCCTGAACAAAAGGGGACTGGCTTCCATGGTGTGAGCACATTAATACATAACAGATGCTTAATTAAGACAGCCATATAATCCCCTTGCATGGCTGGATGAACCTTTTGTTGGGAGATAGCTGTTTTCCCATGTTTCTGCCCTGCATCTCCTACCTTAAAAAATTCTCATACTGTGGCCTATCTATTTTTTTAGTTCTTTTTTTTTTTTAAATGGCCACCAAAAGCTAATTTCAATGTTATATTCACATGGGCATACTATATCTATTTGTAGAACAGTGCTTAAGAAGAAAGCAGTCCATCCACTTTTCTGTCTCTGTCACTTATTCTGTCCACCTTCTGTGGTGGGATTGTGTCATAGCCTCTCCACAATACCTCCCCTGCCACTGAGAATTTTTTCTTTCTGTGCGTGATGCCATTTTGTTTGTGTATGTCTGATATACGACAACAAAGACACTATTCTGTATCAGTTCAGCCAAGTGACTGAATGTGTAAAAAAATGTTGTGAACCTTAGACCAATGCCAATGCTTGGCAAATGTCCAAAGGGAATATGTTTAAACTAGACAGTCTCCTCTTAGAAAACTTCACAAGACTGGCCTCCTAAGTTATGCTTGGAGACTTTTGCTGCTTCCTTTTAATTAGGAAGGCATTTAATGCTTTAGCGATCAAAGGGTGACCATCTGGGTGACCCTGCCAACAGAGAGAGGATGTAGTACAGATGGTCATGTTCAGGATATCCAACTCGACCACCACTGTAGACCAATATGCAGTGTAAGCCAGGATACGTAAACCCAAAGTAAAGGTCATTTTCCATCAAGGAATGAACCCAGATCAGAACTAGAGCAGAACATTCATCTGATACCAAACTGAACAATTGGGTAAACACACATTTTTCTTTAAAAAGGTTTATTAGAAATATTTCAAATTGTACAAATACAAAAGTATAGAATAAGTTAGTGGCTCACACCAGAGACAGTAATGTATAATTAGTTTAGAGGTGGGCGGGGGCTCTTGGGGCTAGCCTATAGGAAACAATCTGTTGGAAGGACACTGGGTCGGGATAGACACCTGCTCTGTTGGGAGGACCACAGCTGAACCAAATCCCACAACACCAGCTGTGGGGGATTACAGAGGAGCAGCCAGTCGACAGACCCCTTAGACAGAGCCTTCTCGTAATAATATTAGTTCCGCCACTTCACCAGAGAAGGCCTATCTCTGTGTACAAATGTACAAATGTGAACAGAATAGTTTTTGTTAACCTTGAACCTCTCTTCCAGCATCTTGTAGTTTTCAGCAATTTCCCATGGTCATGTTGAGCACATAATTTACATAGAACACCCCCTTTTTGACCATTAAAAACAAAACAACAAAAAAAAAGGCTGGTGGGCTAACATTGGCTGTGGTTTGGGTTTCCTTTCCCTTTGAAAGTTCTTCTAAGGTGTTTCCTCAGCTGTAAGTCTACGCCAAGATTTCATCTCTCTGTCAAGAAAAAGACAGAATAGAAAATTTTCAAGATATTATCAAGATGTTCACTGAAAAGAAGCATGACAAAGTTAAGTGAATATACCTCATCGCTTTCTCACATAAATATTAGTACACATTCACTGACTGACTATAAATTCCAAATTTGAATGGCCATAATGGTGAACTAATTAATCCATATTTCGAGCATGTTATCACACTGTAGCTATACAAAAAAAGAGTGATTCTTGAGTATTTTCCAATGATTCGCACAATTTTTCTTTCTATATTCAAAGACTAACATGTCTATTACATGTTTCAATAATATATATTATTATCAAGATTACCAATATTTTAAAAACATGATAGCGATATAATCATACTGGTACAGTGCTCATGCAACATTTTGAAAACAGTCTTAATAGAGGATCAAGCCCTGCTTGCTAAATCTGGTGGCTGATGATTGCTCCATATGT
The DNA here is from genome assembly GCA_029718625.1 of Synaphobranchus kaupii. Classification (NCBI taxonomy): domain Eukaryota; kingdom Metazoa; phylum Chordata; class Actinopteri; order Anguilliformes; family Synaphobranchidae; genus Synaphobranchus; species Synaphobranchus kaupii. Next base: position 48,369,931 of record CM056377.1, on the reverse strand, counting down.
TTTTCGCAGACTATTGTGTAACTCGCACATACTCTCAAAAGGGTAGTGACAATGTGCCACAGGAATGCAGCATCGACAGTGCATACGCTGGTTACAGCATTGAAGCAAAACAAGAGGAAAAGACTCACATGTTGCAAACAGGCAAAATTCTTTCTTGTGGCTTCTTGAATTTCCTCAGGAAGGCAGGAAGTTTGAGCTTGGATCTGGAGTGCTTGGGGGCGGGTCTACCAGAGGGACAGAAAAAGGAGGAAGGTGTTAATGAATGGGGAGAAGCACTGCAGTGTATCTTGTCACCAGGGTTTGAATTAAGCTTTGATTTAATTTGTCATTATTGTTTAGAATATTTAAAACATACATTTGCATAACCATAAACTATTATATATCATGGTCATTTTGTATATTGTAACCATGTTATAAATGATAATGGAATGTGCAGAATTACAAGGCAGTTGACCTGAAGTAAGGGATGACCGCTTCTCTCTGCCCTGAGACTGAACCACATCTGAAGCAAGTCCACAGTATAAATACAGACCTCGGGCTTATAAACTAGTAGCTGCTTGTTCTCATATTTTATCTTGATGGAAAAGAAAGGAGGTATTGCAGGCTTACATTCATTTCATAGATAATGGACAATATGACTCTATACTACCTGGAGAAGTGCTGATCGTAATGTGTGTGCGCACGGGTGCGAGAATGAAAGCCGTGGGACACTTACCGTTCAGCCTGTGGCGCAGGCTGCATCTGTCCATCTGCGTTCTCCTCCTCCTCTTCCTCGTCTTCGTCGCTCTCTGCGATCTGGTCCCAGACCTTGGTGTTGACCCACAGCGCCTCCTGCAGGCCCAGGCCCCGGCCCACGCACGTCATTTGCCGGCAGAGCGGGCAGCGCACGGTCAGCAGGCCGCTCTTGGGCTGGGCCATCAGCTCCAGGCAGGATGCGCAGAAAGTGTGTCGGCAGTGGAGGACACGGGGTATCCTCTCCCTCCGGGAGTAGGGCATGTAACACACCCCGCACTCCCTGTCCTCGCACAGCACCATGGCTCAGCCTCACTGCTGCAGAGAGACGTCATTTTGTTCTTTAAAACACACAAATCGAAGAAGCTGATTAAACAATGCCCTTCCTTATCTCACAGCAAGCACGTGGTAAAGAAGAAATCTAAGATCCAGGAAGCTGTTTCCTAATATATTGTGTTAAAAAGAATCTGCATATTGGAAGCATATCCCTTATTGCCATAAAAATGCTATATAATTTTTATATATAGTTCAGTGGCATACTTTATACTCCAATATGCACTGACACTGCACATAATACAAATGGCAATAACAGAGATATTTTCTGTAATAATTGTATATTTTTAAATAAAATACGTATACATTTGGAATTCGATAATTTACCATATTTCAGCTCATTTCAAATGTTATTTTAAGTGTCTATTTTCACTCTAAAATACCAGCTAAAGTCATGGCCATAGGGTTATGCCAATTGTTAAATATTTAATATGTATTTGAACCAAACTGAAGAAAAGAAAACTTTGTAAAGTACTTCCTTTCTGTGCAGCCTCATGGCAGTCCACTACAAGGCTAAAGTAAAACCCCCCTCTACAGAGATGCTTTTTATTGGCCTAGTTCTTGTACATCCATGTGTGATTTTTCTGTACACAACTGTACGCAACTTTCAGATTGTAAAATAAGTATTTTATAAATAAAATGTATTATTATTATTAGTAGTAGTAGTAGTGTTATTTGTCACTGCTATTTTTTAAAATCTAGCGTCAATTTGAAGGATATAATGTGGCTCACATTGAATGGCATAATAACATCCTACATTTAAAAAACTAAAGTTAAAATCTATTATACTTATTAGCTTTATTATACTTTATTATACTTATACTGTATAAAATCAGGCTTGTGTGAGAGACTTAACAAACCCCTTGTTCTGAAACCATATTTTAATTACTTAAAAGTAATTGTAGAGAGGACTGTATAGAGAATATACCAAAACGTTAAATAAAATATTTTGGCATAATGTCCGAAAATGTATCACAGCTATCTACACAATGCCGTTGCAATTCTACCGAGGAAATGAAATCATAAATTATTTTGTTTAAATGAATAACTGCACTCACCGTATATGGATAGTAATCTCTGCTGGTTTAGCTGTATGTCCAGGTCCAAGTCGGTATGAATGTATCTGCGAATACTGAAGTCGAACTCTATCTATCTTATTTCATACGATTTCTCTCCGTTAAAGGGGTGATGCTTCTCTTCTTTCTCTCACGCAGCCAAACCGGTGCAACAGCTGTGAAACCGGAGGGATCACTAACGGTGTTTTAAAGAGCAAAAGGGGGTGGACTCATCCGCAGTATGCAGATGCCTTTTGTTTGCCTGTCTGACCGTGGCAGCTGGAGAAGCATACTCGCATGCAAATCCATTCCACGCTTGGCGATATGGTCACGTACACTTTCGCAAACTGCACACAGGCTTTTGGCTTCCTCATTTGGGGGAAGTCTCCTAGTGTTATTTTTTTTAAGGTTTATCTAATTATCTAATCTAAGTTTTGTCTTCATCGATTAAAATGTTCTGTTATAAATTTATGGACAAATACATGGCAATACGTTTCGTTTATATTGTTTTTGGTGTTATATTTTAATTCCTTCTCCAAATTTCACATGACAATTCTGCAATTTGGGAGACTGTTAGGGTTAGGGCTCACATTAACAGTTGCAATTGCCCTGATTAATTTATTTTCAAGCAAGAAAAAAAGATTGCCCATCAACACTTAATGGTAGCCTATGCATCTGAAATGACTGTGGGATATAGGGCTTACAAAAATATTTATGACATATTTAAATAAAATGTGAATAATGTTTAAAAAGGAATAGCAACTACTCTAGAGAAAGGTATGCGCCATTCTATAAATTATATCTCTAAACCATATAGCTACATAGAAAGGAAGTAAGGATTTCTAGTGTTTTATTTTCAGGCAAATAGTTCTATTTTCTGTTATGTACCAATGCAGCACATTATCTGTTTGTCATAACAGATGGTGGTGGGAACAATGTAATCTTGACTAGTGGGTCATGTGTCATGCCTTAGGCCTTATGCAATTACCACGAATTCATTTTAAAAGTCGTTGTTTGCCTTGAATGGTGTTCTTTCTTCACATTTGTAATTTTCCAAATGGATGGATGATAAATCTTCAGGTAAATAAATTATTATCAGTTCAGGGGACCTGCCGATTTCATTTGAAAAAAATAAGTACATTTTATCATTTAAATAAACATTATTGTATTTGTAATGTATGTGTTCACTTGCAGGAATACTGTGATGACACCAGTACTCTAATTAAGATAAGTAACATAAATCAAGGCTTGAACTTTTCTTAATTTCCCAAAGTGAAATGAATCCTCACATGTGGGATCACAAGGAAACGCTATCCTTCTTAACAGGAATTAGTGTTTGCTTGGCAAGAGAGTTAAATGGAGTACATGATAGCAAACTAATATTTTAGCAAGGAAGCTGCTTCAAATAGGGTGATCATATCAGCGTAACTGCTGGATGCTGATTGGCAGAGCTCCGTTGACTGGCAATATTGAGACAATAGACTCAGGATGACATAACACATCCTCACGACCCCAGGAAACAATTCTCACCTGTCACCAGGGGGGAAGACAGGTTGTGGTATCAAGGTGGCAATAGTAATTGTCTAGGTGAGACTCACAGAGAGCAGCCAAATGGAACCGGTATACAAAAAGGGTATTCATTAACTGACTAGTTCCAAATGTCATCATCGCGGTTGAATCAGTTTTCTCCATCTTCAACCTTGATGACAGTTTGCCATTTATAGGTGCTAATGAAGGACTATAGATATTGTGTTGGTGGGTTCCCTGTGTTTATAAAAACAAATCTACAGTTAAGAATCAGTATGATATGCATGACAACAGGTACATAATTACAAACATGATGCCTGACCTTGTCACATGCACCACAATGCAACCCTGTCATATGCTCAGCATCCTGGTAAATTCTGCAAGTGTGGTTTCTTTTTAAAAAACAGAAAATGTGTAGGCTTTGGAAATTAAATACAGTGAGCACCATAATTCATTGGACAGTGACACATATGTTATTTTGGTTCTGTACTATAGCACTTTGAGTTTGAAAGGATACAGACTGTCAGTTTTAATTTGAGGGTATTTTCATCCATATCCGATGAACCGCTTATAAATTATAGGACCTTTTGTACATAGTCCCCCCTTTTTCGGGCATCAAACATATTGGACAGTTTAACATAATGTAGAATAAAGTAATCATTTTTAATATTTGGTCACATATCCTTTCCATGCCATGACTTCCTGATGTCTGTGACCCAACAACATCAAAAGACTGTTGATATCTTATTTTCTGGTACTCTTACAAGCGATACTATGACGTCTCTGCATTTGAATGGATCTCTATGGGAATTGGGGGGTGGGACTAGATTTAGTTGTAAATTATGCTGGAACAGTATGGAATTCATGGTCTGCGAAATGGCTGTAAGTCATCAAGGGGTATAAAACAAGCCTCAAACCATCACTCTCATTGTCATTGTATCCTTTCAAACTCAAAGTGCTAGAGTACAGAACCAAAATAACAAAAAAATGTGTCACTGTCCAATGAATTATGGTGCTCCTTGTATGTGGGCTCTTTAGTCAGTTGTTTCATGTAAGCACGCAACTGCTGAAATACACCAAAAACCAGTGGCCGTCGAGGATTTGAGTTTGAGATTCCTGTAGAAAACGGTTTCCTTTTGACAGTATCCAACTGATTAGGCTACTTTCTCTTCAAAGTATATTTTTCGTATGTTTGAAAAAACAGTGTTCTGAAACATATACAATCTGGCATACGCTGCCCTCTGCTGACGTTAGAAATAAGTTTCTAGTTCAGTAAATGAGACGCAGTCATTTCGTTACGCCTACATCTTTTTACCTATAAAACGCAGTGTTCGTGCAGATCTACCTGGAGAGTAGGCGGCCTAAAATAGCCTAGGCTACGTTTAGTTTTTCATTCATATGTTTTGTAGGCTATATATATATATATATATTAGGCTACCTAATTTAACATATCGATAGAAGGCAAGTAAAAAAAACATTTGGAAGTAGCATCGGCTCTGTGGCATTACGGACATCCCGTAGCCTACCGGATAAATATTTTTTGGCTGGAATAGGGTAGCCGACAGGACTATATATTTAAAAAATGCGCATAGGGTTTCAAAACGTGGGCTCGTCCGGGATTTGAACCCGGGACCTCTCGCACCCAAAGCGAGAATCATACCCCTAGACCAACGAGCCATATAGTACCATGGATCCTCCTCGCATCAATATATGAAGTTCGTGTCACTAAGTTACTTCGGTATAGTTCCGTATCGAGTTTTTATTGATCATATTGTGTGGGTCGCCACTTTTTTCCAATAAAAAGCCATTTGAAAACGAGTTTTATGGAGCCTACTACCTTGTTGAGTAAACGTTCAGTTCACTGCATTTTGAAATGTAGGCTATTATTATATTCTACTTCAATCGCAACAACATCGTTGTTCACCTTTAAAATGTTCCCAGGGCTCGTCCGGGATTTGAACCCGGGACCTCTCGCACCCGAAGCGAGAATCATACCCCTAGACCAACGAGCCACATCTATAACGCTCCAATCGTTGTTTTAAGAGTGTAACTGATTGTACTAACTGGCAAACGACAGCTTTTATGCACTTCGCATTCCAGCTTCATTCACTTCAGAATCCCGTTAGCCTTGCTTTGTCAGGATGTATAAAGAGGGCTCGTCCGGGATTTGAACCCGGGACCTCTCGCACCCTAAGCGAGAATCATACCCCTAGACCAACGAGCCATAGTGTTCTTCAGTCTACATGTTCAGGTTTCCTGCTAATTTGCATTTGGCCATATGCTATTTTGATTCGTTTTACAACTAGACTAAGGAAGGAGAAAGGGAACAATTTGCCAGTCCAGGAAAAGTCAGTCCATTTAGTAGTTGCTTGATCGCTACTTGCTGGCTAACCAGACGTAGCTAGGATTGTAGTAGTTTGCTCGCTCGGTAAATTAGTGGCCAGCCTACAAGCGACCTTGTTTATTTTCGCAGCATGAGGCCAAAACCACATTTCCCACGATGCACTTCACAAAATATGATTCTGCGCATTGACTGTAAACATTTAAACGCGCTGTTTGTAACTAAGCGGATTCCGCTTTTGCGTGGCTACTGTAACTGAAAATGATTGAAGGTGAGTGAAACTTCCAAATAAATTAAATAACACAACCTAGTTAACTAGATTTGGATATAGCGGAGTTGTATAAACTGTTTTAGCTCACCTGAACATGATTTTTCAAGGTAAAACCAGGTTCGCAGGACGCGGCTGCAGTTAAACTGCCAATATTGCACCCAAAACTTGATGCAGCTATTAATTCTGTAGTCGGTGAGTATTTTGGGATTATTGTATAAAAATATCGTTTCCTATTTCGTTAGCTGACTTTTTGATACTAGCTAGATTACATGATGCAATCATTTATGTGTCATAGCTTGTGACGAATAAGTAACGTTAATTGGCCAAGTAAAAAAATCACGTTCAGCTAACTGGCTAAATTATAAAGTTAGCGTCGCTAATACAGTTAGCGTCCTGATAGAGTAGCAAGCACTTGATATATTTTAAGTTAACGTTACTTCTGAAATCATATGGTGTTTAAGTTAGGTGTTGCTGTTTGCAAATTTTTCAGAGAACACTAGTTGGCTAATTAGTTGACTAGCTGGCTAGCCAGTATTTTGCCACCATAACGTAATGTAAATAAACCTGAATATTACAGTTGCATGGTGCCAGTATTTGGAAATGGACGCCTTTTTGGGGACTCTTCAAGACCATGACGTGAGGTGGGTGCAAACCTCTTGAATGGCTACTATGCCAGCAGTGTTAGTTGTCGTAAACCTGAGGCCAATACTTTCCCCCAATACCATGCAGCTCTGTCCTTTCGTCTTGTGAGCCGGAACTTTTGGAGCTGATGCGTCAGATTGATATCATGGTGGCCCACAAACGGAGCGAGTGGGAGTCAGAGATGCAGGCCGTAGAGGTGAAGCTGCACACTCGCGAAGAGGAGCTGAAGTCTGCCAGGGATCTTGTACAGAGCACGAATACAGAGGTAGCCAACACAGTACAAACAGAGCTTATTCCCGCACACTAATCTTTAACAGACTTTTTTCTTTCTTTCTGACGATGAGCTTTCACTGCTGAAATACGTTTGGAGAGGCCATGGTTACCCTGGTACACGTCCAAGTACCTGGATTTCCTTTTTTTTTAATGAATATTATGTGGGCATAGGCTATACATAGCACATGGGTTGATATTGCACTTAGAAATAATATATCGTCTCGTCAGCCTTAATTGTGCAGCAGTGCACATATTGGTAACTTAGCAGTTTTATTTTTAAGCATTTTAACACAATTATGAAATCAATTGTCAGCTGATTTTCACTGAATTACAGCAACATTGGTTGTCAAGCTATTTTTCAATTTCATATCATTTTTAATGAGTTTTAAAAACTTGATTCAGTAGCCCAAAACCCACATGAATCATCTTGTGAACATCTTGCCAATAGCCCTTAATCAAAACATTATTATAAAACATGTTATTGTTTCAACAGTCGCATAAATGCCCCCACCTCTAGGGAGACTGATCTGCGGATAAATCCACCATGTTATTGCTCAATCTTGGTGGTAGCCTACACTTCCATTGTTAGGTTGCTTTCTCATTGGGATAGTCACCAACATTGTGATGCATTTGTGAAGGTATTTTATTTATGTATTTATTTTTTGATCTGTGTTTTATTATGTGTTTACATCAGTATATGTAGAATAGCTGCTCTGGCAGGCTGCAAGCATCTTGCAGCCAATATCATATAACTATAACAGTGAGATGCTATAGAACAGACAAAACTAAACAAGGTACATCAAACAACAAAAACAATAGAAGTAATAAGAGATAAGTAAACAGATGGCCATTGTGGCACTTGAAGTGTGGTGATTAACATTCAGTAGGTGTAATAAGTTTGTGTTTAACTGTTCCTGTGCTCCACACTGTCCATTCCCAGGCCAGTATTCTCCGGCAGCAGCTAGAAGACACACAGACTGGAAGGCAGGAGTCCATTACCAAATATGAAGAGCAGCTGCAGCGCATGCAGGACGAGGTGCGAGCGTCCGTACAGAAACCATACCACATTACCATAGCAATCCTGCTGTGTGACCATCAGGAGGCAGCGTGCTATCTATCTGACATCGCCCTGTAAGGCGTCTCATGTTTTCACATGAACGTTTTTGAACGGTTTTCACACAAGCGTTTTTGAACGGTTTTCACACAAATGTTTTTGAGCGGTTTTCACACAAATGTTTTTGAGCGGTTTTCCAAGAGAATGTTTTTTAGTGGTTTTCATGCAGGCGTCCATGCAGCGCCGCATGTTTCGCCACCTCCAATCTCACCCATGCATTATGCTCACTGCAGTTGTCCAAGCTGAAACGTAGCTACGAGAAGCTCCAGCGTAAACAGCTGAAGGAAGCCAGGGAGGGAGCCAAGAGCCAAGAAGAAGACAGGACAGAGCTGACTCGACTCACCGGCAAAATTGGGGTATTGTGGTTTATATGCTCAAATCTGTACCTGAACACTGACCCCGAATCAGTTCGATTGTTCCTCCCGAACATGTGGAGTCAATATAAGGTTGATTGAAGGCTGGTAACACAATGTGACTACTGTAAATCACCTTCCAGATTACAAGAAGTAGGGGTGACATGCTAAAAAAACTGGACAACAGCAGAATTGGGGGAGACGCGCAGTACTTTAAATTGAGTATTTAAAGCACAACTGAACTTTGGTAGAACTTTAGGTTGTGTAGTTACCTGGCCATGATATGAGTCCAAATGGTGGCGAAATATGTTCGTTAGTTGTGCTCCCCTTGGGTGATAATCCAGAATAAGGTATTTGTCGCTCTCCATTGAATTCTATAGGGCAGCTAAAACGGTCTCAAAATGACACTACTAGCACGTATATGAACGCGAACATTGGTCCAAATTTCCACGGAAGCAAGCATTCCTGGTAGTATATACAAACCGACCTGCCGACATTTTGCTAGTCTTTTCTGCTAGCTTGCTAACAACATTGAAGAAAATAGTACTTTTATAACTCATTTTAATTGCACAAAAAAAAAAAACGTATGAGGACTGGTTATTGTTTGTATTGACAGAATCCGCTCCGTTCGCGTTCATATACGTGCTAGAAGTGTCATTTTGAGACCGTTTTAGCTGTCCTATAGAAGTGAATGGAGAGCGACAAATACCCTATTCTGGATTATCAGGCCAGGGGAGCACAGTGCAACTAACGAACATACAGTCAAGCCGGAAAGTCTCCCCACCCCTTTCACCTTCTCCACGTTTTATTACATTACAGACTTATACTACAATAGATTGAGTTCATTTTTTGCCTCAAACATCTACACACAATAGCCAATAATGACGAAGTGAAAACAGGTTTTTAGAAAATATGCAATTTTATTTTACTGACAAAAATAGGTTATTTAGGGGTTACATATCTGTACACACCCTTAGCCTAATACTTGGTTGCTGCACCTTTGGCAGCGATTACAGCTTCAAGGCATCTTGGGAAAGAAGCTACGAGCTTGGCACACTTGTTTCTGGACATTTTTGCCCATTCCTCTTGGCATATCCTTGCAAGCTCCGTCAGGTTGGATGGGGAGCGTCGGTACACAGTAGGGCTGCACGATATATCGGCTATTCAAGATATATCGATATATTTTCAAATGGGATACAAAATTAGACAATATCGTTTATATCGATATATGTCATGTTGCGTCTCTCTGACTCGCTCCGAGTTGCTTGGAGTGTCACCCGGTGTCTAGACCGCAAGCGTGTCAGGACGACACGGAACCGGTATAGACAGTCGCTTCAGTGTCGCGTTAACGCTTTCGTCACACGAGCGCGACGCTGACGTGACGGCTGCGGTCTAGACTTACCAGGAGTCGCGTGAGACTCCCAGAGCGACCCCTCCCCCACTAACTTTTCGCAAGTTCGCACACCCGCCCCACCCCCCCGCCCCCCCTCACAACACAACAAGCATGGAGGAAGAAAGCGAGAGTCACACAGCGCCGGTAGAAGACCTGGTTACTAAAAAGAGAAACAACGGTTCAGTTATTTGGAGATGGTTCGGATTCAAAAGAACAGACGAGCAGCAGAACCAGGCCATCTGTAGAGAATGCCATAAACCGGTTGCAACCAAAAGTGGAAGCACTACTAATCTCTTCCACCATTTACAGCAGCGGCATAAAGTGCAACACGAAGAGTGTGTTAAACTCCGTGCTGGTGCTGCTCCATCCCCGGCCGCGAAGCCGAATGAGCCAACTGGCGAAGAAATATCTTTGCGTACCAGCGACCAGTTCCCCTTCCGAAAGGGTTTTCAGTTGCAGCGGAAACATTGTAACCTGCCACAGGGCATCACTGAAGCCTGAGGCAGTGGATAGGCTTGTTTTTCTTGCACAAAACCTCCTGTAAGATACAGGAGGGCTACATAGGAGGAAATGCTTGTTGGCCTGTTCTGTTGGTAATTTTGTTCTGTTTACATTCTTGTTTTTTGCACAGCTGTCTATGGAGGAGATGAAAAACTGTACGCTTTTTATTTAATATAGACTATTTATTATTTTATATATTTTTTCATTAAATTTTGACACCATTCTAGTTGGCACCACATAATTTGTCAGAGCTTTTAAGAGGGATGTATGTACAACTCGCCCAAGATATTTCTGTTTATGCCAGCAGCCAAAGTTCCTTGAGGGCAAAACCAATGCTCTAACTGGCAGCTATTGATAGCACATGTTGATATATTGTGCAGTATTACTGACTCGTGTTTTAATAAAAGTGCTTGTGACATCTCACATGTGGCTTTTGACTTACAATGAAACATTTAACCCTCTTCATAGAAAATATCAAGATATATATCGTATATCGCCATTCAGCCTAAAAATATCGGGATATGATATTTTGTCCATATCGTGCAGCCCTAGTACACAGCCATTTTCAGCTCTTTCCACAGATGTTCAATTGGATTCAGGTCTGGGCTCTGGCTGGGCCACTCAAAGACATGCACAGACTTTCTCCGAAGCCACTCCTTTGTTCTCTTGGCTGTGTGCTCTGGGTCGTCGTCATGTTGGAAGGTAAACCTTCGCCCCAGTCTGAGGTCCAGAGCGCTCTGGAGCAGGTTTTCTTCAAGGATCTCGGTGTACTTAGCTGCATTCATTGTTCCCTCTATCAGGACTAGTCGCCCCGTTCCCGCTGCTGAAAAACATCCCCACATCATGATGCTGCCACTGCCATGCTTCACTGTAGGGATGGTATTAGCCAGGTGATGAGCGGTGCCTGGTTTCCTCCAGACGTGACGCTTGGTATTCAGGCCAAAAAGTTCCATTTTGGTTTCATCAGACCAGAGAATCTTGATTCTCATGGTTTGAGAGTCCTCTAGGTGCCTTTTGGCAAACTCCAAGCGGGCTGTGATGTGCCTTTTACTAAGGAGGGGCTTCCGTCTGGCCACTACCATAAAGGCCTGATTGGTGGAGTGCTGCCTGGATGGTTGATCAGGGGCCCAGATTAGCAGTCGTCCTATCGTCTCAGACGACTAAAAATTAAGAAGGACAACCTTTTATTTCCAAGTGATCGTCCTGCTGACGACTGTGAATTTAGGATTTTACTATTTTTTAAATTAGCTAACTGGAACTATTTCTGTTTTACACTCACAACGTAACATACACGTTCGTCATGCACGGGTATTAAAAAATATTTCCTAAGTTCCAAATGGGAAAAGCGGCACACATTATCACTCGCACGCAGTCTGTCTGTGCTCACCGCGTTGTTGTTGTTGCTGCTATGCCAGACTGCAGCAGTCAAGCAAGTTTGCAGCACACAGACACAACAGCGATATCAGCTAGTTAGTTAGCTCGCTAACGTTAGCGTTCACGGACATTGGGTATCGATCTGTTGTTGCTAGTTGTTTGCCAACACAAGGCTTAGTAAGTGATCATGCATTTATCACTTACCAAGCCTTTAATTAGCAAGCAATATCCATGAACACTAGCTAGCTAACGTTAGTTACTGTCTGTATTCAGTTCAGTGAGCCCTCTCGCCAGGCTGAAGAATCGTTGTGATTTTCCTGCAGTGATTTCTCATCTCCGTCCTACAGTTCAAGCACAAATCACATCCCTGCTCGGTTACATCTAGGAATTATTAGCTAGTTATTACGTTAGCTACCATACCACACTCTTGTTGGGACTGGAAAAAATCTCTCTCGTTCGAGTCCCGACTAGAGTGTACGTTATGATATACTGTACAGTCAGAACACTAGTCGCTAACGCCACCTGCGGGCACCCGTCAGAACTTCACTGCTACACAGTCCCATGAGCACACGCTGCACAAGTCAAACATAAATATCCGTGGAGAAAAGGAATAACGTCGTGTCTATCTTTGGGCTACATGCGACGTAGTGATCGGATTTTCAAAGATGTGGAGATTTATTGAGGGTGCAAGTCCACCCCCCACTAAAAAGGCTAAAACCAAAGAAGATCAGCAAAAAACTCAGCGAAAATATGATTCAGAGAGCAGAGATCGCACTTTCCAGGAAAATTGGAGACCATGGCTTGTCTGGGAGGAGGAAGGGATAATGAGATGTAGTTGGTGCATTCAAGCTAAAGAAGTAGACAGAAAAATAGGCACCAAAAATATATTTGCCTGTGAGAGTGGATGTGTGTCTACAGTGCTCGCAGCGATGCGAGTAGGACAAGTAACTTTTAGGAAGGACAAGTATCTTTTCTAAGATACTTGTCCTTGGACAAGTATGACTTTTACCCTAATCTGGGCCCCTGGTTGATCTTCTGAAAGGTTCTCCCATCTCCACAAGGATACTGGATACTGGAGCTCTGTCAGAGTGACCCTCGGGTTCCTGCTCACCTCCCTGGCCAAGGCCCGTCTTCCCCGATTGCTCAGTTTGGCCGGGCGGCCAGGTCTAGGAAGATTCTTGGTGGTTCCAAACTTCTTCCATTTACGAATGATGGTGGCCACTGTGCTCTTTGGGACCTGTACAGCTGCAGAGATTTTTCCGTACCCTTCTCCAGATCTATGCCTTGACACAATCCTGTTTCTGAGGTCTGCAGATAATTCCTTTGACCCCATAGCTTGGAGTTTGCTCTGACATGCACTGTCAACTGTGGGACCTTATATAGGCAGGTGTTGACAATCCCCAATCATGTCCAATCAATTGAATTTATCACTGGTGGACTCCAATTAAGTTGTAGAAACATCTCAAGCACTATCAGTGGAAACAAAATGCACCTCAGCTCACTTTTGGGTGTCATATCAAAGGGTGTGCACACTTGTGTACATATGATATTTTACATTTAGATTTTTTATAAATTAGCACAAATGTCTAAAAACCTGTTTTCACTTTGTCATTATGGGCTATTTTGTGTAGAATTTTGAGACAAAAAATTAACTCAATCTATTGTAGAATATGTCTGTAACGTAATAAAACGTGGAGAAGGTGAAAGGGGTGGGGAGACTTTCTGGGTTGACTATTTCGCCACCATTTGGACTCATATCATGGTTAGGTAACTACACAACCCAAAGTTCTACCAAAGTTCAGTTGTGCTTTTAAAATGTAAAATCGTGTAGTTTGTCACCACCCCAGAACTCGACAGGAGTTCAGGTGTTCATTTTTCCCATGTAACCCCCCTGCTGAGGTCACTCCACTGGCTGCCAGTTGCAGCCAGGATCAGGTTCAAAGTTCTGACCCTGACCTACACTGCAGCCAATAGGACAGGCCCCGCCTACCTGCAGGACTTAATCCAGAACTATGTTCCTGCTCGACCACTTCTCTCTTCTACAGCAGGGCGACTCGCACCCCCCCCCCCCCCCCCCCCCCCCCCCTCTGTGTCAAAGGCTCTCGCTCGTCCCGACTGCGGAGTTTTTCCACCTTAGCTCCTCAGTGGTGGAATGACCTTCCTATTCCCTACGTTCTACTCCAACCCTGCCTGCATTCCGTCAAGGCCTGAAGACACACCTCTTCAGACTCCACCTTGACTGATATTCTAACCTAGGAATATCAGTTCCCTGTGTTTACTAGTTCCCTGTGTTTTCCTGTCTGTTTATTATAGTTTATAATAGTATTTAGAATAGAAGTGTAGTATTTACAGCTTACTGTGAACTACAGTCAACGTTCATTACTAGGGATAGCTGCTACATTATGGGAAGGATGTGCTTTGTCTTGTCTGTTCTGTAGTGATCTTGATGATGTCTCTGTATGCACTTATTGTACGTCGTTTTGGATAAAAGCGTCTGCTAAATGAATGTAATGTACTTAAATTATAATTTTTTTTGGCTGCTGGGTAAGTCCAGTTTTTTGCAAACGTCACTCCATAATCTGTCCAAGTAATGGTATATACTGAATATTGCTGTGCCTGCTCATAACCTTATTAATGCCATAAGGCCCTGACCCCTGTTCTCTCATGCTGCCCTACAAGGTTTTGAGTAGGCACAAGAGATACAAAACTGCACTTGAAATGGCATCTGAACTTCTCCTAGCATGGTGGTGTTGAGATGATTAGAGTTCCCTCGAGTAAAGTGCCTTGAGTTCATAAGATGAAAGGCACTGTAAAAGCAAACATCTGATATTATCAGCTCCTTTTATAATGGCACAAACCGGCCAATTTCAGAAATTTTAGTATCTCTTTAATTTTGTGTCTTCTGCTGTGGTGCTCTTTGCATACTTTAAAAGGCTAAATTAAGAGAGAGGAGGGACCTGTGAAACTAATGTTTCTAAGTAAGCTATAAAAATATCCTCATTATTATTCTTGTTTCTTTTTTGAAGTTGGTATAAATCAAGTGCAGCTGGTTGTGCAGCGTCATGTTTACAAGCATTAGATACATGTTGAAATATGAAAAGAAAGACTAATATCAGCAAAGCTCTGATTTAAAAAAATGAAAGAATAAATTAAAGCAAAAATAAAATCTTGCCAAAACGCTAACCATGCTACTTAAATCAACTAAACAGTTTTTCTTAAGCTGTATTTGTCATGCCATTGAGTGTTTGATTACACACATCACTGGAGTGTTGTCTATCATTGGAAGCTGGCCATTTGTGCCACCTCCTGAAAAGTGCTTCTTGGCAAAGGCTTTGGAGGATTTACAAACTGTTTAATAAACATGAGCAACTTGGAGTGTCTTTGCTAGAGCAATTATCTGTGCTCACAGGGCATGACACACAACATGAGTGAATATATTTAACCGTGGTACAATTTCAGTATGTCCGGGCAAAGTTTACAGAGAGTCGCAGCAAATTTGAGGGCAGCTAGAGCGGAATCGGGCCTAAAATCATGTAGTGTGTACCAGGTGTTCCTCAAAGCATGAAGTAGCCCCCTCTGCTGGCGGCTCTTTGCTCATGCAGCTTCCTGTTTTTTGTGTCAGGAGTTTCGGCAGCGCTCTGTGGAGTGGGAGCAACAGCGGATTCAGTACCAGAAGCAGGTGGCGTCCCTCGAGACCCAGAGGATGAACCTGGCTGAACAGTTCCAGCAGTTCCATCTTATGCAGGTAACGGGAAGGTTTTTAATATTAAAAGCTTTCTACAGTTTACCAGGACAAGACACTTTCACCAAGAATTATGTTTCTCTTTTTTATTGCATTTCAATTCATTTTTGTGATGCAGTATGTACAATATTAAAAAATGTACTTGAATTTAAATTTAAATGTGTGTCCCTGTGTGTTTTAAGGGAGTGTAACACTACGGGAACTGTAATGTATAAAAAAATGGAAGTCCTTGCATCATCCCCAGCTAATAAGCAGCATCCACCTTGGTTATTTGAAGCAGCTCAACAATGGTGATCCCAGACAGAGAGCCAGAGTGACAGTTAGCGAGGGTTAAAGCTTGTGCGTGATGACGGTCTCTTTCTCGGTCGGTCGTGGCAGCGTTCGCCGGGCCGCAGCAGGGAAGCGGAGCGGGGCGAGCAGGCCAGCCGGGCGGAGGCGCAGCTGCTGCGCGGCCAGTTGGAGAGGGCCCAGGACGCACTGCGGGCGCAGGAGCTGCAGCTGGAGCGGCTCGACCTGCTGCAGTCGGAGCTCGGCGACTCCCAGAGGGAACGGCAGGTCAGCGGCACGGTAGGGGAGGCGTTCGGGGGGGACAGACGGACTGGAGTGGAGGCGTCCAAGGGTTGTTTGATCGGACAGGACCTTCCGTTCCTTGCAGGTGCTGAGCGAGGAGAAGGTCGAGCTGCTGGCCACGCTGGACACGCAGGATGAGTTTGTGCGCAGCTCGGGCCTGCAGCTGCAGCAACTGCGCGGTGAGCTGGCCAGGCTGAACCAGGCCCTGCAGGCCAAAGACCATGTCATCAGGTATGGGGGTGCTTGGGTGGGCCAAAGACCATGTCATCAGTTATGGGGGTGCTTGGGTAGGCCAATGACCATGTCATCAGGTACGGTGGTGCTTGGGTAGGCCAAGACCATGTCATCAGGTACGGGGGTGCTTGGGTAGGCTAAGACCATGTCATCAGGTACGGGGTGCTTGGGTAGGCTAAGACCATGTCATCAGGTACGGGGTGCTTGTCTTGGCTGGTGGGAATTTGGGAATTTGACATAACTTGTATTCCATTACAGGGCTTGACAGTAACTTTTTGATCCACTTGTCCTTCCGACAAGTGGCTCAGACTTTTTACTTGTCCGGAGGCTAAACTTACTTCTTTTATTTCTTTTATTTTTTTTTCATTCGGTGTCATGCATCACAAAAATGCCCAGCCCACATGGGCTTATAAGACACCATTATTTTCAACAGAAATAAACCAAGGCATAAAAGTTAAATAAATTAGAGGTGCACACAATCCAGAGCCTCTAAACATAAATTAACAAAACAAAGCAGCATCAAACAGATTTAGATCATAGAAAAAATACCAAGAGAGAAATAGCAAAGGGTCACACCCTCCAAAAGCCTAGACACAGACATATAAGTTACAATATTCATACAAAAAGCTGTGCTTGCCTTTTCTTCCATGCTTTCAAAATAAAGCTAGCAGTCTTAAATACTTCATTTTTGAATAGCCATAGTAATTTCTCACCATCAGCGGCCCAAAACAATTCAGGTTTATGTTTTTGCATTAAGTTAAACAAAGGAGTCCTCAGGTCATCATACAGTGTGCAATAAAACATAAAATGAAATTCATTTTCAACATCTTTTAAATTACATACTGTACATACCCTATGCTCTTCCGGCACAGCAGTATATCTACCTATTTCTATGGCAAGGGGCAGGACACCAGTTCTCAATTGAGCACACAAAGACCTCTGGCTTCTCGATAAATAAGAGTAAATATAGGGCTCAGGACCATAGGATTGTTTCATCTGAACATATGACCTAAGCTTTGGTTTCAGCCATATGTCATTTGCCCACTTCTCTTTGAAGTTAAGAAGTAACTTCTGCTTGATCATGTTAACATTACAGGGCAGCTTGTTCCTAAAAATGTACACCAAGTCAGCCTCCTCAAAAATAGAACACAGCTCTTTTGTCCAGGGGTGGTTATGTGCTTTATCCCAATTGAAAACCTTTTTTGTTATCCTACTCTCTGGCATATCAATAAGGCGATTCCAAAGCCGAACCATCTCCCCTTTCTGCCTGATCTCCAGAGGTTCCCATCCCATGTCTCCTTGAATTGCAAGAGTGGGGGCAAATTTATGTAACCCAAGAAAGCACCGTATTGCCTTATTTTGAACAGAAATAGCTCTTTTAGCTTCTTTATATCCCCATACACCAGCTCCGTATATCAATATGGGGCATACGCAAGAATCATACAGTTTGGAATATACGGAGTATCCAAGATCTTTACAAGTTTTTAGTTTACTAACTATTGACCCAACCGCTCGCCCTGCAGAGTCAGCCAATAGACCAATCCCTTCCTCAAAACACATATATTCATCCAAAGTTAAACCCAGGTATTTATAATAATTACTTATCTCCAAAGACAATGCTCCGAATGAAAAATTGTGCAATGTTTGTGCAGTCCCCTTCTTTCTGAAGTGCATAATTTGAGTTTTGCTTTGATTAATTGTAAGTCTCCATTTGGAGCACCAGTTGTAGGCAATATTAAGCATTTTCTGCAAGTCGGCTTCAGACTCTGCAAGGCATATTATATCATCAGCATATAACAAACAACCAATAATTACATCAGCTTTAACACCAACATTAGAGGCCTTGATCTGCTGGATGAGATCATTTACAAAAACTGCAAAGAGGGTGGGTGAAAGCACATCTCCCTGTTTCACACCAAAGGGTGTTGGGAACCAACCAGTTGTCAATTCATTCACTTGTACACAAGCTACAGGGGAATAATATAGTGCTTTGATTGCTTTATAAAATGTACCATCTACACCAGCCTGAATAAGTTTATAAAAGAGCAGATCCCTATTAACCCAATCGAATGCCTTTTGAAAATCAATAAAACACACATATGTGGATTTTCTTTCTTTAATTCTAGCTCTGATAATTGAGGAAACTGTATAAATATGATCAATACAGGCTCTGTGTTTTCGAAATCCATTTTGTTCATCAGCGAGTAAACCTGACAACTCCAAATACCGGGACAGCCTATTGTTTATAATACTGGAGTATATTTTATAAACCGTACTCATAAGACTAATGCCCCTGTAATTTAAAGGGATCCTAGGGTCATTCTTTGCAGACTTTGGGATTGGCTTAATAATAGACTTATACCAGAGTGTAGGAATGACACCATGTAGGAAACAGGTCTGAAATAAGCTAAATAACACAGGTAATACATTAGGAGTTTTAAGTACTTCATTATGCAAGCCCTCTACACCAACTGCTTTCCCATTTTTTGCCTTCTTAATAGCCAACGTAACTTCCTCCAGGGTGAGCCTGGCATTTAAGTGTTGATTTGGTGTGTAATTAGTTTGGTACATCTCCATCTCAAGTTTATTTTTTGTATTACATATATCAACCAAGAAATTCTCATCAAAAATGGGTGGGATACAATTCCCAGAAAACAAATTTGTAAATTCATTTTCCCACACAGTCAACACACTTTCCATCTTATTGTCAGGCTCCCCACTAGGCAAGAGCACTTCCATAGGAATTTTTGCATTCCTCTTAGGACCCAATTTATTAATTTCACTCCAAAACTTTTGAGGGTTACTGCTTTGTAGCCGTTCCAAATACAAAGCTTGCCCTCTATTGAACCTTCGCTTGAAGAACCGTAATCTTTTATCAAAGATGTGTTGATACCGCTTAAACTGGTCTTTTAAAGTTATTCTCGAGGCACCCTCCTTGCATTTTAAAAACATCTTTTCTGCTCTTCTCATATCTAACCATAATGCATTCAGCTCATTATTCCAAAACAATTTACCCTTCCCCTTTCTCTTAGGATCTTTGTTTAAGCCTGAAAACCTGGGTAAAGCGTACTTATCAATTTCTTTATACAGCAAATTACAAAGTGCCCCATAACAGAAGTCTACATCATTTTGTGTTTTTTCAGAGGCTTCTATATTTCTAATTAGTTCTAGTAAAGCCATGCAACACATCTCAGATGAAAGAAAATTATCAGGGAAGCTTCTATGTCGCCTTGACTGAACTGACCCCCCTAGTGGCCGAGAGGAGGACAACATTCCATTGTTAACAACATGTCTCCTTATAAATTTTAAGTTTAGTAATGAGTGATCAGGTATTTTACAGCGATCTCCCACCAACCCAAGACATTCAAGCCCAATATTCTCCACAAGTTCATGAGAAGTGATCACCCTAAATTCAATACACTGGTCTAAACACTCTTGGGGAGTCAAAATGTAATCTACTACGGCTTTTCCCTTTGTCGAAATTGATGTAAAATCGTCATTTTTGGGGGTAATCCTACCGTTCAAAATACAACACTTAGAATCCTTAGTAAATTCAATAAGAGATTCCCCATGTTTGTTCATAACCATATCTCTAGCCATTCTAGGTAACACTCCATCCATATTTAAACAGTCTTCCACATTTGAGATACGGCTATTAAAATCACCACATATATATATTGCATCAACTACTAAAGAATACACCAATCCAAGCAGATGGCTAAAAAAAGTCACAGAGTCTCTTCCTCGAGTCGATCCCTCAGGTGATAAATAACAGGAGACAATAATAAATGAATGTTGTGATAATCGGTGTTCCAATTTAAGAGCAATTATACCATCCATAGACTTATCCACAACAAACTTGTCCAAAAAAATAAAGGCCTATTATTAACAACACATTTTATTACACAATGCCCGTACTTGTGCGTGCGTTTGCACCGTACACAAGCCTTGTTCGACAAGTAGCAGTTGGAAAGTTAGATTCTGTAGATTGAACCATGTAGGGTTGTAAATCGGGTGAAGGGCTGCTCTTCTTTGGCTACATAATAAGCAGTGTGTATTATATAGGCCATTTTCACCAACATATTTTCCTCCATCCTATGAGGACAGGTGATGGTGGGGCATCAGGTCCCCTCTGTCTGATTCTAGCAGCAGATTCAGTAAACTGGTGTTGGTTGTCCCCCTGTCAAATTTTGCAAGATTTTATTGATAACATACAAAGCCCTTCATGGTGTAGCCCCTTCTTATATCTCCGAGCTTTTTATCCCTTACCAGCAGTGCAACCTTAGGTCCGATGGCAGAGATCTACTCACTGTTCCAAAGTTTAGGTTGAAATCCAAAGGTGATGTGGCTTTTGCTGTTAGGGCCCCTAGAATCTGGAACAGCCTTACAGACACAATGGCCATCTCATCTTTTAAATCCAAATTGAAAACTCACTTTTATGGACTTGCTTGAACTGATTATTTTTTTATGCATTGAGCCTTTTATTACATTTAATTGTATTTTACTACTTCGTATTATATTTATTTTTATTTGTTTCTTGCATTTCATCTCTATCTTGTTG
Organism: Synaphobranchus kaupii; assembly: GCA_029718625.1. Lineage (NCBI taxonomy): Eukaryota > Metazoa > Chordata > Actinopteri > Anguilliformes > Synaphobranchidae > Synaphobranchus > Synaphobranchus kaupii. Next base: position 48,348,915 of record CM056377.1, on the reverse strand, counting down.
TTTTTTCTTCTTTTATTTTGTACAGCACTTTATAATCCAGTGTTTAAAAAAGTGCTATATAAATATGCTATATAAAGTTGTTAATAGGCTACTATTATTATTTGCATTGTTGGTCAACTTTGGAGCTTAACAGCCATACGCTTCAAATAAAGAAGCATTTAGCAAAAAATATGCCAAATATTTCACGATCTTAAGGTTTTCTTTTTGTTTTTAGTCAATGCACAAATAAAGATTCTCCCCCATTTCTGAAATAACTCCCGAATCCAATCCCCCAACCTAATGATTTGTGCGTTAACGTTACCCAATATAACGTGTGCTCTCTCGTTGAGACTTGATGCAATAATGTGACAAAGTTGGAATGATAATAATTGCCGACCTAACGTTAGCATTTACCTACACAACTTTTGTGAACTGCCTGAATGTCAGCCAGGACAATTAACGTTAGCTTGCTAACTTAGACTTCACACTCACAGTCACGGTTTATTTCAATTTCAGCTCATCATCATTACACAGGAGGATACGTTTGTTAACTTTTTAAGTGCACTTATATGTCTGCAGTATCAGGCGAATCGCGGAAGCTTGTTCGTTTCACCTCGTAAACTAATCTGGAGCCAGCTGCTTTCTCAGGGGCTTGTCTTGGGCTTGGTTAGGTTTTGGAGGCTGCTTGTTTCGATTTACAGTCAGTCAACAAGCTTCACAATTTGGAACTAAAATTACTCGCACCGCAAAAACTCCCAATCATTGAACCTAGTGATATTCACGTAATGAAGAGAATGTGAGTTTTCAGTGCGACACTGCAACACTTTCTGATCAGACGGAATTACTAACGTTATTTGTTTTTTTACTTGTCCGTTCGGGCAAGTTAAGCTGTATTATGCTTGTCCGGCCACTTTTTTTACTTGTCCCTGACAAGCGGACAAGCGTTGATGTCGAGCCCTGCATTACACCAGGTATCAAAACACAGATCTATAAATGTACATCACCAGGGCTCTACATTTGATTGATTAAGTTGCACTGCAGCAACGTGCTGTTCTTTTCCCATAATGCTCTTTGCTGGACGAATGTGCCCTGTGTCCAGGTCCCTGGAGGACTGTTTGGGGGATCAGGGGGTGGCGTCCGGCCTGGCTCCCCTCAGGCGGGAGCTGGAGAAGGCCCTCGTTCAGCTGCACGCCTCCCGCGCCTGCGAGGTTCACCTGAAAGCCCAGACGGCCCGACTCCGCGAAAGGTAAAAAGGACGGAGTCAAAGGTTGCAAAGGAGCCACAGGGATTTCAGTCATGTTTATTTTTGCTTATCCACAGGGACTTGCATCACTACATCAGGGTAAGATAAGCAGCTCACGTGATGTATGACGATGCATGTTATATTACAACGTGTCTCGTTTTAGCCTTGATATCCTGCGAGGATCGAGGGGAGATCGAATGAAGGACCCAGAGCAGAAGCAGCTAGAGGAAGAGCACAGTCGCTCTGTGGGAGAAGTGAAGAGGGTGAGGCACTCTCTGCGTGGGGCAGTTTACCGTTTCGCTGCTGGGAGCGGCTGGGCCTGCCCATGAAAGAATAACATGAAATAGAAAATGGGGGTTTTGCACATCTCTGTAGTGCTACGGTTTCGCTTTTTGAATGTTGCGGTTGTGCTGACAGTTGCTGCATGTTGCGCTGACTGGTTTTGCGGTCCGAATGATAATGGACCGGACATTGTCGTCACGCTGACCGATTCTGCGGTCTTGCCGACCGTTGTTGCGGTTGTACTGAAAGGTATTGTTTGTGCTGACGGGTGCTCTGTGACTTGGGTGCAGCTGAGGGACGAGCTGCAGAAGGTGGAGCAGACCCGACGTGGGGAGGTGGAGGGCATGAGAAAGGAGGTGTCCCAGCTGACCAATGAGCTGCACCAACGTGACATCACCATCGCCACGCTCAGCGGCTCTGCCTCCGGCATCGAGCGACAGCTGCGGGCAGAGGTGGAGCGGGCAGAGCACCGGGCGACTGAGCTCAAGGTGAGTCCAACTACAGATTGGATGAGGGCCACAGCGAGACCCAGTAGCACAGGGGTCTCAAACTTTTGTCCTGGAGGGTTGCAGTTTCTGCTGGTTTCTATGATTTCCAGCAGTCAATTTAGGCGTTCAAAACAAGGTGTGCAGACTCTTTAGCAAACAATGACATAACTAAGCACTTAAGCGCAGGAACACATGAAAAACAAGTGGACATGGCGGCTCTCCAAGATTTCAGTTTTGAGATCACTAGCCTTACGGCTGTTTATTATTTGGCATTCATATAGTGACTTAGAAGACTATCTTAGCAAGGTTAATCAAAATAGCAACATTAACAAAGGCAAAGGAAACAGCAATAACTGCACAGTGATTAAGCATCTAGCTCAGTGATGCTCAATCCTGGCCCTGGAGAGCCACAGTCTGCTGGTTTTTTGTTTTCTCCTTAAGATCAGCAACCAATTCAGAGACAATTAAAGAAACCAGGGGCCGTATTCACAAAGCATCTTAAAGTAGCTCCTAACGTTATGATTTACGAGAAACTTAAAAAATAATTGGTGTGTCAGTCCTAACTTTAGGACTCATAAGTTTATGGTATAAGTGTAATTCACAAAGCGTTTTAGCTCTAAAAACCAGTTCCTAAATCTGCGAAGTTAGGGGTAGTCAAGAGGACTCCTAAGGCACTAAGACCAAAACACAAGCAGTCCAATAGCTGCTGCCGGCAATCCTCCTTGGTATCAAGTCAATGTTTTAAAAAATATTTAATAACATGGAGGTATCAATCACGAGGGTGTTATGATTATAGTAGAGCAAGTCAGGGATGCAGTCACTTCACCAACAAACAAAAATAACGCAATGAGGTCAAGGTTTTGCCAAGTCTACACTACTTGGCCACACATAAAATGCAGCGCAGGTGAACTGGGAATATCTCAGTCATCTGTCATTGGAATACACCAAATTCCCTCTGCAAACCCCACATTGTCCGACAGTTCATGCGCTTTTCTGTTGATGTTCGCCAGCTACAAAAAAATAAAGCCGACTTCAGCCTTATTCTAGCCAAAATAATTAAAAGGCTGTTCAAATGCATATACACAAATTATTGAGTTGCCAGATATGAAGCTGACAATTAGCCGAATATACACTAGCGTTCAAAAGTTTGGAATCACTAAGACATTTTTATGTTTTTTAAAGAAATTGATACTTTTATCCACCAAGGTAGCATTAAATTTATCAGAAAATACAGTTAGGACATTGATAATGTTACAAACTACTATTTCTATTTAATTCTATTTCTACTTTAGCAATTGTAGCCATTTTTACATGGCTACATTTTTACGAGGTCAACCCCACCCTTTTAGCCTAAAGAGTTAATTACTTTTCCTTAGTAAAAGTTGGTCTTGGCAGCTTTGTGTATAGGTTTTTAGAAGAACCTCCTAACTAGGAACGTTTTGTGCAGCATAGGAAAACTCTTAAGTAAGATACAATGTTTTGTGAATACAGCCCCAGGTGACCTGTATTTGCTGGTCAGTTGCCGAGTAACAACAAAACCTGTGGCTTTCCAGGACCAGGATTGAGGACCACTGATCTAGCTGGAAAATCGTGGCAGGACAAATGCATACAAACATCACTGTTAGTGAATACAGTGTTTAAAGATGGTTATAAAAGCGACATCACCCTATAGCATTGAGATGGTTCTGAACAGTCATTCACAAGAACAACATAGGCTTGCATGAAACTAACCTATATATATGATCTGTGTGATGTCATTCATCACTCAAGCATGGCTTGGCGAGGACCTGCTAATGCGATTCACCATTTCTTTCCCTGCAGGTGACACAGGTCCAGCTGAAAACCCTTAAAATGGAGAACCAGCACCTGACTGAGATGCTGGAGCGGCTGGATTCCATGTCTTCCAAGGTCAGTCACTGGAAAGCGCGATTGGCTGTGTTGTGCGTGCGTGTCATTCCCCACGCCCTACCGAGCTCTTCGCCTCCTGTCACAAGCGCTGCTGCTCCAGCTCAGCGGCCTGCTTCAGTCCTGCTCTTTGTGTCCAACAGAAGGGCGAGAGCTCATTGGCGCCCCCCTGGGGCAGCCTGGAGCAGGAGAACCAACAGCTGCGGCAGGAGCTGGCAGAGGTGCGGGCCCGGCTGGAGGCTCACACCCAGACCTGGCAGGATAAGCTTGAACAGGCGCTGCTGCAGAGCCAGGACAAGCTGGACCAGGTCCGCTCAGCGGAAGAAAGGTACACACGCGCACACACTTGCAATGGGCGCACACACACACACATACAACGCACACACACAGACACACACACAACCACACACGCATACACACATGCACAACCACTCATTCACACACACACACACACACACACACACACACACACACACACACACACACACACACACACACACACATATACACGCATGCATACTAGGGCTGTCAAATTTTTTTGTTTGTTAATAAAATTTGTATTTAAGCTTTCAAATTTGTAATCCCGTTGCCGAGGCAAAATAAGGAGCCCAGTTGCACTCTGCGGTCATCCGTGTTGCGCTCATGGTAGCGCTTTATATCAAAGAGACTGATAAACAACAAGCCATGTTATCGTTTTGTCTGGAGGGTAGGTAGCCTAAATAAAGTTCATGTGTGGGTCATGTCACCCGCATAGCCTCTAGGCCAGGGGTGTCAAGATCCGGTCCTGGAGGGCCGCAGTGTCTGCTGGTTTTTGGTGCGTTTAAGCACAAGTGATTAATTTAAGTCACTAATTGGCTAAGAAGTCCACACACCTTGTTCTCAATGCTTTAACTGGGTGCTGATTGAAAGGAAACCCCAAATACCTGTAGACACTGCGGCCCTCCAGGACTGGAGTTTGACACCCCTGCTCTAGGCTATACATTTGAAATGGCGGAGCAAAGAAAAATTGTAACTCCACCGCACATCAGGAGTGGAATTTGGAAATATTACCGGTTCTATGCCATTGGAGACAAAATGATAACCAAGGACAAAGTCCCCTGCAAGGCATGCAAGCGGCAACTGCCCTACAAGCCTCCAAAAACTTTTTTCCCCTCTAAAGGAGACCGGCCAGTTTAGTTTAATTTCAGTAAGCCATGCCATTGTTGTGAAATAATTATCGACTCATGCTTTATAATTCTTTCTTTCGTTTGAGAGACAGTTGATCTACAGAGTAATTTTATTGTTGCGAACGACATCATGGACATTCTTCCCTGGTTTTATTGTGCTTAATAAAACTTCAAGATACTGTTGTCATTAGTTAGGGTCTATATCTCATATCTGCAAAATAATGCACTTACCAAAACGTAACAGAAATCCCTGATAAAGATTTTCTTGTAAATAAATAAAGAGGTCTTCTCTCGGTTTTCCTTTAGATAACTATTAGATAACTATTTTGCTACACGTTTAATCGGAAATGAAAACTGGGCCATAATAATTATACATTTAGGCAACATTTTAACTTTTGATGACGGTAGAAAATTCAAACTAATTTCTCTATTATAATAATGCATGGCATTTTTTATCATGGAATATAAGATATTCATTCAAACAAAATTTTGTAAAAAATAATGACAGCTCTAACGCGCACACACACTCACACACGCACAAACACATATACATACAGTGGTTTCTACATAAACCACACAGAAGCCAAAATGAGAATTGCACAAGGACCAATTGAACTGGGAAATGATGATCGTAATAATTATTATGAGTAGGTGTTGGCGTGACAAGGCAAACGCCATTTGGTGCATTTCCATATTTGAAAGAACATTGTCCACCAGCTACTGGACTATTTTCTTCCTTATTCAAACAATCTCTCTTTTGTTAGACTGAACTATTGTACTTTGTGTGCTCGTAATTCCCTCTCTAAATACAACAGCACAGCACTTGACAATGGAAGTTTCAACCACGGTTTTCCTCATAACAGCCTGCTGCGTTTATAGTGCTACATGTTAGCATGTTAATGTAGAAAATGTTTTTTTGGATATAATAACATTCAAAAGAATGTCAACATGAGTTTAATCATTTAGCAATCATTCTTTTGGAAATTCTTCATTCTTTTCACTTGAGGGTTGATGATTGTATCATAATGAGTACACTTAATTGGTTTAATGATATGTGCCCAGGTATTTGAAACTGCATTTTCCAGATGTCTTGGCTCAAGTACTGTAGTTAAGACATTCAACATTCAATAGTGAAGTTGAGGGTAGCGGTTTGGTGTTGATTTTGAGGTGCCACGTTTTACTCGTTCCTTAGCGCCCATTCCCTGAATGATTGACTACTTGGTGAAATGGAGGTACATGTCAAAGTGAGAGCCCTCGGGGATTGAGGGCTTGGTGGGTAACATTGAAATGCAGTGGGATTCTGTGTTCAGCGAACCTCTTGTTCTTTCTGACTATCTCCCATTTCAGGAAAGCCAAGGATGTCCAGAGGAAACACAGGGAGGAGGTGCTTGCCCTGGAGATGAAGATGCAGGAGGAGACCACACGCTACAAGGAGGAGATCCAGAGCCTCCGGAGACGGCTGGAGGCCCCTCCTCAACCCCCCTCGATCCCCCGGGGCAGTAGGTCCAGCTCGGCCACGCCCCGTTCTCCCTCTTCCTCCTCCTCCTCTTCTTCCTGTTGCCTTGAAGGTCGGACGTCGATGCACGACAGGCCCCTTTTGCTCTCTGCTGCCCCCGATGGCAGTGAAGGCCACCGGTCCAACAGCAGCTCAGAGGACTCCCTGCACCTCCTGGGACAAGAGCAGTTCTCTCAAATGGTGAGCCATCCTTCGAGACACTAGTGTATGCTGCGGGCTGTTATCATGCATTAAAAATTTGTGGGGCTGCTGGATGGCTCATTTCATTAAAGCGACATTTTGTGGTGCATGAATGAGCCCCACAGTCTTTGATCGATGTTAATCAAGACAGCTGGCCATGAAGCTTTTCTCTTGGCCCACGGTGTGTGGTCTGCACTCATTGATCCATCTGTCCCTGGTGGCACAAGTGGGCCAATTGGAGCCAAGTGTGCAAAGAGGAGAGGCACGACCAGCTCTGTCTGTGCGTGACCGCCCCTTTTACCGCCCTATCCGCAGGCGCTGGAAGGCTCCTCCCCCCCGGGTTCGGTGGCCTCTCGATTCCTCGAGGAGGAGACCCTGCGCTCCCAGGAGCTGCTGCAGAGGCTGGACACCCACATCGAAAACATGAGGGAGGACACCTCCAAAACTGTCAGGAAGTACCTGGAGGATAGCGTGGACCCCATTTCCCAGCAGGAACCGGGGCCTCGTGGGACACCGCAAGAGTGAATGCAAATCCTCAACCGCACAGTACAATGTGCCATTCGCAACTGCCAAATGGGTCCCAGTGCGCACCTGGCGGCCGTAATGCAGCGGTGGGCTAAATGCGACTTGGAGACAGGGCTTAATAAGCGCCTATTGTCAGAGAAGGGAAAGTGGTGCTCAGATCTCATTGGGTGGATGAATTGCTTGCAGCAAGGGTGTCAAACTATTCTTGATTGGCCATGTTAATGCTTGATTGGCCATGTTAATGCTAGTTGCCCAGGCTGGGGTCCAGTTAATAATACATACTAAGGATATCCCAGAATACAGTGCCATAAATTATTTGTTGTGTATATGATGACAGTAATTTTCAGTGGTCATTTATTGTTTACAAGTAATGTAAAAGTGCTAAACTGGATGACCTTTTGGGCTGATTAGCAGTTAGCATCAAAGGTTGGAGGGAAAAGAAGCTTGCACAACAGTTCTCTGGGAGCTTGCCACCCTTGGCCTGTACAACAGACACTTCAGAGGGACGCTGTACCCTCCGCCCCCACCCACACATAGCTGTGTTACGCACTTTGCTACCACTGGAGTCTGAACAGTCAAGTGCCGAGCAACGGCGTTCCTTGAGCACGTTGTTCGGACATCTTTTGGCACTTCGCATCCAGATCTCGGGGCTGAACGCATTCTGGGGCGTTCCCGTCAGCTAGCAATTTAAAAGGTGTCAGATTATTTCTTCCCATATCCTAAAGTGCCTTTCTTTGTTTGTCGGTTTTATTTATTTGTACCTGGTGAACATGCACAGTAAAAATCGGAATCTTTTGCACGAGCGATGATCCTCCGTTGCAGTCTCCCCTCTCTTATTCTCGCGGCCCAGGCATTCATAACTACAGGAACTCCAGTATGGCCTTCTTCACACGGGAGACTTTCGGCAAGGAGCAAAACAACACATTTCGGGGAATTTTTGGGGGAGAGCAAAGCTCCCTCCTTTGGACAATGGGCCAAGAGGGGGGTACGCCGCAGCACTAACCCCCAGCGCTGGGCTCGGGGGGCCGCATTCTTCCGCCAAGGCCCCCCAGGCCCTGACGGGGCCCACCGGGTTGTTTAACGAAGTTTGCGGCAGGAATGCATGCGCAGTGCCAGCACTCATCACCCCCCCCACCCCTTATGAGAAAGAGAATGTGGAATTTTAATGTCAACCATGTGGGACTGAAATTCTGAGAGCCAAAATCAGAAGGCAATTATTGATGTGAGCCGAGGGGAAGGATCCTCATATTTTACAGATGGCCTGATAGCATAAACAAGAGAGATGGGGAGGGAGGGGGGAATGAAAAAATTCTCCAATCTAATGAGAAATAATAAAATTAATATTTCAAATCTAGTTTGTTTTGGAATGTGTACCCCCCCCACCCCCCCGGCCCCCTTTTTTTTTCTGAAGATTAGTGGCTGTTAAAAAATGCTTTGTTAGGCCATAGGCCAGTTTTCAGAGGGGTATTTGGTTACTATGGTTACCAGCTCCTCCAGGCCCAACAAACAGTAATAAGGAATTTGGCATTGTGGACATTACTGTCTTAGGAGCATGGAAAAAATGTTTTTTAATATGTAGACGTCTTTAAGAGGGCCTGGTCTTAACTCTTGCATACCGGAAGCCAGGGCAGGGGAGATTAACATTTGAGATGAACTTTTTGAATTTGTGTACATCTGGAAAAGAAGTGCTTCTATCATTCATGCTCAAAAGACTTGGAAAAAGCTGTAGAATATTTTTGTGGGACCATAGTAAAATGTCTGATAAGATAAAACATGTATTATGTTGAAGTGCAGTTGGATCATTACTGCCGACCTCTCTTCCAGAAATACCTCTGACAGTGCTGTCAGTGTGTCTGTACTGGGAGGGTCAGTTTGAAGTCTTAACAGCAGGGGGCGATGTCATGTTTCTTGACTGCCAGCTGTTCTCCAAACTGGAGTAAGGATATGGCCATGAAGTCCATAATGCATTGAATGCAGCTTGCTAGTGTAATTGAGCGTCTTCTGTGGTAATAATAGATTTTATGCTGTGATTCAGCGTTCGGTCTCGCACACCTGGATTCCTTAATTTGTCGCTCTACTTGCAGTAATACTCTGTCTCATTGCGTGGTGTTAAGGAGCCATTTGATCCCCATGAAATGGCTTCATGTGGCCTTATTCTAACCCTTAGCCCTCAAATTATCATTGGTTTGTTAAAATCTCCCATATCGGAGAGTATCCCATGTTTTGACTAAATTTCACTGACGAAAAGAGATTAGAATGCTGAATGTCCCCTTTCATCAAGTCTTTTCAGTACAGCTGACTGAGATGGCCTTAATTGATGCGACTTTGAATACTGCAAGGTGCTCAGAAATTTGAATAAAAGTATAAAAAAGAGGGTTTCTTGCACGCTTGGGTGAAGAATAAAAATAAAGAATTTATTGATAAAACCAACGCGTTTCTGCAAGGTGTCTTCAACCCTGACAAAGGTGTCTTGTCGAAACATGTTGGTTTTATCAAGAAATTCTCCATTTTTATTCTTAACCCAAGTGTGCAAGAAACCCCATTTTTGATGCTATGGCTTTGAAGAAAGGGAGTAGCCCACATTTCATTCTGTTATAGATATTGTATTGGTGTCACAGGCCTAAATGTAACCATAGAACTGGCTTCAAGTTTCAAACAGCAATCAGTAGTGTCCTTAAACCCGAGCCCTTTGTTAACCTAGGGGCGGCCTTTGATGATGCACTTTTAAAGACAATTTATTTGGGGAGGACTCCAGAGCCCTATTCCTCGTAGCTGGCTAACCGTGTTAACCATGTGCTTTTTCTTCATATGTTCTATATTCGGGGTGTTTCCAGGTTTTGCTCAGCACAGTTAACCAGCTATGAGGTACAGGGCCCTGATCAACTATACTAAGTCTATTAACAACTCGGAGAGGCCCAATCTGTCCTATACAACATTGTAGAGAACTCATCCAAAAAGAAAAATTGAAGGAAGTAAGGCTGATATCAAGTTAAGGGCAGACTCTACCCAGCCCTTCAGGATTACTTCTTACATGTCAAGCCTGTCAGTAAAAGGTGTCTCTTTTGTAAGTTGAATTTTATTTGAGCGTCATTCATAAAAAATGCAGCCCAGAGCGCGTTGATGCATCTGCACAGAGTAACTGAGACGTCACTAAAAAAATAAAAAAAGTCACACTTTAAACGAAGTCTCCACATGAAGACTTTATGTAGCATATATAAAGCCTTCATAAACTTGGCATAATGGCTTCATGAATCATACTTAAGCAAGTGTTGTGCTTCATAAAGGGTGGCATAACACCTTCTTATGCAACATGTTATGTGAAATGTGTCATTTAGCCTAGCATCCTACATAAGCATGGTATATTTCACCGTGTAATGTTTAGCCATTAGCCAGGTGACAGTTATGTTAGTTATGTCACATTTGGCATGTTGCATAAGAAGGTATGTCACCTTTTATGAAGCATGACACTTGCTTATGTATGATTTATGAAGCCATTGTCACATTTATAAAGGCTTTATATATGCTATATAAAGCCTTTATATAATGGGGACTTTGTTTAAAGTGTGACCAAAAAAATAAAAATTTTTTTTTAAAGTTAGCTATCACAGTTATTCCCATTCTGCATGGTTCTGCCTCGATATAGAAACTAGACCCCTACTGTGCAGATGAGTGGTTGACAATCTCAGGTATTGTAAAATCATCTAATACCTCTCTCTGGTAAGTCTGAGCTTTGAATACTCCTACTGTTGCATTACATATCCACTTATCCAGAGCCAGGGTATGGTGTTCTGATATTCCCCAGCTCTGAGCACAAACACGCTTGCATCACAAACATGTATTTCAGAGGACAAATTCGGGTTCCGTGAGTCTCTCCAGGTGCCGTGGCACTAGGCGCCAGCCAGTCCTCTTGACTAGAAAGTGTTGATTCCCCATGCCCAGGCTACTCAAATGCTAATACTGGCCTAGTATCTGCCAAAAGCAAAAATTGTGTGATACCCAGTCCAGGAAACACACAGCCACAGTATGCATGTGAATTGGCTAGCACAGGGCAGGACTGACTGCTTCAATGCATATTGGGGATTATTCATTGATTTCAGATTAGATCTGTGATCTTCCTTTTTACGTTTGTTTTTTTTGTGTAAATAAAATATAAAGATGTCAATTACAATGAGAGACTGCATATGTTTAATTTGTTTCTGATCTGTTATAAGAATGGCTTTGTTTTGCCTGTGCCAATGTCGAATTTCTGCCAAATAGTTTCTTTGCCAGGGTTTTGCTTCGTTGAAAACCACCGTTGTCTTCGACTACGCAAAGCTTGAGAAATTCCATTGCCATCTACAGTAAAAAGACAACATTCCAGGTTGGTAAACCATACATCTTGTGAATTTGTAGTTTCTGTCCAAGCCATGAAAGTGGGAGAAAGATTTATTGCTGACACTGCCTTCTGGTAAAAAGATGTTCCACTGCAGATTGGAAGAGAGACTTATGTGGGCAGCAATATGTGTCACTTATGTGTCCATCGGAAGGCACGCTGAATCATCATGTACTAAATGAGAAGAGTAACTCTAAGGCCTGGGATTCAACATTTGTCCTCAACATTGACTTAATGAATTCAAGTGTTTTTTTTTTTTACAGATAGTTCATTTTGGTGATCTTCATGAACTGCATGCATTTGCGAGGGGGGGGGTTAAAACTAACAAGTCAAAACTAAGGGCAGAAACTAATGAAATCCAGGCCTGGATTTGGTCAGCCCTTACTGTGGGCTGTGGCTACGGATTGAGATCCAAATCCGAAGGGTGGAAGATGACGATTTAACTGCGGTAGGTTGGAATTTGTTTTGGCATCTATTCACAAACTAAATATAAAAAAATGTTTCAAGTGTTTACTTATTTCAACTTGGCCACATGATACTTTTCCTATTTTTTAAATGATTTGTGTCCCAGTTTTTCTTGTCTCACCCAATTAGGTTTTTCTATTAATGTACGCCCTGCTTTAGTGTCCCCAGCCAGTACACTAGTATGCACGTTCTACAACATTCACAAAGAAGTGCGTGTCCTCGCGTATTTTCACTCTGCGGTCCACCAGCTGACCTGTGCAGGTATTGCAGCATAGTGCTTTAGCATGAGGTACCACCCAGGATTTCTAACTTATTAATGTTTTTATTTAAAAGGAAAACCTCTGTATTTTATGTAATTTCTGATTTCTGCTTCAGGTTCAATCTATCATTGTGAAATTTAGCAAATGTCAACATGTTCAATGTAATGTCTGCTAGAATATGGCTGTGTCTTGATCCGTCCAATATATTAAAATTTTTTCTCTCTAAGTGCAAGTGACCACTGCTGGCTGGTAGTGCATTGCATATCAAGTGAAATAAGCCACTGCTTTTGTATTTTGAGGGAAAAAAGATGGTTCTTTGGGACATCTGGACAAATGGCGAAACACTGCTTTACTCATGGACGCAGAAGGGCCAATTCTGCCTCGGTTTCCTTTGGCATATTTTTAGTCAGGCGACTGGAATTCCTTGAAGAGATAAGAAGTGTGACTTTCCCACGATTGTTGCCCCCATGTGCATTCTTCATCGCATATTTTGGCCGGGCTTCAGTGACATGCCGGTCATGCTTGTGTCGATCTGTGTCCTACTTCCAGTTATGACCCGTTCCCTTGTTTGCCAGGAATCTCATTGTTCGCGGCACAGAGGGGGAAGCAGGTTCCCTGGCCTTGCGCTCGCAGAGCCCGAACTCCAGAAAGCGAGAAATCTCGGAATGTCGTAGAGACAAAGAGCACATTCTTATCCTGCGCACAACGCCCAGCCGCCGAAGTGTCCCCGTCTGTCCGTCCCCGTCCTTCTGTCCTTGCTTGCATGGCTTTGTCAGACGGGGCACGTTGAACTTGCGTTATTGAGCAAACAACTATCCTGAGCCCATCAGAGATGCCTCCATATCTCCAGCGCTTCCTCTTGTGTAGAACAGGCTGCTGACTTATCTGCCATCATGGCCTCTATCAACATTTTTTTATGCTTAGTTGCGGTTTGAGGTTCTGTGGCATTCTGAGTAATGCTGGAGCATTTTGCCAACAAGGTAATCAAAATAAATGAGCATAGGCAAGCAAATACCTTTGAGATGTCAGATAATCTGTATGAAGGAAAACTGGGTGAGACAGGAGTCTAATGCTGGGATTACAGCAATCGGTGTACCCTGGTCTTGCTGCCCTGTACATCCCCAAGTTTGCCACTTATATTATCGACTGGAAATGTCTCTTAATCGGATTGTGCACACTTCCTTGTTCAGCTGCCAGGAAGTGTCCGTACATATGGTCTGAAGAGGTAAAAACCTTCTCACAAAAATAGCATATTCACATTTTGGGGGTGGGCTTTGTGTTGGTTGTGAAGTGTGACCCCAGAAAATCCAGAAATAGCAAAGGATGGATTTCTCCACCTTTTTGAGGAACATTTCCTGAAATATTGATCCTCTTCCCTTCTTTATGATTGTCCGGTGATCTAGCTAATTGGGTCAATTTGCCTCAGAAATGAATGTGATGCCCTCTTACTGTTGAAATGAAGGCATTTTGCCTGCTCTGCTGCTTTCACATTGCATTATGGTGTAAATGCAGGGTTAGCTTATCTACGTCAGCCAAGGGCATCTTAGCCCTACTTGGACGCAGTTGGACATGTTAACCCTTTCCAGCCGGACCGTTCTAATTTCAGTACAATTGTGCTGATGGTTTGACGTATAATAGCTCTGCCGTCCAATCACTGATTTTCTTTTTGAAAACTGCTAGTTACAGATGACAAAATAAGCTACAATTGCATATAATTGGTTCATGAGCTTAGTGGGCGGGGATTTATTTGTAGACCGCTAAATAAAACCGCACGTCAACCTCGTAAATCTCCATTTGCTTCACCGCGGGCGGAGCGGACCACCTCGGACAGAAGACTATCGTCTGAAGACTTTACTGCGACTGAGGGAAAGCCAGTAAACCCCCTGAGGTAAGAAATATTTAAGATAATAATTAACCATAGATATTACTTCAGAAACGATTTTATTTTGAATAAAATCCTGTTTTTGTACCGCAGACTTTCTCATATTTTCACTTGAAATTCGCTAAGGTAGCTAACGTTCGGCTCTAGCTTCAAATGATGCCACTGTGTTGTTGTTACCCCAGCTCGTTTTGAGATGAAATTGTGAAAAAGTCTGTCATACAATGAATAAGTGAAGTGATAACGTTAGATGTGAATATTTTCCGTATCTTAGTGTAGACTTTGATAACTAAATAATAGCGAACTAAAGCTAAAACAAATAACGTTAGTCTAACAGTGAGCTGTCATCCTAAACCGCGCGAACAGCCATTTTCTTTTCTGCGTTTTTGTTTTCCTGTCTTGCTAGCTTTATAAATGTTATACTCAACTATTAGTCTTAGCAATAGCAAGTACTAACTAGCTAGTTTTTTAACATAACGTTATGTATAAATTTGAAGGTTGTTGTTGATCAGTCCTGTCGAAAATGAATGGAGTAGAGAACTAAACAGCAAACATTTCCTAACGTAACGTCAGCTTCACGTTTTATTTTCTGACTCACGTTTTTGACTTGAGCAAGATTAGCCTGTTTAGACAAATATGACAAAAAGACATCATTCAGTTGAGCCAATGTCACTGATGATTTAGGTCTGTTCATTCAAAACAATATCTTATATGAATGGACATTATGCTAAGTAGTCTAACATTGTGTTAAGTAGTCTAACATTGTCATTGTGTTAAGTAGTCTAACATTGTTGTGTTGTTGTGCTTTTTATCTAACATTATTCTGGAGCATAAAGTGTTTTCTGTAAAATGTCATTCTCATTATACACCCGTTTAATGACTCAGAAATTGTTTTATATGTTATGGATTAATGAAATGGCAATTGATAATATATTTATCTATTACAGCGATGGATGGACATTATGCTTGTGTCCAGAATAGCTATTTTATCTATTCCTGACATAAGCATAAAGCGTTTGCTGTAAGATGATGTTATTGCAAGCCCTTTAATTACTCAGAAATGGTTTTATATGATATGTTATGGATTAATGAAATGGTAAATGATTACATATTTATGTATTGCAGCAAAGGATGGACATTTAGCCATCTGATACAGTCCCTGAAGAGAAGGAAGGTGCGGAGGGTCATTGCAGAGCACGACACGAAGGACCATCAGGGCATGCATGCACTTAGTTATCTTCTTGATTTTTTAATATATTGAAGGTATTTATGCTTGACCATAGATTTGTCTGCTGTATCTGTACTAATACATTAATGATTTTACTGTAAATAAATCCAATGCATTAATTGTACGGGTATCTAAACTGATATTTGCCATGGGTTGTATCTTGTTTTTATTTGTTTTACAATGTTATCCATTTACTTAGTTCATCCATTCACTATGTTATACATTTTTTAAAAATAAAGTGTGTGTTTCATTGAACACATAAATTGTATATTTCAGTGTATGTGTCTTTCAATTTTGCATTATATCAACAGATTCTCAACAGTGACCCATTAGGAGTATGGATAAGTGGTAATGTGAAATGTCAATGAACCTAACATTCTACTAAAAGATTTTTTTTGCCTTTTCCCATACATCACTAAGATGTTATAACTTTTTAGCAGTAAATGATAAATCTGTTCTGATTTCTACTCTATATCACTTACAAAACAGTGAAGATACCACACAGTTTGTCTCCCTCGATCTTGAACATGAAATGTTTAAAAACCTAGGTTTCTCATGGAGAATAGCCATTTAGAAAGTTTTTTTATTATTATTTATTTTGTGATTTGTTTTAATAATTGATGATATTGTGTTAAAGTAAGCATATTATTGTATATAAATGGAAAGCTCCAGTTATCCTGTTTAAAATGGTATATTATCTTTAGGGGTGTAACATAATATGATCACACCACAAACAGTTTTGCATACACATGTCATATTTTCAATGAACCTAACATTCTAAAGCGTTTATTTTAGCCTTTTCTTACCCATCACTGAAGTGGTTATAACTTTTGAGCAGTAGAAGATAAATCTATTCTGATTCCTATTCTATATGACTCACACAATGGTGAAGATATCATACGCTGTAAGTTTCCCCCTATCTTGAACATGAAATGGGTAAAATAGTAGGTTTCTCATTAGAAAATAGCCATTTAGAATGTTTTATAAATTTAGTTGGTAAATGTATTTCCATAATTGATGATATTGCCATCAAGTAATCCTATAATTTTTTATATCAATTGAAAGCCCCAGTTATCCTGTTTACAATGGTATATCAAGTTTAGGTATCTGATGTCATATGATCACACTACAAACATTTTTGCAACGCACATTAAGAAATAAAATGGAATAGAATGTTGACCCAATATTCGCTTAGGCTGGAAAGGGTTAATCCATTACAGTGTTCACCCAGCTTTTTTTACTTCGTAGCAAATAAACAAATCACAGATATGACACCAAACTATTTTTGTTTATTAGCTGAACATTCTGGCTTCGTGAAACATACCTCAAACAAATTAAATAAAATTATTTAAATTAATGGAATATTTTTTTCCAGATCAAGTAGAGGAAAAAATTATGGAATCATCAACAACAAAAAAATCACAATTAGCACTTTGTTGCTCCTCCTCTGGCTTTTATGACGGCCTGAATTCTTTGAGGCATGGACTTCACTAATGAAAAACAATATTCTCCATCAAGCTGGTTCCAACTTTCTCGAATAGCGGTTGACAGATCAGCTTTGCAGGATGGAGCCCTGTCATGGACCAATTTTATTAATTTCCAACATAAATTTTCAATCGGATTGAGATCCGGACTGTTTTCTGGCCATGTCACTGAGTTGATATGCCTTTCCTGAAGAAAAGCTGTAACACTCTTTGCTCTGTGGCAAGATGCATTATCATCCTGAAAAATGACTTCATCATCACCAAACCTATTTTCTATCGATGGAATGAGAAAAGTGTCCAAAATTTCAATGTACACCTGTGTATTGACTGTTGGGGTAATGATTGCCATCTCCCCTGGTCCTTTACCTGACATGCAACCCCATATCATAAATGACTGGGGAAATCTGATTGTTTTTTTCAGGCAGTCATCTTTATATGTTTCATTAGAACGGCACCAGACAAAAGTTCCAGCATCATCTCCTTGGCCAATGCAGATTCGTGATTCATCACTGAATATCACTTTCATCCAATCATCCACACTCCATGATTGCTTCTCTTTAGCCCATTGTAATCTTGTTTTCTTCTGTTTAGGTGTTAGTGCTGGTTTTCGTTTGGCTTTTCTATATGTAAATCCCATTTTATTCAGCCAATTTCTTACAGTTCTGTCATGAACATTGACTCCTGTTTCTGCCCATTTGTTTTTCATTTGTTTTGTTGTGCATTTTCTATTTTCAAGGCATGTTGCTTTGAGGTTTCGATCCTGACGCTTTGACGTCTTCCTTGGTCTACCCGTATGTTTTCCTTTTATAACCTTCATATTTTGTTTATACTTGCACCAAATTTTAGACACAGCTGACTGGGAACAAGCAACATCTTTTGCCACACTCCGTGTTGGATTTCCTTCTTGAAGGAGTTTTATAATCCTTTCCATTGTTTCAATTGACAACTCTCTTGTTGGGGCCATGTTTCCTTTCAATTAGCCAAGTCCAACAGCTTGTTAAGGTCTGTAAGCACTCTCTTTTAACTGCACACTAATTAGCATTTTTAGTCTTTTATTTGTTTTGGAAATGCAAATTACAAGGTGATTCCATAATGTTTTCCTCTACTTGATCTGGAAAAGAAATATGCCATTAAAATAATTTTATTTAATTAGTTTGAGGTATGTTTCAGGAAGCCAGAATGTTCAGCTATTAAACAAAAATTGTTTTGTGTCATATCTGTGATTTGTTTATTTGCTACGAAGTAAAAAAGCTGGGTGAACATCCTATAAGTGTGGTGATTCCATAATTTTTGCCAGGGGTTGTAGATGTGGAACGAGCAAATGGATGGAATTAGCTCAGTGCCGGTGAGTTGAGTTAAGAACTGCAGAAATATGCTGATTCTGGCTTCAGAACCTAAACAAGGCAAATTATCTGTGGGCTCTTTGGTGTTTTCAACCTGATAGCCCAGATAGAAAATAAGATAAATCATTTTCCATAATTGTTATTGGGGTGGGGGGGTGTTCTTTGTAGCGGGCGATGGCGAACTTGTGCTCTGTGACAAGCGAAGGGTCATAATCGCCAATGACTTCTTGCCTCTGTTAAAGAAAGCAGGTAAAACACACTATGCCACATAAATGGATAGAATTTATAATTAAAATAACGACTTTTGTTGTGATTCATTTTTAAAACGTACAAACCGTGTAAAACAAACAACCTACCCTATGTCCCCAAATGGAGGCGTCACAACAGTGATTGTATGAATTAAAATACTCAAGTTCTGCAACTTGGTGCCTTGGATACACACTTGACATTCCCAGATCTTCCAAAAACTGGAGAATTCTCTGCAAGACATGCAGCTGACGTAATATGATCCTGAGATCACGGCTATCATTCAAGACCAAGACTAAAGGGATTATGTAAGGGGATAATAGAATGGCAAATCTTGGGATATTACCTCACCAGTTGTGCCCGTGTGGTAGATAGTAACTTATACTGTGCGTGTATTTTGTTAAACCATGTCCTAAGGAACTCAGGCCCGTAACACTAAAGTTGCAGGTAGTCAAAGGAAAGAAGTTCCTAGTACATCAAACTGCCACTGTAGATCCTGGAATGCCTTAGCCCATTATCTTAATAAATGTCACGTGTGTAGAATAAAAACAATTCCTGAAAGGTTTTTGCCCACTTTTAAACTGGACCATACTAACCGTACTAACAGGCTCAGGCCTTTTTTTAATACCTTTTGATCTCTGCTACGTAACTGCTTTGCGTGGCAGTGATGGACCTTTTAATGAGAGTAACTGCTTAGAAACTCCATTAATTAGTATCGAGTTGCTCCGTTAGAACTGACGGCATTCCCAGATAACCTCCGGCTTTTCCAAGCCCTGGCATTACTGCTGCTTATGTCATTGCAGTTCAAAGTTAAATTAAAGACCTCCATTAAAGGTCATTTTGCACGTTTCATATTTCATTGAAGTATGACAGGACGTGACCAGCTTGCGGAGAGAGGTTACCTTTCAAATTCCCAAAGCCCTGCCTAATCGTAATACTTGATGTCAAGATGTCAGTGCCTGTCAGCCTAAGTTCCTCTCCGGCAGAGAATTGTGAACACTACATTTTTACGTGCGTTTTATGAACAGCGCTCCAAGGGAAAAGTCAATGGCCTTCAATCGGTATTGGAATATGTCCTTTATGGCACCGCAGTTCACACACAATAATTATTGCTCTTATTTGTTTATTTGCAATTGCTTGATCCATTTGTCCTCCTGAACATTTCCATTTCATTTTTTTACTGTAGCTTGAACTATTTTGATGCGGAATTGCATTTATCGTAATAAAAATGTTATTCATAATGACACGCCTTCCAGAGCCTAGTGCTCATATTTTACTCCATATTCTTCATAGGTTATGTGCTGATGGATAGCTACAAAACACTGTTTTGGCATATTCAATGAACGTGACTATATGGGCTGAAAACCAAAGTTTGGATTATTTACTTTTCTAGGGAAGGCCAAAATGGGAATTAAGATGCTAGGAAATGATGAGGTGAGAATCCTTATAGCACAAAGCAGTGTAGAGTTGTGAATATCTGAACGATCTATTTACAGTTCTATGTGCTATAGCTATCCTGGGCTTCCTGGAAGGATCCAAGGTTTACAGAAAAATCAGCTATGCCAACTTTCTTCCTACAACTCATTTGTATCAATGCAAAGGATTTCAAAGATTTAGGCGTGGTGATATTTGTTTTTCTGTATTTAGGCTCAGGGCCAAGGGCTTGGGAGGCTGTTAAACGTTCAGTTTGTTGTTCAATTGATTTACGAGCATTGAGGAACACAGAAATATATTTTTTTACAAATGCTTTTTCCAGACAAGCTTTCCTTGTAAAAAAATTAATAAAAATTATTCACAGCTAATTTTAGCAGATTGAGTATCATAACAAGTTTAACAAGTGGTCTGTTGTCTTAATACCAAAACAGATTTCAGTGCCAGTAGTCTGGATCTGACTTTCAATTCTATATCTTGGGGGGTGCTTTTGGATAATGAGATTCCATCGCACTCATCATAATATGGAAGAATTTTACGGCCGGTTTTGATTTGAATTCAGGACACGCTTGTTCATAAACTCTGTTCGGGTAAAATTATTTATGTATAACTTTTTGAGCTTATTCCCAGACATTTGTCTATGGAGTTAAAAATAGCACCCCTTTTGAAATTCTGATACAAACAATGACTCCCATTGTGTATATAGCTCAAGGCCTAGTCTCCTTAAATCACTCTTTATAATTTAAGCGCTGACGAGCTTGAGAAAATTATAGACGTTTACGCATGAATTATTTAATTTAATTTGCTGACTTAAATGTTCATTGTATATTTTTAAGTTTGTGGTAGATGTCTATCTCATAAGAATTAACTCATGGTAAATGAAGGCACATATTTACAGTTAGATTGAAGCTAAAGAGGTTACCAGTTTTGGATACTTCTTTCAAAGCTCCTCCACTTTCTTTATACACCTTAAAATGCTATGATTATTTTAATTGTTCAGCCTGGAATATTTTCCAGTGGTGGCTCTTAGTTATTTGATTTTGCAAACTAATAACTAAATTATGGAGTGGCTCTCAGCATAAGATCATAAAAACATAGCAATTAGCAGGGAGCAGGTATTTGAACATTTGCTTTTGTTACCTTACTCAAAGCATGACACACGTAGTCTACTGTAATCATTGAATCATTGTCACAGTTTTAGAGTTTGCTAACTTGTTACCTGAAAGTGGGACCTGTTCTTATATATTTACCATGGAATACCAGTACCCTCTTTTCATTAAAGGTTATATTGGAGAGTAGTGGTAATTTTGTAAAAACCTTTAAACTAAGAGGTTTTTAATGTGTTCGTTCCCCAAATAATGTTTTTTTGTTTTAGTTTTTTTTATAATAGCACCACTCAAACCTCAGACAATACAATATTCAGTTAATCCATATCTTCTGTTTCCAATCCTTACTTGACGCTTCTTATTGGCTCATCTTGCATGAAATAATCTGCAGAACAATCTGAAATTGACAACAAATGTTTGAGTTCTCGCATCATACTTTTCAGAATTAACCTGGAATTCAAAACAAAATGGAATTTCAATTAAAATCAGCAGACTAATAGATGGAGTGGACCATAATTCCTTAGTCATGATATTATCGTATTGGAGTAAATACAAGGACTTGGTTGTGCAATAGATGACTAGTCCTACCTTGATTGTGCAATAGATCACTAGTCCTACCAAAACACACCAAAATTTATGTTTTGATGCCATAATGTAATTGTGTGCATCTTCTCATAATGGACACTGATGATTAGATAAAAGCAACTAAATAACATACAGGACTGGATCTACACAATGCTTGCTCTGTATGACCACACATGTCCTTGACTCCAGCTCAAGGATTATGCTTATGGGGTGAATATTATTGAGTGTACAGTCAAGGGGGGAGCTTTTCTCATCCACTACACAGAGCCCAGAATCTAATAAGGAATTCAAAGACTGGAGAGTAATTGTCATTCCGATTGAACTCTAAGTGAAAATCACCCTTGGACATTCACTCATCAGTCTGTGAATCCCAGCCATTGATAGGATTGCACAAATACTAGTCATTCTTCGCTCCACTATAAGCGCAGTGACTAAGGGAATGCACTGTGGTGTGTTGGCGGTGTTAAACTGCTTGGGGGTGTGAACTATATGTTAGATTAGGGATGTTTGGGCTGAATGACATTCTTGATCTTTGGTGGAAAAAGAGATTTCTGTGAAAGGAAGCACTGTTGTTCTGTTGTGTTACTGCACACAGAATGCAGACACTTGTCAATCAGTCTAAAGTGTAGGTTCCGCTTCTCCACTAAACAATTGGGAGTCTTTTACGGCCCCACACTTACTTACTCATTCACACCTCAACCACACCGTCTGGGTTTTTACAGTGTGGTTCCCTTGCGTCTGGTAGAAACCAGAATCCTTACACTACAAACACCACAAAAATAAGTCAATCTCAACAAATATTTTAGTATTATATTTCTATTTCTATTACTTTTGTGCTAGATAAGACAAAAATATTTCCAATGAGATGAGACAGTTTGATTTTGCCAATGGGGTAAGAAAATTCCACTTGTCAAGCAAAGGGTAACTTAAAAATAAGCTAATATTTTCTACTTGAGAGAAAAAAAAAAAAAAAAAGATTTAAAGTCTCATTACAAGACTAAAGCACATGTTAAGACAGACTTTTTTGCAGTGTACATAATAGTGAAGGTGTGATAAAAGGCGCTTTTATAACTGAGAAGCAGGTAAAGGCAGGAAAGTCGCCATGCGTTTATCAGCAGTCTGTGGCACTAAACTACCCGCTGTTGGCTCCGTTTGTGCGCCGTTTCTGAGAGCGGAAGCCCACTGTTTGGCAGCACTGGAATGCAGTAGATGTGGTTAATTATCACTAATGAGACAAGCGGCTCATGACTAAAAGCCAGGCTCCGTGCTTTATCTTTGTGAGAGGGACAAGGGTCAAAGTGATCTAATTGGGGAGTTGGGTATCATGACCTTTCAATCGGGAAGGGCAAAAGAATGTTGAGAATTCAATATGGCAGGAGAGTCGCATAAAATGCGTCCAAGTAATGAGAGGCAAACGGGGCTGAAAGGAGGGTTGGTCTTGTACGCCAACCTTTTTAAAAAAGAATATATCATTTATTTGTAAAAATGCTCGGGGCTAATGTGGAACGAAGCTGTTCTTAAGCTATTAGAGAGAGAAAGTGGTACCGTAGCAGTGGATTGCGAAACATTTCTGTGGGGAAAAACCTCATTATGCGTACTTTCGATTAGATGCGTCGATAGTAGGTTGTCATGTGAAGCTGCTAATATTTACCTTGCATGCTGTGGCACGTCTTTTCCTTATGCGTTTCCAGTGGAAAGAGTGGCAGATTGCTTTTAAATAAAGAGACGCGTTTTTTTTTTTCCTTCCAAATGCTCTAGTTCTCACACAGACGCCCACAAATGGTCCTCCCAATGATTTTGTTCTCTTCAGTTTTTTATTTCTTTTTTTTTTCCACACAAAGTTAGGAAGGAGAAGCCACCTCCCCTCCCTGACTGACAGGTGTTACTGTGATTGAGGTGTTTAGGGGCTGCCTTATCTTATATCAACGCTGTCCAGGGCCCCCTTGGCTGTGAATGTCGTCAATCGCTCCATTGACCGCCGCGCCGTGGCCTATCAGTTTTTCCCAGGACCCGTTCCCTTCCTCCCTCTCGCCCCGCTGCACAGGATGTGACTCGCTCGCGCTTCCTGGGCAGCGGCCCATCTCATTCCCAAACGCTGCGTCTCGTAGGGCCCGGCCGGGGCGTGATTTCCTCATTCCTGTGCTCGGTTCCCCTCCGATTTACACTCTGGAGGCGCTCTCCAGACCGGCAGCGCGACGTTTGTTCAGCGAGCCCGGCTGTTTGGTCAAACCCCACGATCACAGAACCGCAACCTCTCTGAAGGGGTGCCAGCACCTCTGCCTTTGTAAGAAAAGAGACCCCGCTGTAAAGGGTCTGTGGCCAGAGGCACGCCGACACCCACCAGGCCTCAGAATCCCTGTAAATTTGTTTGCTCAAATCCACCACTTTGATAATGAGGTCGGACATCACCTTCCTTACCGTCTTGGCTGTCAGTTTCAAAATGACATTCTCATTCAGTTTCAAAATGACATGGATTTTCCTCCTCTGTCACTTTGGTAGGAACAACTCAATATTAAGCACACACTGTCCTTCTTGTTTATGTTTGTATTTATTCCCTTGTGTAACCGTGTCCTTCCCTCCCAAAAAAGTTCCACTATCCACTGGTTTGACCCTCCTCTGTCATGCCCGTGGCTCCTGATGGTGGTAAGTGCTTTTCATGTAAAGAATTTACTTCTGGCAAATTTACTGCCAATCCTGGAGCTGGTCCCAGTTTGGGTCAGTACACAACTTAGCCCATTGTCCACAATCACAGCGAGGTCTGTCTCACTCCCCTCTTTAATCTGGAATCTGCTATTGAGATATGCTGGGAAATATGCAGCAAATAGAGCCTGACTTGTCGGGAATCACGAGAGAAAATGGTCATCCTCTTTGAAAAACAGAATGTTTCTGTCATGGGATCGATTTTTAATAGACCCATAAAAACATTGCCTCTTAGCTTTCGGGCATACCGCAGTTGTCTTGGCCTCGCTTGTATCTCCATTCCAAAGTATATGAGAGTCCTTTGCCGATGAGGTGTCAGTTCCTGGTCTTGTGACTATCTCAACAAAAGACCCTCTTCCAATTTGTTGTGTTGTTATCTCGGATGTAAGCAAGTAAGAATGCTGATATACCAGTTTGTCTAAGGGGAAGCCCAGACAGTGGGAGTTAATTATGTCTGTCTGAATGCTTACAGGCCTTGTAAATGTGGAAGACAAAAACGGAAAGGGGTGTGTTTCTGTTTTTATCGATGCAAACTGAGCCACTTGGAACAAAAAAGGTCTTATTGGGTCTTGGAGAGTAGTTACCCATTACTAGCTATCTAACATGAGAAGATATTGGCTTTAATAGAGCACACTATCCGTGTGAGTCTTATGTGTGAAATTTATTTACTGAGTCATTGTCTGTCTACTCATGTCTGTCTACTCATGTATAAGGGATGTAGTGTTGGAAATACCCTGGAAGTATGTGGGAAGTGTGTTCCGTTACCAAACTCTATACAACAACTCCATACAATTGTGCAACAGCCCTGGCCAGCAATAGAAAAAAATATGGATATTTATACATTACATTACAATTATTTGGCAGATGCTTTTATCCAAAGCGATGTACAATAACTGCATATTGAAGGTCATTGATGCGACTACAAAGCAGATCCAACAAAGCGTAACTTTCTCATAACGTAGGAGCTATCCCTAGTAAAGAACACAGTCAGCTATACATTCTGAACTATAAAATGGCATTCAATGAC
The DNA here is from genome assembly GCA_029718625.1 of Synaphobranchus kaupii. Taxonomy (NCBI): domain Eukaryota; kingdom Metazoa; phylum Chordata; class Actinopteri; order Anguilliformes; family Synaphobranchidae; genus Synaphobranchus; species Synaphobranchus kaupii. The sequence continues at coordinate 48,323,505 of CM056377.1, read as the reverse complement.
TTCAATAGAAAACATGCAAAAAATAAATAAATAAAAAAAGGAAGCAAGTACTGTAGTCTACTATAGAATTGGCCCTAGATAGGTAGTTTAGTCGAGGAGTCTGAAAAAGTGCGTTTTCAGACCACGACGGAAAACAGACATTCATGTAGACATTTATAAATGTAATGGGGCTTTTAAACTGTCATCACTTGTTATTAATTGACACATTGTGTCACTTAACATTTTGACAGGGTATTGTGTGACCGTTATTTTTTTCAAGTTGGAGAAACAAAACCGAGTGGACATGCATTATAACACCAAGATCTCATCCTGTGCTCTCGGGATTATCCAGAGGAGCAAACCCTGGCTGTGTCAAGGGGAGTGCGTAGTACATGTCAGGGGATCAATGCTCTTGCACTATTTCATCAACACAAGATGGCAGCCTGATTGACTTCAGGATGATTTTCTAGAGGGAGGAGCCTCTGAGCAGCTGCTTGAGTTCTCGTGAAAGTCTCCCTCACCTTGTATGATATAAGATGGCTAAGATAAGATGTTCATGGCTATGGGTAGCTGTTACTTTATGATAGAACTGTCCTTTATCTGATCGGTTTGTAGTTGTTCCAATGACCTTCGGCCTGCACTTATTGTACGGCGCTTTGGATAAAAGCGTCGTCAGCCAAATGAATGCAATGTCATTTCTTGAATAGGGTATAGCTTGTATGTCTCTTACTCTCTTACTTGCCAATGGGAAATTGCTGTCTGGCGATCAGGGAACTTTTGCCTTATTAAGAAGTCCAACCCTGAATATTTCTTTATGACAGGATATAAAGGGGGAAAAAAAGCATTCAGTTTTTTTCATGCCTCATGTCGAGCTCCAGGTTAATTCTATTCCAGTCCAGTCACTCCGCAATAAAACCAATCGATATTTTTGTTTGCTTGACTTCTTAGTGTGAGAGGGGACGCGATGCTGATTATGGTCTGAAATGACGACCTACTCATGGGGCGCTTCCCAGTTTGACTTTAATTATTCCATTCACTGGAAAGGGTGCGTTTTGTTTGTCAGCCCATTTTGCTTTGCGTGGTTCATGTACGCTGGAACGTGAACGTACGCGAAAGGGGCGGCTATTTGCCTGTTCACCTCGTGATTCAGACTACTTCAGTGTGTAATGCTAGGCTGGTTGCAATTCTGTGGGATTCCCAGATGTTACTAAGGGGTGAACAGATCAGGAGGAGTACATCTGTTTGGCAATATTCCATCTCCCTTCGAAGTTGTACCAAAAGGCAGCAACGGGGGCTGTTGCTCAGGCTGGGTCTTGTTTCGTGTCCGCCCTCGCAAATTTGTTTACTTGTGGTTTCCATTTATGTCTGTCCCTGTCACGAGCTTGCTTGGCCACGGCAAATTTGGAGTGCTGGCGGGGTTTTTCTAATGGCAGGAAAGCCACTTTGGTCGTCTGGCTGAAAATGGCAGGAATGGCCCGCAGAAATCCAGGGAACATCCGTAATTTTAGAAAGCCCCTCGACATTCCTTTGCAGTTCAGTGAGCCCAGCCTTCCGAAGCTCCTCCTCACAGGAAGTAGGACACAATGGAAGCACATTGCCAGAAGCATGTAGTCAGACAGTCTGGACAGAGGGGGGGGGGGGGGGGGCACTGTGTCAACCCCTCTTTTCAGGAATCTGTGACCAATGGGGGATGAATTCACAGGAGGGAGCCCAGAGCAGACATTGGAGACAATGGGGAGGGCATTGCGCAGACATCACCAGGAACAACGGACCGAGCGATCGGTCAGTTTTACGTAGACGAGATGGATGTGTTCTGAGACTCAATTATCATATCATAACCACATAGTCGTTCTAATGTTTCTTTCACTAGAATATTAAAAAGTGGTTTGTTACAAATCTGGCATTTAAATTACATTTCTGATATGTCCAGTTTGCAGTCACTATTAGAGGCTCTGTAAATTAAGTGGCATTGAGTTTAGGCCTTTATCATTTGAGACCATAAGTCAGCTTCTTCCGGTTGAAGTGTTGCATTATTTCAGCAGACAAAACAATTAAGTATCCTTCCATAATGTTTTAAATGTTATTTGCAGGTATAGATAGGAAGATCATTTTTATATCACAGGGTTGGGGCAATCAGTCTATCATACTATGAAATATTTTTCTTTTCACTGGTACACAACCACATCCTGACATGCCTTGTCAGCACAAGCTTGGATTACTAAGCTTTACTGGTTCACATATTTGCACCTATTCCAGGGAACACCCACCCCCCCATTCAGAAAAGTGCACGTATAGTTTTTCAAGGATATCCTGTTGGAGCGCAGACCAAATAGGCTACACCACCTCTCTTTTAGTATACAAACATCCCCGGTGTTCTACTCATTGGTATTCACTCTTATTGTTTATAGCACTTGGCCATGTTGGTCCTTTTCGATAAGCCGTCAAAGTGATTTCAGATCATATTTGAAATTGTTTGATCCCCGTGGTTCTTTTCAAATTATTGATCCATACTGAAAATGTTTTTCAGACTGATGGTTTATATGTGGACAACATTACGCGTTACAGATATGGGTGTTGTGTGACCCATTGATTCTGTGGTAGTTTTGGCCTGGTGAGAACAAACCTTATTGCACTCCTGAAACCTGATTCAGAACATGAAACTTCATCTTTACATATGCAACATTGATCTTGGAAAGTCCCAAAGATTTCATACAGATAGTCTGTGCAAAAGCAAGCTTGAATTTGATATTAAAAAGCTATTGTTTATGTAAAAACAGAGTGAGATGGAAATACACTCTTTTGTCTAATAGAAAGACTGTGAGTGGGCTTCTCACTTTTCAAAGTTGAATATATTTAGTAAAAGATGCAATACTCTATTTTCATCATATTCAGATCACATTTTTCAAGTACTATATTAAAATGTGCAGACATGGCACTTAATCATTTCTTTCAACAAATACTTGAGCCGACGTTCTGACATTTTTAGTCCTAAAAATGGGGACGATAATAGCTGGACAATGCAAATCCATTCCAAACCAAGAGGAGGGAGGCATTGTGGGGCCCTGCTCGTTTCGCAGCAGTTCTACCACCTGCTCTGTCGGAAAGCGTCCTGTCACTAAGCTACGGGGGGAGGCATCCATCTCATTTGAGCGGCTGATGGGCAGCGGCTCCTCTGGCCTTGCGCTCTGTCAGCACAGCCCGAGGAGACGTCTTTATCTGCGGTGGAAGTGTCGGCTTAGCGAGCCATCTGCCAAAAGTGCACTGATGCCGCGCCTGCAACCCGAGTCTCATTGTCCATCCAGGCGTGTGTGTGTGTGTGTGTGTGTGTGTGTGTGTGTGTGTGCGCGCAATCTGTCCCCCAACAATCTGTCTCCGTTTTTATGATTTTAGAATCATAAAGATGCTTCCTTAGAACGAATAACTAAAACAAGATTATTCCTATTCCATATGTCATCAGTAACAGCTTGTCCGTCCTAGCATCAAAAGATGGTTGGCCAAAAAAAAAAAATAGTTGCATTATACAGGACTGCCAGTGTGTATTGATAAGTGAAGGTGGATGTTAAATTCTCCTAAGAGCATTGGAGAACTTATATACGGTATATGTTTAGATGTAAGCCTGGCATCCACTCTGCTATGAACAATTGCTGCTGCTGTCTGTTTTGGGATTTATAACATATTTAGAAACCTAGGTTTGGTAAGAAAGGCGCTTGGCAGCAGAGCATGATTTTGATTTCAAGATGTTTTTAAAACATTCAAACAATATTTTCACGCAAAGATGTTTAAGCCAGAAATTATGCAACGCATACATTTTTGAAATAGTTTGTTAAAGGAGTTATTATTCCTTGTAATTTCTGATTCAACGGAATAACTAAATGCAGATGGGAATTGGGGACATTCTTATTTTTATACCTTTCCATAAATTCAGTTAAATCCTGCAGGATTCACCAGTCTATAAATTGTCAGACTGAAGAGAATTTCCAAAGCCACTATGATCCACTATGGGTTCTATTCCAAATAAAATTTGAAGACAAGCTGTCTATTGTAAAGGGAAAAGTACATCTATTATACTGCACTAACACAGTGAGCTTTTAGAAAATACACTGCCTCCTGTTTGGACCATAATTGCACATGGATTGCAAATGGGGCGGTGGGGGGGGGGGGCAAGAATGTGATTATATAGCGAAATCGAAGAACAGGTGCTATGCACCACGTGTAAATGGGGAGAGGGGTACAAGTCAATAAGCCTATCTCAAAAATGTGTGTGTGAGCGAGTATCCATGGGAGTGAACTCTGATATAGTTACTATGTAGCCACAGAGCCCATTAGCTGCTAGACAAACAGTCTGATCCCTGTTTGCGCATGAAAGACACAGGCACAGGGTTCACACAAGGTCCTCTTCCACTGCAGCACCCGAATTCAGGGGTTGCTGTGATGTCCTGGTGTCCGGCCTGCCAGATGGTGGGAGTCTGACAGGTGCATCTGCCCCCTCCAGACCAGAGGCAAGAGATACGCCTTTCTCTCCATTCGGCCGCAGGCGTCGACCCTAATCTGATACCGCACGGGAAGAATGTAGCATTTAGGCTTAATGCTAAACCCCTCCAAGCATTTGAATCCATATCCACAACGTCTGAAAAGCGCGCTTACCTCCTGCCGAAAGGGTGATAAACGTGGATCTGATTTGGACGCACTCGGCTCCATCTTGTCCCCGTGTTCCATTTCTATGCCTTGCAGGATGTGTTTTAAAAAAAGAAATTGAGTTCAAGATTCACTTGTGTAAAAACAGAAGTAAAATTAACTACATTTGAATTTGAGTGAAGGAGTTTTCGGTGAATGTTTCTTCAGTTGACATATAGTAGTACACCTGATTCAAAACATGTTTGTTTTCACAATGTTTATTTTTTTGTCGAGAAATTGAGCAATTCAGTTACATTTGTCAACTCGTGACAGTTTCCCCCTCAGGAAACTGGGCCCTACAATGCTGCCAGAAAACATTCCTCAGAGATAAAGGTTAGAAATCAGTTTGCAAATAATAAAGGATTTGGTGTAAGTGAAAGACGGTTATTTATTTTTGTTACGAAAAGATATGAGCCGCAGAAATACTTTTCTGCCACATTGACATCATGGAATGCTTAACCTTCTTCGCTTGGAAAAGGGGACGGACTGTTCTGCCACTGTTCACTGTACCAAAACTGTTTCTTTACTGTTCCAGTGTAGGTCAGATGATAAGATTACTGAAAAGGCTGATTACCCATTCAAAAACGAATTGAAATCTACATATACAATATGGCTATTGTATATGAAAGCAGTGTTTGTTTATGTTTTTTTTTTTTTTTTCAAAGTGTGTTGTTACCAATCCTACTTTAATTTGTGGGGTAGGGGCTACAAAGTGTAAATTCACTGTGACTACAGTAGTCCCTTGCTGTCACCAATGCAAACATCACATCTGTTCTGTCAAGGCCCATCTTGTGTCGTCTTGTAACCGTGAACACATAGGGCACCCTTTGTTCTTTGTGCAGATCCTAAAGTGCTTTCTGACCCCAGAGCGACACTCGGTTTATTAAAAAATAAAAGAAATGTGTAACCTGTCTTTAAAGGCCACTGTTAGGGAGGTAGATTGAGTTCAGTCGCAGATCCTTGTATTCAAAGAGCAGGTGCCAATAGCCCATGGACACTGAGGACAATGGATCTTCTGTCTTTAGCCTCTAAGGGTTTTTCAGCATGGCATTTCAGCTTAATGAAGAAACCTATCTCTATATAAACTTCTCATAGTCAGAGTATGAAGATGAATGTAATACACATTTGCTCTCCCCTTAGTCAAAAGTAGTTGCTTACATCATAGTTAACAGTGTATCACACTATAATAATGCTTATATGAAAGAAGCAAAGCAAAATAATTAGAATGTATTAGGGTAAAACATGAACTGCTATTGTTAAGGTTTTTCTGATCTTCCTCTGCCACTGTGGGGAAATGAGGCTAAAATCCATTCCGTTTATTGAAAGTTTGGCAGGTTTGTAGGCTTGTTGTCCAATTTCCATTATCCATAATCCTGGTCCACCATGTCATATTCTTGAACATTTTGAAGTTTGTGCAGTTGATTGGCGCAAAAAAATAATAATCCAAAATCAGGAAAGAATACCATCACACAGCTAATATGCTTCAAAGTATTCTTTTATTTTTATTTTGCCCATGAACAGTGCTGCTATGACCATTTGGCCTATGTCAGGTCAAGGTAATGATATGTGAATATACCAATATATACATACATTATAAACACTGGAAATTGGATTGTCATAATGTTAATAAGCCAAGAAATGTACATATACTGTATATTGGTTATTATATACCTGTTATTATATATAAAAACATAGAACATTTAAATGCTGCATTTAAAAGAAAAATTTGAAAGTGCAATGTTGCAATAATAGAAGTTTTCCAATACTATACATCTTTACTTTTCCTAATATTAGTGATTTATCATCAATCTACTTCAGAGCTCTGTTATATTTCTTTATAAAGCTGTGGATTTCTTACTAGTTGGTATTTATATATTATTTAATGTTTATCTAAAACATTGGAAGTATAGTTGAAGACAAGGTTGTGTAGGACAATGAGACAACACAAAGGTATACGGCTCACAGCGTTTCCAGTGAAATGGACCGTAATATGTATTGAGTGGTAATTGTGTGGGCTAGCCTTGCGGTTGCCATTTGAGGAGAGGGGAAAAAAGGGAAGTAATTTCTGTCATTAGCAGAGTGCTCCAGCCTTCTGTCCAAAATGGATTTGGTTTGTCAGATGAGTGGGGGAGACTAAGAGGCCAGTAATAAATGACTTTGGAGATAGCAATCACACAGCAGCTGCACTATGACCTTGCTGTAAACCCTGCCTTCCGGTAGCCCCAGGTTACACAATTATTGACAGCATTAGGAAAGTTGAATGAATGCACCCTCTTAAGGTAAAAATACCTAAGCTAGCAAATGAGCCATATGGACCCTAGTTTTAAAAACGTCATACGGCGTTCTGTTCCTATAGTTTTACCCATGTGCATCAAATTAACGGAGGCAAAAATACGCTTATTTTCAATGAGAAATATTTAATTGTGAAATATATTGTGAGTAGCTAGAACAAATCTCAAAGCCTGGTAAAAAATACAAATTATAGAACTCTTTCCCACACAACATACAAAATATATTTCAGAATGACTGATCTGTTATTAAGGAACAATAATATATTTGAAATTACATCTGCACTACCTGGTAGTTTACTAGACCATTGTCTCAATGGCACAAGACTACCCCCCCCCCCCCCCCCCCAACACACACACAAACACAGTGTACTTGTTCCTCATTCTGCATAGCCTATTTGTGTAGGGTTGTTTGGCGTGGAATTCTCTCTGTTGGTAGTTGTAAAGTTCCAAGAGCTTAGACATGGTGGATTGACACACACACACTTGTGAATACAATTCAAATGTGTTGTTTGACAAACTCTTAAGAATACACTATGTTTTGTTTTGCCTGTTGTTGAGAAGTACATAATTACAGTCTTATGTCCCACCCACACAATGAACAGTGCTTCTTTTTTCACTTCCAAAGGGTACTTTTCTTAATTCCCATCGCATCACCTGAAAACCTTAGGAATTGAGTTAGAGGGATTTAACATCTTGATGCATGTCCAGGTCTACTCCATACAGAAAAACAAGACATCATTTGATTAAGCAGTATGGAAATCCCCAGGGCTCTAGGAATCCAAAAGATTTTCTTAACTCCACTTCACCCAAAGCCTCAGTAAAAACAAGAATATTTTTCTTTATATATAAATCAAGTACTGAAGAATTGTGTTACATAGAAGCTATGTAAGTGCATGGACACCGGGAGGAGAGAGTTTGATGCCCTCTGTAATGTGAAAATGTTGGCAGTTGTGTACTGTATGCATGCTGTTGTCTCCACAGAAAGTGTGGATGAGTTGGATGCTGCCTGCGGCGCCTTTGTTCAGAGGGAAAACCGTAATTGGCTAGAAAATGTCCAGCGGCTGCCTCCTGGTTTTTGCGGGGCATGGAGGTTCAGTCGGCGCTCATTGACATGGTAATGTAAGGAATGTGGCAATTTCCTCCTTAGCGGGGTGACAAAGGGAAATGGTCCGTAGCTCCCTGCTTCTCACCTCTGATCAGAGAGTACTCCTCCCTGTGCTCCCTGCTGCAGGCACCCTGTGCGGCCACTGTGAAGCCCGGCCCATTCACAGTCTCTGATGGTTTGGCCTTCCCCAGGAGGGGTCCTGGAAATACTGTAGTTTGCGGGGTGTTCGAATCTTACGCCGACGATTGATCTGACGGTGCGTTTTCGTCCTTTTGTTTAGATGGAGCCCTTTGAAAACTTAACCATTCCTGGTAACGGTAGAGGTGTTCTAGTAAGATCCAGGCCAAGAAAAAAAACCTATGTAATCTAAGTCAACGGTTGGCCATATATCCTGGTCTTGTCATCAGACATTTGTGGATTTGAGTGGAACACTGCTGTTGTAACACTGAGAAAGATTAATTACTTCAGCAATTCGGCCAGGGCTGCCAGGCTATGTAACAAGAAGCATTCTTTTGGTATAACATTCCATGCAGTGCAAATATTGTACAAAAAGACAATGATTTTCATTCTGTCCTTATTTTGAAATCGACATCTAACAGAATATACTGACGAAATGAATGCTGTAACCTCATACCTATAACTGTGGTCAACTGCCAGTTATTGTCATGTAAACTACAAGGACACCATTTGAATGTGAAAGCTAAGTTTGTTTAAATTGTAGCCATGAGTCCACATTCTAAAAAAAAAAAATCTATGCATTTGATAAAGAGGACCTGCCAAGAGAAAGGATGACTTATAAATTGTTTGGTGAACACCTAGCTAACATGTATTACATATGATATTTGCTTTATTGCAAGGATCTCTTGACCGGATCAGTTTAGTTGTATTCAGAAACTGAAATACAAACTGGTGATGGAGTTACCTTTTCCAAGTTGTGAATACAAGGAAGCAAACATCTTGAATTGCACGTCATATGTGTCTTTGTGTACGATGTGGGTGCTGGTAGGGACTGGAGTCTGAATTTTGGGGGGGGGGGGGGGGGGGGTTGGGTGGGGTGGGGTGGGGTGGGGTGGGGGCAGTAGCAGATGGTAAGGCTCGCTCTATAATGTCTAGTGTTGTGGGAACAATGCATCTCTCACAGCAGTGATTAAGGAGGGTATTCCACTCTAGGGACAGCTGGTAGGCAGCCTGCCTTGCACTCGCCACCCTCCTTCATGTACACACAAACATACACTCCACAATCGCTGGCACGGGGCGCAGCTTAAGTATTTACCAGACACATGGAAACAAATGGCCATAAAACGTCCCTTGAGTGTGTGAATCCACTCTATCTCCAGGATATGCCCAATTTCCATGTTCCTCATCAAAAAGGCATTGGGACCATGCTGTCCTCAAGGGTTGGTAGACGTACTGTCTGGTAGAGACAGTTAAGGTGGTTTAAATTATATGATCTCATGATGTGCACACTACAGTGCGTACGTGGGGCTTGCAAGCATATGACTTTCTTGCTGTGCTTTGTAACAGAATGGGTGTAGTGCTTCACATTCCCAATGCTTCCTGTTTTACTAGGCATTTTCTAATGGTAAATCATTCATAATTTACAATTGACTAGTACCACATGTAAAACATTAACTATAGGTGCTATGAAATATGCAGCAAGTGTAGCAGATACCTCAAAAGCTACTTGATTTGAGTCTGTGGCAATATCCAGCGCCACCTGACCCCCAATTCCGAATTCTACAGTTCTGACATTGCAGGCACACACTGAAAAAACAAGGAACCAGAACAAAATTTTCTTGTATCCACCTAACAGTCATACCCGTTTATAAAGTTGGATATTAATTTGCAGACGGAAAACAAATGCAAGTAGGGAAAATCGGGACCCAAAAAACCCACCCCTACAACTATCCAGTAATAAAATTATGCCATCCAATAGATATTGTGCTGATCTTTTATGGAAAGTAAAATTTAAATCTAGCATTTCAAACATTCCTTCCAGCTTTTAAAACATTCATTATAGCTCGTTTCCAGTCGGGAATCTCGGGATTTCACACACGCCGACTAGATGGTTGGGGCGAGTACTACAGTCTCTCTCTCTCGCTCTCTCTCTCTCGCTCTCTCTCTCTCTCTCTGCGGTTACGCTTTTGATCCCAGAGGAACCTGGAGCTCTCGCATTCCAAACATTCCGGCCGCGGCGAACAATCAGCTCTCAGTTATTTATTAGCGCAGTGCGCTCCTCGACGAGCTCAGTCTACGGTTAGAGCACCCGATCACCACATACACACACGTTGGTGGAACTCTTACGGATGTGAATCGATTTTCAACGAATAAATTGGGAATTACTTTCAGTGATCCGGAATATAAAGTACACCAAAGCCGTTCACAGGCTCCTACAGAGATGTATCTGTGAATTGGTGAGTTTTTGTATGTTGTGTAAAGTATTTTTTATTTTTTATTTTTTTTTGACAATTCACATTTGCCGAACTTTGTAACATTTTAGTAGCTGTAGTTTTGGATTGGCATTACTTGTAAAATTGTTTATTTGTATTGACGTTTCATAAAATGTAATTTCCCCCAAAAAAGTCTGTATTTTTGCCCAACATGAGTTTTATTTTTGTCTTTTTGCTTTCGTAAAATTTCATATCACTTTAGTTTTGGTTTGTGTTAGTTTTCAGCTCATGGCTCGCTGGTGCGCTTCAAGTAGGCTGTGTGGAATGTAACATTATTGCGAGTGGAATGTTTTTTTAAACTAGATAGTTATGCAGCAGGTCGGATAACTAGACTCATTGCGCTATAAATTCTTTTGCTATCACATAATGTACAACCGTCACAGTTCTTATCAGATCACTTCACATAGCATTTCGCAGAGCACCACTCTATGTTCTTACTAATTGTAAAATGCATAGGCCTATGTACTTATGGTATTTGCGACTTGTAAAAACTAGCATGGTAGTTGTGAGGCAATGAAATGGAATTTGCAAACGTTTGCAGCAGGAAATGATTGACACAGTTTTACAAGCTAAACAAGAATCCACCGTTGGTAGCCTATATTATGTATTAAGAGAAAAGAACGTGATATATGTGTGTGTGTGTGTGTGTGTGTGTGTGTGTGTGTGTGTGCACGGGTGGTTACTTTTGTACGTGCAACCTGGCGATGTTTTAAAAATTCTAAAATAGAATTTACTTGGTAAAATTCGTTTTGATTTGAAATTATGAAGTGTTTGCTCGTAGCCTATTGAAAATTGCGCGCTGCAAATGCCTGTTTGTAATGCATTTTAAAGCGAAGGCTACTCAGGCTTGATATTCAGGTTTGTGATATTCAGCCACTATTAGATAGCCTATATTTGGCTGACTAAAAACTATCTGTCTGACGTGTTTGCGTTCGCAATGCCTTTGTTGCTAAATATTAAGGGCCCGTCTGGTATTATGAACAAAACAGCGTAAGGGTCCTTGAGGGCCATTTCAATTCTATTTGGGAGTAAACGTGATGTTGCTATGGCAATAGTCTATGTAAGTCGGAGCACGTTGAGTCAGAGAGACACGACTGGTATGTGCCCTGTTTTTGTATTAGGGGCGAATGTGGCGATGGAAAAAGATTCCATAGATTCATCCCAGCTATGCAGCTTGGTTTTACAGCTCGCTCGTCTCAGTTGTGTCGGCCGATGGTATTTCAGGCAAAGAAGCATGCAACGTTTTTCAAGCTCAGTTTTTTGTTGAAGCCTTATTTTGAATTGTGATACTATGTATGCAGATGTATTCGCAGTGTTGTATGAATGAATTTATGTTTTGGTATAGGCCTCCTTTATTTTACTTGCTTTCAAATGTGTCATTTTAATGTTTTGGAAATGAAGTTGTGATTGTGCATGTACTTTTCATGTGGTTTTGCACAATGCTAGGTTCATATGTCTGGTTAGATTTGTACATTTTACTGATAGATTTTTCTTGTTCTCTCTAGGTTTCTGTTCTTTCCTTGAATTCGAACCCCTTCGTTTGTGTCACTTCTTTTGCATCCACAACGGGTGAAATGAGAACAGCAGAGGAATCGTATGGCACGGTCCTGCACCGGCTCATCCAGGAGCAGCTCCGCTACGGGAACCCCACGGACGCTCGCACCCTGCTCGCCATCCAGCAGCAGGCTCTGCGGGGAGGGGGCAGCGGCGGGGGCGCAGGCAGCCCCCGCTCCTCCCTGGAGAGCCTGACCCAGGACGATTCTCAGTTCCTCCAGATGTCCGCACGCCAGGAGCCCCAGGGCCAGGAGCACCAGGGAGACTACCAGCATTCCGAGAGCACCATGCGCCAGCTCTACCAGCTCCACGGAGAGGAGCTGCCCACCTACGAGGAGGCCAAGGCACACTCCCAGTACCTGGCTTCTCAGAGGGGCCAGATGGGGCCCCAGCAGGCTGCGTACGAGGCCCCTGCTCAGGAGAGCGCAGGCGACCCGGACGAGAGCTTGTTGGACCTGAAACACGGGCACGTGCGCTCCCTCAGCGAGCGCCTCATGCAGCTCTCCCTGGAGAGGAGCGGAGCCAGGGCCAACATGGCCTTGAGCTCCTCCCACAGCTACCCCCAGCTATCCAAGCACCATCACAGAGCGCACGACAGCCAAGGCGCCCACCACGTCCAAGAAAGCAAGGGCCCGCCTCCGGAGTACCCTTTCTCGATCAAGCCTCCGGGATACATGCTCAGCCACTCGCAGGAGCCCGGACACTACTACAATGAACCGCCTCCAGCCTTCCACTCTCAGCATCACAGGTAAGAGGAGTTCTCAAGACCTCACGATGATTCCACATAGCGCTGCTAGTGCGAACGTGTTCTAATGACATTTCCCGTTGAAATTTACACTCGGTGACCTTGAGTTTCACAACAAGCCTTCTTTTTCGCATTGCCTTAGTTTCTCAGAAAAGACTGATGTAAAATGAGCCTGGTTCTTAGGCGTTTTGTCATTGCACTCCTTCAGTGAAGGAAGTGCAGAACGTCACAGCCTCTATTTATCTCCCAGATAAATATGTCAAAAATCCAAAACACACACAAGCTAGTGGGGCAAATCGGGGAAAGCCACGTCATGGGTAACCCACTGGATGTACGCAAATTAAGCCATGCCCTTTCCCCTCAGGTATGTGCAGGCCCAATCACAGATGGCCCGTCCTTGCGTCCGAACCACACTGACCCCTGCTGGAGTGAATGGCCTCGTGACTGCTCACAACGGATCCAGCAGTAACCAGATGGAGCTGCTGATGAGGGAGAACGAGCGACTCAGGAAGGAGCTGGAGGGTTATAGCGAGAAAACGGCCAGCCTTCAGAAGGTGAGGAGAGCTGTCTGCCAATGTTCTCGTGATCTGATACGTTTTGTTCCCTCCTTAATCCGTGCTTCCATTGCGGAATGCAGATAGAAATGAAATTGTAAAATAGTTTGCCAAATAAGGAATTCACATCCCGAGACAAAATGTTGTTATGATGTGACCAACTGCTCTGTCCCCTCAGGTCCAGTGCAGCATCCAAATGGAAAAGTTTTGTATGAAAGTATTTGATTTAAGGCTTTCAGATGGTTCATGAGGGGAGTGGATTTAGAAAATTATAAAGGAGTCGTCTCTGCCAGTTCTGCATACCAGAAAGATTAGCGCTCTCGCCAATTTGGAATATGTACAATGGAGGCATCGCAAGGGGTTCGATTTCATTTTGGAATCGCATCTCTGAGTTTAACATCTGCATCTGTATCACGTTTGGATTGTTATGAAGTTTAACTTCCCCCTTGCATTTATTTTAACACATTGCATGCCATTTGCAGAAAAGACAAGCTGAGGTTTGCCAATTTTGTTTACCACCCTATAGAGCTTTTCCTTTGTGAGAAATCCTAATTGTGAAATGTGATTGTTACAGGCCAATGAGTCTCCCAAGTAGGCGATTGATTGCGGTCTCAAAGGATAAACCTATCATTATTTGTTGAAAGCCTTACTCTCTGTTCTTGAGATGCGGTCAACAGCTGTTACCTGAGAGGGGGAGAAAATTGAAAGTCTGCCAGAGTGTTATAAAAAAAATAAAAAATAACAACTGATATTTTCCCCCCCTGATGAGTGTGACTGTGTGCCCAGAGTGGCTGCAGATGTCCGGTCTAATCGAGGGGATGTCAGGCAGAAATGAGGGGCCCCTGACCTTGTCACAGCTGACAGGCAAGGCAGTGCACCCAGCAGCAGGCCAGCCCCGACAGTTGCTATTTAAGACTGAAAGGCCTCTTTCACTTTCACCCCCGCCAGCCCTGAACGTGTTGCCTCATGTCTCATTTGCTCCCCCCCCCCCCGCCTCTCGATTTGGCCACAGAGATCCTATTGTGAGATTAAAGAATTCAGGGCCCTGTAAAACAAAAACACGAGCCGCGGAATATCCAAGAAAAAAATTATAAATTCCGCGCATTCTCTCCTGAAATATAGGCTTTTTAAAGACCCACATGAACGTATTTGTGAAATGACCGGGTTAAAAAATAACATTTTGAAATGGATTGAGGTTTCCTTTTTAGTCGTTTTTTTTTTTTTATTATTTTTTTTTTTTGGTGTATTCTAGGAGGTTTCTTGCCTCAGAAGGTTTGCATCATCTGGGTCTCCGTACTCATTTAAAGAATGATAATTAGAGGTGCGGGCGTCATAGAGTAAATTTGTCGGAACACATGCGTCTGAGTCATGCCCTCTTTGCGGTGGCCCGTAGGCATTCGCCAAGGCCTGTTCCCATCCTCGCCGGACTGAGCTGGCACTATGCCTGAGTGAATGCCTCAACACCTGGGGACTTTTCCTACAGGAATGCTGTAGTCAGTCGTAGTCCTACATGAGCCACGCGGGTGATTCACATGTGGGCTCGTGCAGTGAATGGGCCAATGTTGGTCTGATTCATTAAAGTGTGATGTTTAAGCCCAAGGCTAAGCCATGAGTTAATTTGTCTGTCCTCTGGAGAATTTGAGACATTCCTATGACTCTATGGGATCTGGAGCATCTGAGCAGTCTGTAACAAAAAGAACTCTCTTCTTTTTCTTTTCCTGTTCCCTTCTGTCAGCTGGAGCAGGAAATTCAGAGGATATCTGAGGCCTATGAGGTGTTGATGAAGGGATCAGCAAAGCGAGAGTCTCTGGAGAAAACAATGAGGAACAAGCTAGAGGCAGAGATTAAGAGACTGCATGACTTCAACAGAGACCTGCGAGGTAAGGCTCAGTTCAGTTTGAGGTCCTCTCTGCACTGGCCTTTTCGTATTGCTATGCTAAGCCAAGCCATACTGAGGTTAGATCCAGGACAGTAGGTCTTTCTGGCACAACTCTGGCGCTGGCCCTAGTTTATACAGGCCGGGGACGATGCTGTGCTGTACAGAACTAATGAAAATAATGGTCCTGGCTAATGTTCATTTATCTTTTAAATGGTAGCTAATACATAATTAATGTGCTAGCAATTCTAAAGAAAGTTAACACAGCTTCACTCTGTTTGGCACAAACAGTGTCAGAAGGGTAAATGAGCCCCATTTATATTGTATTATTGTATTATATTCTATATGTGTCAGCATGAAGCCTCATACACTGTGCTTGCGCAATGCAGGAGCAATCGCAACATTGACCCTCAATAACTTTTCTGAGTGCTTCAATGTCTGTGTGAGAGGAATTGTTGAGTGTGCAGTCATTTGGCCGAGGAAAATTCTCAGTTGACCTCATTTTCTCCTGTAGACCGCCTGGAAACGGCTAGCAAACAACTAGCTGCTAAGGAAGTTGAAGCTGCTGACCAAAACCAGCATGTCTTTGCCAGACTCCTCGAACAAAGTAAGTGTGGAAACTTTAACAACCACACACTCTGTGCATAAAGGGAATATATGTATGGTCTTACACTGACAGTGGTGTGAAGCTATTGCAATACTTAATTTTCCATGTTATTTCAGATATTAGACGTAGATGGACCTATTTTATTCGACATGTGTTTCAGGTTTGAGTCCTCTGACTCATTTGAAATGTGTTTCCAATTCCTGTGATGTCTGGGAAAGTTTGTTAAACATGTATTGCCCCCAGAGAAGACTGATGTCCCTGGCAGGGCCTGATCCTTGGTTAATTTGTGGTCTCTTTGCCTTGTGGTGCTCGTTGCGGTGATAGTTTCAAAGTACATGTCGACACTCCCTAGTGAAGTCTTGAAGGCATTTTGGGTGGAAAAATGATGATCATCATTGTTCAACGTGAGGTCTTTATTTAGGTTGGGTTAGTCTGTTATTTAACTGCATTTATACCTAAGGAATACTTTATTTTGTCAAAATAAATGGAAGAAACTGTAAACTGTTGCCTTATAAAACACAGTTCGCTTGTGAGAAAGGATCAAAACGTTTTGGTTGTATGTTCAGTTTTTTTTAAAACTGCCAATTTATCTGTGGGGGGTTATGGGAATGGTAGTTCTTAGCAGCACAGTCCCCTGTGGAATGGGAGGGGCCTTGTGGGGAGGATGCTCTGCCCTGCCCCCTCTCTGCACCCCGCTGACCGCTGCTCTTGGCACTCGAACGGCAGTTAATATTCACAGCAGCGCTAAATGCGGGCTGCATTCTTCAGATTCCGCAGGTAATTCAGGCTGTTCTGTGCACAAGACCTTCCTCCCACTATCTCAGATGTATGGCTTCCCTTATTCCATCCTTAACAGGTGCTAATGGCACCTGGGATCTCAAAATCCCTTCCAGGACTCTGCCCTGTTGGCTCGGGTGCCCCTGGTTTTTGCTAATCTGAGATGTGAGTTTTCTCACCTCATTGAAATAAAAGAGCGAGGGACTTTTCCCCCTCTAAGATTAGATATTTTGGAAGCAACTGCCTCAACACAACTGTGGACCAAACCTTCTATAAGTTGTTTATTTATTTGTGTAGCTGAAAACTACCTTTAGCCATTTCAATTGCCTCTAAACGACAGCCCTGCCTCTTCTGAAATAATAATTAAACATAAGTCCATAATAATATATGCTGGACCTAACAGTAGGATTGTTTTCAATATTTCCAAGTGACTGCACATTACTAAGAAATACCAATGAAAAAACTGGGCCAACAGGCTGCCATTGGAAAGGAGTCTTATCTCCTTCAAGTAATCCCTCTAAGTTACATAACGTAATTGGCCTTTGCATCAGTGCTTTACTGTTAACCTCAAAAGGTTACAGTTGAACTGTAATCTTTGGAATTTTTTTATGTAAGGGATTTGTCAAAAAGCCAGCTCATTTGGGTAGACTATGTTTAATGCCAGATACCTGTACTGTACTCTCAGGAACTGCAGAATGAACCAACAAGTCAAACTCGATTGGAGTGTTTAATGTTTTTGGCTGCTAGGGCTATTTGCTCAGTATGCACATTATGATTTGGTTAAGATACGGCTTTTTATTTGTTTTCTGCCTGGCCCAGAGAGGCACTCCAAAGCCCTGCTGAGCACAAAGAGGTGTTTGTTGGGAAACGTAAGTGGATCGTAGGAAGTCTCCATTCTGCCCGAACTGCAGGAATTTGGGTTGTGCAATGGGTGCTGGCCTTGAGAGGGCACTGGAAGGGCAACTGCTTTCTAGTTCTTCTAAGGATTAGAAGATTTCAAGTGACAAAAAGCAAGAGCGAGTATTAGGGAAGGTTCATTGAGACAAGCACAAAGAAAGCAGGGTGACACAAGGGTGATGGTTGCATTCATGTAGGAACTGGAACTTTCTGTGGCATTGTATTGAGGGCTGTAGAGTTGTTTTGTGGTGAAGTGGTAGGAATTTGATTAATCCAGAGGTGGAGTGGGCCTGGACCTGGGTCAAGAGGGCCATGACTGGGCCAGGCTGGCCATCACTTATCTTGTACGCTACACAGGCTTGCGTAGTGCAAGCACCCTGGCCTTTGTTCAGATTTCAGGGACCAATGTCCTGAGAGCACAGGGGGGGGGGGGGAAGAATGCGTCTTTGTGACGCCTCCCACTTCCCCTACTCCACCCAGATCTTTTCACGGTCATTTGTTTGACTTTTAAGGGAATTCCATGTAAGAACGTTGTTGTTTAATGGTATAATCCTCACTATATTGAAGGAATGTTAGAAGAAAAAGCTAAGTATCCAGAAAAGGGAGCAACAAAGCAGACCTTTCCGCCGTTGGCATTTAGAAGGAATAAACGGCGTGACGTGACCGGCGTGCCTCGCTAAGCCCCTCTCCCTCTTTCTCGGTCTCTGGCAGATGAGGAGCAGCAGCGCGATCGCGAGAGGCTGGAGCGCGAGGTCCTCCAGCTGCGGGACTCCGGGGAGGAGCAGCGGCGGAGGCTGGAGACGCTGGACCGGGTGCTGAGCTCGGCGCAGGCGCGCGGCAGCCAGCTGGAGGAGGAGCTGCGGCGGAAGCGGGCCTACGTGGAGAAGGTGGAGCGGCTGCAGCGGGCGCTCGCTCAGCTGCAGGCCGCCTGCGAGAAGCGGGAACAGCTGGAGCAGAAGCTCCGCACGCGGCTGGAGCAGGAGCTGAAGGCCCTACGCGCTCAGCAGGTGAGTAGGCAGCGGCCCGCCGCGCCTGCCCCGCCTCTTTTGGACCCCCCCCACACAGAAATGCCACTCTTTCAATACACCCATTTTACATTCATACATTTTGCATATTAATAACTTTATTGGCAAATGAGAACTCAAGAGCCTTTGCTTGTCAATGTTGTACCCATCAGGTTGTGGTAACTAGTGTCTTTGCTCCCACCTTTCAGAGACAGACGTTTAGCCAGGGGCCCCTCCCTTCCTCAGGGCCGAGCCCCTCGCCCTTGCAACTACAGCTGCGTGAGAGGGAGGAGCGTATCTTGGCACTGGAGGCTGACATCACCAAGTGGGAACAGAAGTACCTGGAGGAGAGCACCATGCGCCAGTTTGCCATGGACGCAGCGGCCACGGCGGCGGCTCAGAGGTGAGAGCTCACTCCGGCCCGGAAACGGTTATGTCGCCAACGTACCAGTCTCTCAGCAGGGCGTTGCATCAACATGCAGTTAACAGGCCGTTCAGGGATTTCATCCCAGCACGAACCGGCTTCTTGCAGCCCTGTTCTCATAATGACCTTCTTGCACATTCCTAAAGGGTTCCATTTTCCTTTCAGGGATACGACCATCATCAACCACTCCCCCCGCCACTCCCCCAACACCAGCTTCAACGAGAACCTGCCAACAGCCAATCACAGGAACCAGGAGATGGAGAATAGGTATGGCTATTCAAGCCATCCATTCGTTGTCATAGCTCTCCCTAGTTCAAGCACTAAATTAAATCTGATTACAGAAACATGAAATCAGTGTGAATTTTCAGTATTAAAACCTTTTCCATATGATTGTATTGCCCTTCATGGGCTCATGTTATAGGTTCAACCCGTATCATAAGTGTCAGCACTAAAGTTCAACCAGATTCAACTGAGTACTCGTTTGCCTAGTGATGAATGTCATGCTCATAACTGATAGAGTATGGGAAGCTGTATGTTATAGTTGCACTCTCTGTGTCTCGCAGGATTCGGGCTCTCCACACACAGCTCCTGGAGAAGGACGCGGTGATCAAGGTTCTGCAGCAGCGCTCCCGGCGGGACCAGGGCAAGGCGGAGCAGCAGGGCCTTCGCCCCGCAAAGTCCGTGCCCTCAATCAGCACCAGCGCCCCCAGCTGGCAGAGCTGCCCGCTCCCGTCACTCCAGCGAGGGAAAGGTGAGTCGCCAGTCGCCGCTCGGAGGTCCGGAAGAATGTTGAGCCTACACGAGGCAGTGATTTGCGTAACAACTGGTGACTGCATGGTGTCACCAGCCAGAATCCGCTACTGAGCGGGTGACCTCTGCTGTCCCCAAATAGACTGCGTCTTTTGAGATGGCATGAATATTTTTCCCCCGCCTGCCTTCCAACGCGCCAAAATAGAAAAGGGGGCCTATCCCGGAACAAGAGTGTGTACATAGCGAGCGTGTGGGACGGCAATTAACCAGTTTCCTCTTTTCTCTCTATGGCAGTGAAGAGCTTCTCGGATGACCAGACAGCTGCCATGTCGTCCTCTGCTGTCCCCAAGCCCCCAAGCCGGGACTGCAGCACCCAGTCTGACGGGCCCCCCCAGGAGGATCTCGTTACAGAGGAGCCCAGTGCTGCCCCTGCACTTCCCCCTGGTGTGTAATCCCACTTCACCTTGAAATGCAACGTGTGGGTCCGCTGCTACAGGATACACTGGGTTACTCCACAATTAAGGCCACGCATCAACCTATGTACTTTAATGAAGAAAACCCAATGGTTTAATTAAAATAGCCTCACACACAAATGACCAATTTAACTTGGGCTTAACTTATTAGGAACCCCGTGGCTTGAAGGATCGTAGAGATTCCAGTCGGAAGCAAGGCTTCACAGGAGAGCATGCTGTTCATACTCCTCCATATTTTTCACCATGTGAGGTCTGATAGTGAGGACTTGTGTCACCTAATCTATTGACGTGCACTTGCTTCGGGTTGGATTAGCTGCACTGGGCATTAGCAGGCCTGATGTGGAGAGATGTGCTTGAAAAATCCCATGGATGAAACCTATGAATATAAATACAGAACAATGGACCAGGCATGCGCTTTTATACCCCGGTGGTTAAAATGTAACCCAAAGCCTGGGTCATGCGAGGGAGGCTGCATGCTGATCCATTTGAGCCAGAGCTCTTGCTTACGAAACCTTGACCGTGCGCGTCACTATCAAGGTCCTTCTGTATGCGTATTCCAAGCAAACACCACAGCCTGTTTGCTGATCTGCTCAAACCTATTTGCTCAAGTGCACAGCGGCACTTAGAAAGTGTGCCTCCGTGGATTGTCCCCTCCCCCTGGTCGCTTGCATTTTCTGCTACGTGACATTCTGGCCATGCATTTGGGAACAATAGCAGTCACTTGTTTGCCAGCAGTCTACGTAAGTGTTCAATTTACCAAGATGGTATGAAGATGTCAAAACAGTCTAGTGGATGTCCTGTACAGTTCTGACTGCCATTATTTATCATAGAGGACCCTGAAATCACCTTCTCAGCACCCCCAAATGGGCCTCTCAATGTTCCTAAAGAATGATAATGTATACTGTGAACATCAAGAAGCCTCAACCTAATGTTGTTTTTCTTTTGTCCCAATTCAGATTATTTGGAACAAACGCCTGTGCCTAGTAAGTGTGCAGAAAGTCTGGAGGCAGAAGTGGTTGAAATCCTTATTTAGAGCATTCAGTGGGATTTCTCTGAATTCCAGCGCACCTGAGAAGGGACTCCTCATGGACCGGGCTACTTCTCCTGTGCTTTTACGGGAAGGAAGATTCTGACGGCCACATTCATGGTGTTTAACAGTTAAACGTTTTGGAAGAAAGATGGACTCTGAAAGGAAACATCTACAGTTTCACAAGAGTGGAAATGGACACATTGCTTAAAAAAACAAAGGACTGTAGTCGAGAGCTGAGCTCTCTTTGAATGCTTCGCTACATTAAAATGGACCTTTGCTGGTGCAAGTGAGGCTTTGAATCTTGAGGTACTTCGACAGTATTTCACAGGGCAAGTGAGAGACTGTATAACTGTATATACAGTGTATTCCTTTTATAATAATATATATTATTTATAATTGCTGCTTCTTGTGTGAGTGTGCATGTGATGAGTGCTGTCTTTCCAGCACACGGTTGTGGCCTTCAAGATGAATAGAAGATTCTCAAATGTCTCATGTAATTGTCTGCAGTTGCCCATATGTCTGATGTTCAAATTTTTTCCCTTGTATGCCAAATCAAACAAGCTGCAGTGACCTGTTTAGGAATATTGTGTTTAAATACACGATAAGCTGGTTGTACATTCTCACATGGCCCTAGAAGCCTGTCTGCAACCCTTGTCCTGAAGAGCTGCAGGGTTTTCTGGTTTTTGCTGTTACTCACCATAAATTGATCAGTTTAAAACAGTTGAATACACCGGAGGTGGAAATCCAGGGGACATAAAGTAAAAGTCCTACCATGTGTTTCTTCCACCCATAGACTCAGCCAGCTGATTTCACTAATTAGTTCTACCTCCTCGTTGAAGAATTATGTTAATTAGCAAATCCAGGTGACTGGAGCAAAATACTTTTACTTTATGTCCCCTGGATTTCCACCTCTGGAATACGCAGTTAATTCACCTCACCTGGATTTTTGGGTGTGAATTTGTTGCTGATTTATCGAGTCAGAACAAAAACCTGTAGACCCTGTGGCTTTTCACCAACTTGGTTATTCCAAGTTGTATTGTATTTAGGGGTTCTGTCAGAATCATTGTTCTTTGTAAAATGGAAAAATGAGATTTTTTGGCTCAAAGGACAATCCTTTTTTTCTGTGGGGGGTTCCCTGGGATATGGGCCATGGCCCCTTGAATGTTCCCCTCAGCAATGACGAATGAACACACACTGCGTTGGCCAACCTAAATGTACAAAGCAGGTGGTGGTCCCATATTAATGCCAGTGGGGGCCCGCCGGAAGCTGTACGTGGGAACGGGAAGCCTGTTTGTTAGGGTTAAGCTAAGAGTGCTGCCTCCTCTGTTTGTTTTAAGAGACACTTAGGAATTTGCTCTCAGAAGACTGGTTGGTCTTCATGGGACGTGATTATTCAAATGCCCTGGGAGAAGCAGGCTCTCGCGTTGGGCCTCAGAAGGCAACCACCCGGTGTGCCCTCTCCTCCCTCACAAGCTGGAGCTAATCTTCCCACATTCCTCCTCGTGTGGAATGTCTCTGGATGTGGAAAACGGCTATCTGTAGTACGACCCTCCCCTTTAAAATGGCAAGCATTCAGAGTACTGTTCAATTTGTGTCTATTTATTTCTTCTAAGCCCTGGTAGCGGGTTCTGTCCATGGGCTTCTAAATTAAAGAGGAGTTATATACAGTAACATGGAAGCACCATTCCTTATTTGGATTCAGAACAACATTCAGTTTGCTAACCCATCTTTATTAAAATTCACCTATTTATACAGCACATAAAACAACCTTAGTTTTATGCAGTCAGAAATTCCGTGCAATTTTTGTTTTGCCCAAAGTAGGATTTCTCTTGCATAGAAAAGTATTGGAAACCTTTTCAATGAATGACTATGGCCTCTGCCTCTGTGAATCCACAATTGGTGTGTTGTCTGTGAGGGAATTTGGTGTACTTTGAGTGTCCACTCTGAACTGGATGTGTGGGAAGATTGTACCATTTAATCAATCCCTCACTTTTCAAATGCTACTTAATTTTCTATGTTTTCACACTGTGCACTCGCTGGTCGATGCATTGTGATGAAAATCCATTCACTTCCTTTTTCTTAATTAGGGCCTTGTTTACAGGAAGGGTTGTTTTGATTTGAGATGACTTAATATATTTTGAATGTTTCTTTTTTTAGTATATTTAGTGTCATGAACATAATGCCAAAGATTTGCATTACAATTAAGTTATAACTGAGTGTTAAAAAAAGAAACCAGCCAGGCTACGTGTAAATGCCCTGTTCAAGCTGGTTGACCCATACTTGGACGTTTGCTGTGAACTTCTGAAATGGGGGAATTTTTGTATTGAAATGCCAGTTACATTTCATTAATGGAATAAAAACCATAATATATCTATACAATGAGTCTTGCTTCTTGTCAAGATCAAATTTGTTGAGTGTACTTTGACTGCCTTTGTCTTTGATGTTGTGGAGAATACTGGTTTGCTTCGTCCTATTTTCCATGTGAAATGTAACCATTAATGGCATCAGGACATGGGAAAGGATGGCAGCTTCATTATACAGACAGAAGGTATTTGGGCTATATCCCGTCACAGCTGCGATAGAAAAAAATGTGCCATATTACAAGCCTGCACAAGCTCCTCTTATCAGACTGTGTCCACTTGTACGAATGGTATGTCATCTGTTTAGTGCAGAAGGGGACTGCTTGTACAAAAACAACTCCGCTTCCTGCCTTACTGCTGGCAAGGAACAATGTACACAACTTACAGGGAACCTTGGGCATCTGGTCCAGAGTGAACATAACATCCACATTTCAGAAAAACAACGCTAATCAAGTGCAACATTTCTTTGTATGTTCAACTGGCTGGATGTCTATGAAATTGCATAAGATATATATTTGCCATAAGCTTAAATGGGGACAGGCAATCTATAGGTTTTGTTAATGCTCTTTATATACCACCAAACACACTTCCTGGATAGGTCCCTATATTGTTTCAGGTTTTCATAGTTCATTCAGGTTTTTTTTTCATATGGGATATATGACTATAGACTTTCTCTAACCAGCAATTTAAGGTCAAAACAGATGATACATGCATATCATGGTATACTATGGCTTTTCAGTAATACCGCTGGGTGTATTATAGTATGCTCTAACAATGCTTCAGGTCTTCCCAGCTCAAATTCTTTACAGAAACTTGGATCGGTCCAGCACTGCACTGTTGGATGGAGGTGATTGCAGCATTTGCTCCATCCATGTGTGAATGAGTATATGCACACAGAGGAAACTGTTTCTCAACTTTCCCCTAAGGCAGCTGGTGGCATAACAAAGTAGAAACAGGCATATTTCATCCATTCACTAAAGACTGTACATATACTGTCATCTCTTACTTAAACCAATACAGTTTGGGCCATGGAATGTCATCTTTTCATATCTGAAGGGAATGGATTGCAAAATTCTGACTTCATTGTGGCCTGTAGAATCAAGCAATCAACATTTCTGCCCCGGCAGTGTATACGCGCGCGCACACACACACACACACACACACAGGAGAAGAGTGAACAGTTGCTTGGCTGTACTGCTAAGAGGAATTTGGTTCATGTTACTTCATGTTTTAATTCCCCATACTTTTGAGAGCCCAATTGTCATGCTTATCATTTTCAAGAGGGCAGTGTACAAATATAAGTTACAAAAATGTCTAGGCCCAAGAATAAAAATGTAAATATACATTAATGTGACACATGTCGACTCAGACTTTCATAGCGGTATTCCAAGAAGTTATGTTGTACGTCTGTTTATATTTTTGTCTGAAGAAAGTGGAGCCAGATCATTTGGACCCCTCTAAGGATTCGGACACCTTGACAGAGTGCCGCCCTGTGTGATACAATCTCTGGCCTTATGTTTCATTCTTTCCTGGCAGGAGGGGAAGAGAACTCTGGTGTGGTCAGGCCTTTATTGACTTTACCTTTCCGGCGGAATTCCAAACACGTAGCGACTGTGTGGCCTTCTGGGCAGACGGAATTCTGAACGGACTTGATGTGAAGCCACCAGGGTGCCAAGGTCAGGCTGCACTCCTTGCCAAATTGTGACCCCCCCCCAAGTAGGTAGCGCTGGTGGGCACGGGCGGCAGGTATGACAGCAATGCAGCCCTGTCACACCGGACTGGCCTCTCGTAGTCCGCTCCATACCAGCGTAAAGCCTGTATTGTCTGTGCTGACAATGACGGCCTTGGTCCCCAACAGCAACAAGAGCCTACTACAGCACAATTAACAGTTGCGCATAGCTGAGCTTCAATTTGACTGCGACTCACGCAAAGCTTCTGCTACTAGGGGTGCTGTTGAAGAATGGAGAAAGGCGGCTCAACCCCTATGGAAAAAGAATATGCTGCAGTATTTTGAAAATATATCAAAATTATCTTCACAATATAATTAAAATATACTGCAGTATATTTCATTTCAATAAGGGATGCCATGCTGTAATATTAATGGGAAGTTCCCTGCTGATTTTATTTCAAATGTATGCCTGGGTTGAGTGGGGTTGGTTGTTGGTTGCAACAATTATTGGAAAAATAATGTGTCCCTCCCAAAATCTTTGTCCCAATATTTATGTACAGTTTGGTTTCCACACACCTGCAACATTGAGCCTGACCCCACCACAACTTTCTTCTGTATGATTCTGTACATGGAATTTAAGTTTTTGGTGGACCCTGAACATCTAAGCTGGAGGTCTGGTGCAGAAAATGTTTACACCCTTCAACAAATTCAATCCAGGATGTACCTTTATGAGCCTTCAGGCACAAAGATATTTTACACCAGAAATGGGTAGGGCACATAGGACACATTTCCCCATTAACTCCTCTATGTCTTGCAAGAGCTCCTGTGCTCCCCTCATTATCCTGAATCCATTGCTTCATCAAAGACAGAGGTCAGATGCATGCAGTCCCACTGGTACTTAAGCTGCTTTGAGATGGTTATCAGGCTAAAAACCTTAGAAAGGAGCCACTTCATTCATGATGTTATTGGAACAATTTAACACTGAATGTTTGTACAGTAGTCTGTAACCCTTATAACAAGTACAACCACCAAGGAGCCTATATCTTTATCCTTATAAGGCAACAAATTCCACTAGAAATGAGGCCCTATATATATGTGCGTCTGTGTGTGCACAAATATAAATTGGTATGCATACATAGGTCAGCTTCAGCCGAACTTTAGAGTGTGATACAGTTTCCGCTTTGCACTTGTCGAGAATATTAAAAATAAAAATGGTTTGAATTCTTGTTGGGTTTCCTCACAAATGGGTCCCTTTTTATACCCTTGGGTTGACTGTTACATCCAAATGCATTCTTAAACTTAAAATAAACATTTCACAAATATTTTCATTGAGGCAACATACCAAATGCAAGTTACTTGATGATTCCAGATCTGCTCATTTTAGTGCTAACCATATTGCAAACCACTCTGTATGGCGCCATGTTTTTTTTAATCACATTTCACCCTGCCTTCTTCGACAGTTCTCGGTATATATTTATGGTACGTGGCCTCCTGTGCTAGGCTCACAGGCGAAAGCCTAATCACCTTGGTTATAGCGACCAACGTGTTAAAAAGGAATGGCATGTTGTTTGCCTGAAATCAGGGCTTGCAGTCTTAATTAAATTTGACCTAAATGAAGAGAAGTATTTCAACCTGGTAGAATAACTTGGCATCACACAGCTGCGAAGGACAGAGAGCTGAGGCCCATGCAACAATGGAGTAATTTCAGGAATTTACCCTCTTCGTGCGTCATTCCAATCCGGACTGAACATAAGACAACGTGAAACAGAACGCTTTAGTAGTCGAGTGATGCTAAAGGGGTGGTAGCCCACTGCATTCCAGACAATGCTCTTGGAGCCCTGTCTTTGTAAATATCTGACCTCATGCTTGAATAATCTTTCCCTCTGAATGTCTTTGTGGGGTTCATATATGACAGTTAAATTTATTGCATTATCCTCCGAAGACCCCGGCAGGAAAAAGTGAAGTATTTGAATTTTTTTGACGCAAGTGTCCTGGATGACTAAAACACGTTGCAGTGAATATATTTTCAAATATATCTTTTATTTTATTTTAATTGAATATCCATTGTAAAGTAGGTATATAGCAGAGTAGAATATAATGGTTCTTAAGATTAAGACCAGAGACTCAAATGTATTGCCGTGTCTTCGGAGGATATAATGCTTGGACACTAGATTAGTCTTTAGTGTGAATGTGGTTATTGATGTGTTGGTCTCAATGTAAGTAATTTTTCCCATGCTGTTCTCTTGGCATGGTACATTAGGTGTGAGATAGCATGCTATAAATACGTTGCTGTTCCCTGCAAGCATGTTTAGTTGTGGCGGATCGATGTGACTTTTCTCAATCTGGGCATGAAAGCTAAGAGAGATGCCAGGACAGGAATTCCTCACCTTGTTGCCATTGCGTTGGACAAGGTCAAGCTATCGTATACCCAGACTGACCAGCCCATCAAGAGACTTGAAACTATAAAATACTGACAAGTGCACTCGTGCATTTAAGCCAAGCTCCAAGCGACCCGGAGTGTTTTATGTGCAAATTGAGATCCAATATGTCAGGCTGCAGTCTGCTGGGTAGGATGGAAGCTGCTTCTGTGACATGAGACATTAACGTGTGATTATTTTTGAGAAAATTCCTAGGACATTCTAAAACTTGGTAGATTTCTGATAAGACATTACCATCTTGTCTTATTTGATTGCATCTTTGATCTGCACTGGAATTAGAACTACAATTACCAGGGCTGTGTCGGAATCAGAGCCCTATCTACTGCGCCCTGTCCCCTGCGTACAGTACACTGGCAGAAGTGTGCTGTTTAATGTTAAATTGGGATACTTTCAAAGTGCAGTCACGGGTATAAATGAAAAGTCGCAAAGCACGCACTTATTTTAAAAAGTAAAAACATGATGATTTCTATTTAAAATACGTTGGTTTCGGTTAAAAATAGCCTATAAATTGGATTAGTTTTGAGTCGCCATTTGGCTGGAAAGTCTTATAAGATCTGGCAACCCTGCGCCCCACTCTTGCGCTGCCATGTCATGTGTTGTTTTAAATTATGTTTGTTTTAGGTGTGAAAAATGCATGTTCAAAATGACTAGCTAAGTAACGTTACAAACTATTATAGTAGCAGTAGAACTAGCCCTGGAGATGAACGCTAGGTCCATAGGGCTAAGAGCAGGAGTGAGTGACATGGCATTACCAATTATGATTGAATCTTGAATTTAAAATATAACTGAAAGGAAGGACAACGTGTTCAGATTTAGTTCAGCTGGAAAACACTGCCTTAAAGTCTTATTTAAGCTAATGCAAACATGTGGGTGAGTTAATTTAATTTTACAGCCTGTATTTTGTATTCCACTAAACTTTCTATTGATATGCTTGGACACTGCACTCTGTGAACAGCCAGCCTCCTTAGCGATGACCTTTTGTGGCTTACCCATCTTCCGGAGGGTGTCAATGATGGTCTTCTGGCCAAGTGTCAAGTCTGCAGTCTTCCCTATACTGAACCAAACTGAGATAAACTTTGCAGGTGTTTTGAGTAAATTAGATGACAGTGTGACACTCAGTCTAAAACATTCATTCTCTGAAATAACTGAAGTAAATGCTGATTTTCGACACACTATTCTAATTTCTTGAAATACTGTTTGGGGGTTTTCTGGAGCTGTAAGCCAAAATTATGAAAAATGAAACAAATAAAGGCTAGAAATATTTCACTTTGTGTGTAATGAATCTATAATCTATGAAAGTTTAACTTTTTGAATGGAATTATGGGAAAAAAACAACTTTTCCATGATATTCAAATTTTTTGGAAAGGATCTGTATATATATATATATATATATATATAGATTTAGAATTGGAATCCCAGAGCTGTCATCTATCCATACATCCATTATCTAATTATGTTATTCCTGGTCAGGGTCGCAGGGAGGCTGGAGCCTGTCTCAGCATGCATTGGGCGAGAGGCAGGAATACATCCTGGACAGGTTGCAAATCCATCATAGGGCACACACACCATTCACTCACCACACTCATACCTACGGCCAATTTAGAGTCTCCTAACCTGCATGTCTTTGGACTGTGGGAGGAAACCGGAGTACCCAGAGGAAACCCACGCGTTACCTTCTTGTTGTGAGGCAACAGTGCTAACCACTGCACCATCATGCCATCCCAAATTGGAATACATTTATACTTTATTCCTTTTCTGATAATCCAGCACATCCAATTTGCCCTTTAATTTCAGTTACAGCTCTGGGATAATCCAACACATCCGATTTCAGTAACATCTCTGAATTTGTGCGAGGGATATTTTGTTGTGACCAGTATGTGTGGTGCAACTTCTACCTTAATTCAGATCTATGTTATCAGGCAAATCTCACTACGTAGCTTAGCTGCAGAGCTTGTGGTGGCTGTTTGTCTATGGTTGAACAAGCACCTCTAACCACTTCAACCACTTCAAAACTTGCTCACATTCCACATCAGCCATTACATCACACTATACCACTGACTGGAATACTCCTTTCTGGTCTAATTGGTGTTCTCATGCATTTATGTTGTGTAGCCTAATTGTCATAATAGAATAAATCAAGGAATGTATAATTTTTTTTCATGCAGGCAATGGCATCTGGGTGAAAAGTCAGCGGAAAGAAATGGAAGACAAAGTGCTCACATCTGCATGCATTGCACCTAAGTTCACCTCCCCTTCCCAACACACACACACACACACACACACACACACACACACACACACACACACACACACACACACAGCAGGAGAGCTATGCCATGGTGCATACACATCACGCTGTGCTTGCTCAATGCTGAGTGGTTTGGGCTGTGCGGACATTCCAACACACATCTGAAGGACCCCTGGAGAAGCATATTAATCCACTGCCACAGCGCTACAGAAGGGAATCTGTCTGCTCAGTTCTGGGTGAAGTAGATCTCCTCCACCACAAAACCAGAGCCAGGTATAGAATTAGCGGTTACATAATATGAGCAGAATTGAACACGTCAAATCAAAAGTGGAATGATATCGAATCAAAACAAGCGAAACTGTTTATTTTAGAAATGGTTGGGGGGAGGGGGTTACAGAACACTTACTGGTTTGCACCACTGAACATTGTGTAGTAAGCCAAGAAAAATATACAAAGGAAAACCAAAGCATAGTGAACATTTTTTATGCAGCTTTTTTATAGACATTTGTATATTTTCTCTGTAGTCACTTCAGTGAGTGTGTACAATTGAGCGGTGGGCACAATGATCTTGTATGTTCAATCGACTGTAGCTGGCAGCCGCAGAGCAGCCATACCCCCGGTGATAGATGGGTCTCTCAGTGTTGGCCTTTGGCCTCATTTTTGTTTCAAACTCTCCACAAAAAATATTTAGAAAAATAATCCAGCTGAGTGTTTTCTCTGGTTTCCATGGAGATTCTAAAACTTCCTGCCTGGAGCAGTCGCGGAATGCAGTTTTCCCACTGTTTCCATATAAATCAGGCCACTGGCTTCTAATTTTAGGTCTTGCATTGCAGATGATTGTGTTGATCACAGATCACAGGCTTTTCTTCCACTTCTCACCTTTGACCAGATTGTTTTTACCTTCACAGAGTCTACATATAGGAATTACAGGCACATGGCTATCACAACCACCCGCCTTTGATTCCATTGCTCTTTTCATGCGAGCAAAAAATGAATTGAGTCAGAAAATAAACTCAACAAACCAGTCTCCTTTGCAGTGGCCACATAGAGCCACAACAGGGCTACATAAATCATAGACATTTCCATAGAGTCAGTGCAGTCCAATTGCACATTTAAACAGACACACAAACTGAGGGGACTCTGAGGAGGCAGAGGGAGTAGGCACAGGAAGTGGCCTCATGTCTGGCAAAATTTATTGTTGCGGTGTGTGAGCTGGCTACGGGAGCTGCGCATGTGCTGTGTGTAGCGTAGAAGGGGTGTGTTGCTCGAGGTAGCTTACAACAGACTATGAGTCACTGTGTTTGGGCTGGTGGAGAGTGGCCCCAGAGCAGCAGGTTTAACATCAGGTGTAGATATGTGATGTCACAGTGCCACATGTGAACAGAGCTACAAACATGAAACAATAATCAGGTATTTTCACTATAATTGTTATTCCATTCAGATGCGAAGATCAAGGCTGTGCAAGATGAAAATGAATGACTACACACTGCATTCATATTTTAATGAATTGCGCTTTTTATATTGTTTTGACACATGTATTTCCATGTCTCTATATTTCTGTCCTTTAAGCCAAGGCTTCAGTTTATCTAAGAGGGTGCGTCAAATGCCGCGAGATTGCTTTGGGAATTACAGAGACCATTCACTGGGTAGTGCAGAGTTCCAAGCTGGGGCAGTTGATTGGTAGGACTTGTGCTTTTTTTATTGTGGTTATTTGCTGTCATGATGATGATCATGGAATGCAGGGATAAGTCCCAATTCCATATCCCACCATCAGCTATTCTTACAGCCACTGGACAGTTTCCTAAAGCTCTCTTTTGTTTCTGTTCTGCTCTGTTTTTTCATTATGGCACTTTTCCAGAAGTGTCTCCTGACAGCATTTTGTAGGCTCTGAATAATTTTCCAGTTTTCCCCCATTGACTTAGGGTTTTCCGGTTTTCCTGTTCTGTCTGTCAGCACATTGTGATTACGTGATTCATCTGTAAAATAATATCTGGTAATAAATACAGTGGTGCATTCTGATTAATTCTCCAATGTGATCTTACCCGAGTCGCAAAAAGAGATGGTTAGTGTAACTAGTGATGCGGAATTGATTTAGACTTCAGGAACCCAATAATGAGTGGAGCCTCTATTTACATATGCTGTAAATAATTGACCAGTATTAACCAAAAAGACTTTGTTGTCTAAGGCACAGGTCTTCATGGGTCTACTGGAATGCAAATACCACAAACCTGACTCAAAAGCAGTGTCATGTATGAATTCGCTGTTTGGGTTCAGATTGTGTCCAGGCCCCTAGCCATGGGGCTCCACTGTACATGCATTAGTTGAGAGAACCAAATATCTTTGGGTTTGCATTTATACTCGAGACACTTGACATTCTAGAAGGCTCCATGCTGCTGTTGAAGCTGCTACTACCTGTATTCACTCACTCACAAGAGTAGCTTGTACATGATGAGAATCAACCAATCACAATAGAGGAACTATTGAAGACTCTGGGTCTGTTTCAGGTCCAAGTCTGGGAGTCTTCTGGTTGTTGGGTCTGTTTGTTTTATTTATTTACTTCAGGTCTGTTTGGGATTTGGTGAGGGAATTCTTGGTTCCAGTTTGGGTCTTGTATTAAAGTTCGAGCCCCGAAGACCCCTAATCCACAATAGAATACTGTAATTGGCCCTGATCAGTAAATAACTGACAACAAAGGCCTCACTGCAACCCGGGGTGACAGGTGATATCCTAGCTTTCGTAAGTGCAGGCTTTTGTTCCGGCCTTAAAAGCATTAAAACACCAGATTCAACATGGTCTCCTATCAAAACCTTGATTTGCTGAACAAGGGGTTTTAGTGCTGGGCCAGAAGAGAAGTCTGAACCCACTGGCCCTTCTTGGATAACCCCTGCTCTAAAGTATAATGAATTCCCAGGTGCAGGCTTGTCACTGCCCATCAAATTTCATGGCTCATCAGTCTTGTTCACTGTTCTTCAGGTATGTGACTCCAGATGAATTGAATGCAAATTCAGCGAGCTTCCAGACATGATCCAGGTGTTACAGTGAATAACTTCTTCCTGACAAGAGAATACGAGCATTAGCTCTGGGCAGATCCACCCTTGAAATACATGTGTGTACTTTGCAACATAATTGTCTGGGTTGGTCCTCTGAGGGCAAATACTTTTTATATGATTCACTGGTTATTTGCTTTTTGTTGTTGGTGTGTTACTTGGCAGCAGACCTGAAAACTGTTAACTTATTTTTTACGGGAGTGAACACACAAATGTAAAATATTTAGATTTCCTTGTACTTGAAACGGTACATGTTACAATATCAATAGATAATGTGACCATTTAATATAACATGAATCAAAAGCCAGAATCTAGACGTGTAGAGGAGTGGAAGTCTAGCTTGAGAGACGTTTTGACATAAATGGACTAGGTTAACCCCGATATAGCTCAGGTTTTAGGCTACGTCCTAGTTGGCAAGAAAACTTTCACTTTTCAACCAAATGTAGCCGAGTTTTCAACTGAACGCCTATCGGCATTTCACCAACTTTTCACCACAAAAATGTTCACTGGACAAAATATGAAAAAGGAAGGCTGATTTCTGAAAGTGTATCTACTATTACATAACAAATATGTTGGCATATAGTCAAGTATATTGACAGTAAAATAATTAAATATCTAACTTATATACTATTCTCTACATAGTTAATTGTCAGATTTGACCGATGATTAATACACCATCCAGCAACAGTATTATTCAAAATAGTTATAAACAAAATTGTGTTATTATTCAAAAGGTTTTTAACGAGTAACTCATTATACAATCACTACACTTGATGTCATTGCTATGAACTTTTGTTTTCCAGGTTATGATAAGTTTTTGGTCCTTTCAATTCTTATATCCACAGACCAGCATTACATTATCTTATTATAATTATCCACTTGCAGATGATATAGGCCAATGCTGCTGCTGTGTTATATATGACATTTGGAGT
This sequence comes from Synaphobranchus kaupii, assembly GCA_029718625.1. Classification (NCBI taxonomy): domain Eukaryota; kingdom Metazoa; phylum Chordata; class Actinopteri; order Anguilliformes; family Synaphobranchidae; genus Synaphobranchus; species Synaphobranchus kaupii. The sequence goes on along the minus strand of CM056377.1, from coordinate 48,289,621 downwards.
CTGTTTGGTATATTAGTTTCGCAGGCTCTCAATTCGAGCAGCATTCCAAGGGAAAGGAAGGCCAACTATCCCATCTGTAGAATTTGTGTTATCACCTCAGTGAGCATAAACCTGATAGAGACCCTATTATATAACACTGAATTCTCTGCATATCCAGATGGAATGATTTCCTAACTCTGATAGACAAGAGCCAGTACGGAAGTGAGGAGGGGCTGGTATGCGTCCATGAGGCCGTTCCCGTCCCACAATTCCGTCGAAAAGGGCGACTTTTTATTTATCGTCTCAGAACACTTTGTGAAAAGCTTTCAACATTCTTTTTTTCTTTCTTTCTTTCAACAGGGGTTGGCATGCCTTAACCTCAAGTATCTTTGAGAATTTCTAGCATTTGGGAGGATGAAGCACTCAAAAGTTCACGGGTCAAATTCCTGTTATGGCATGCCATCCTGGGAATGTCATTTTTGTGCTTTTGAAGATGCCGTTTTGCATCTATACCTCTTCTGTGACCCCAGTTATTGTGTGCAGTATATAAGGAGATAATTTTATGTAAATTTTAAATATTAGTGACTGGGAATATTTTTACTCATGTTGGTGGGGCTTTGTTACTTATATTTATCCTGAGATGTCGGTATAATCTGGCATGAATCTGGAACACACATGAAATGAAAGTGATCAGGTGAAGTTGAAGATCGGATTCTTCTGGAATACAGCGAAAAAAGCCTTTGCTAATGTCTATGGAGAAATGCTTCGGTCTCAGGCCATACTGACTGTCGAACCTTGGTTTATACAGGAAGATAGCAGCAGTATAGGTCATTTAAGCATTGGGACATGTGCTCTACAAATTCATTCACGTCAAAAGCTTTCATTTTTTGTAGTTGGATCCTGATGTGGTACCTTATGTGATGATCCTAGTTCCGATAGATGGTATATGAAAGTATTTTGCCTTTATCCCTACGTGTATGTAAGGTCGCATAACTTTCTTTGTGACAGACTATGTCACTCAAAAGATCTGAATCACTATGATGTACAGCCGTCATCCCAACAGAGAAAAATCTAAAGAAAGAACACATTGTTTATCTGATTAAAACTCCTTGAGAGCATATACGGATGCTTCTGGTGGAGGCCAGGAGATGTGTGTGTGTGTGTGTGTGTTGTGACTTTCTCAATATGCAGACCAACTATTTCCATCTTGGGCTCAGTTTCTTGCTTGATTCATCGAGAGATGGAATAACCTCAACAAAAGGGCATTACTCTCGGGATTTAAGAATTCCATGGAGTAAATTGATGGATGTAGCTTTTTCACAAGGAATTAATTTTAAGATAACTGAAACATGTGTTCTGACAGAAGAAATAAACCTGGGAGTTATTCTGCGAGCATGACTTCTTCACATTTATGCATGATTTATTTGTCAAATGTTTGCAGTATGGTTCACCAATTCCAGTAATCTAATTGAGCTCCACTGAAGTATGTAGTTTATGTCCATTGTTAATTGTGTAATGGAACATGCCTCTACCACTCTATACCTTAATTTAACTCATTTAGAATCAATTGGAGTGACTAGGCCTACCAAATTGAATAGATGAGTTCAGTGATTTCCTCTTCTGAGACTGGTGTGCTCTGCAGTGAGCCATTGTTCAATAAGTCCCTCAGCCTTGTAAATCAACAACATTACTATGCAGTGCACAAATGGATTCACGATGTTCTAATCGTGCCTGCTGGAAAAGTAATACATTGTGTAGTTTTCCCTGTGTTATGATAACATTCTCAGGGGATGCTGGGTGGCCTATCCTGTTAAGGCACTTCTCTAGGGCATGGATTGGCCCCACGGTCTTATACGGAATCCAGACCATGCCAGAGTGGACTGTGGACGGCAGCCCCACAGAGCAACACACAATTGGCTCTAGCATTACCCAGGGATTGGACAGTTTCATGCCTCGTCAAGTTCTTGTAGAGAGGCTCATTCTTATGTTTTATCTGTTAGCATACACCATTTGAGAGTACAGCCAAAGTGCATTCAAGTGCATAGAAAGAAACATGCAATCAACTGTGAAAACATTACAAATGAGAAAATGTGCTCCTCTCCAGTTCAAACTGTAAGTTAGGATTGAGTTCACAAAATTGTCAGTCTAAAGTTGCGACATACAGCAATATTCATGGTTTTGCTCATTTGTTTGCTTGTAAACACAGTTGTATCAATGAAAACAAGGTAGTTTGATTATTTAGCACTGACACTATGTACCATGGAATGCAAAAACACAGTAGTTTCAATCTTTTTTCACTGTTTATAAAATATGCTGTACAAGTATTGTTCTGCATTTACTTTTTGAAACTGACTTCAGTATAATGTTTTTCTCCTTTGGCAGACCTTGTGATGTGTGTTTTTTTAATGTTGCTGTGCTGGATCATCTAGGACTGGGCTATATTAATGTATTTTGAGAAACATTATGTGTTTTACTTAGAGGTAACTTGCATAACTACATCGCACTGTTGTATATGACATACAATGAGTACATTTTGTGTAATAAAAAACAATAGTTTAACAGTAGTGCTCTGGGCCTGAATCTGACCACAGGTTATTGAAATATCAATGTAAAAAAATAGGCGATTAAATGGAGGACATCTGAGGTGGTCTTATCAATGGCTACACAGCACCCTATATGCTGCCATTAGACATACAGCATCCTCAGTGTCCTTGTCCTTTCAGATTTCCTCCTTCAGAATGTTCCAAGCTTAATGTCTTACAAACATCTCCCAAAGGAGCTTGTGTTGCATTAATATAAAAAGGTGGAGTACCAGGCAACGGTGAAAGGTACAGATTATTTTTACATATGGGAATGTCTTGCATCATGTGAGCGTTAAACAATCTGCACTCTTACAGAAATGTGTAGGTGCAACATAAACAGTCAAACAGTGGGGTTCTGTTTGACTACGACCAGTTTTTTCAATTACATCATGTCCTTGAATGGCCACCAGTGAAAATAAAATGTTAATTAAAACATCAAAGACACTAAGCTTAGTCATGTCTGCTTTATGTGATATAACAGAGTAACATAATGTAAGAATAACAGCCTACAACATAGTTAACGTGTTTTCATAATGTCTCTGTAACAATGCAGGGTGGCAGTTTTGTTTCAATGTTTAGAAACAGTGTGGCAATGTTCTGTGTGAGCTGGGAACTTTCTATTGTTGTTCTGTCCAGTAGGTTTGACTGGGCGTTCTGCCAGAACATTTGCTCATGGAGAAATCACCATGTCGGGTTTCACTCCTGATGGTGAGGGATGTTGGCTATGCCTCGGTATTTGGCCCAAGTTATATTCTCATGGTCCCTCCAACAAAACTCTTAAACATATAATTTATTACTTTCCATTACTATTTTGGAAGACTATTGAAATGCGCATATTACTGTGGTCAGGTGCCTGGATGAATAAAAGCTGAACGGAGAAAGGAGTTGTTCCAGTTGGATTTGCCAACATTCTGCAGAGCAATGCGTTATCGAAAGGATTTAATGATGTAAAGTTATGATTTGAACCGATTCCAACTTTCATGTCATTCCCATGGAAACAGTAATATTTTCATCTCGGAACCCTCCCTGCAGCAATAGGGATGCCAGGCATCCATTGTGCTTGGCAAGTAGCCTGCTTTAGAGTGAACGGCTAGAGCCGCATAGAGGATTCTGGGAAAGGTGTTAGCAGTGTGAACAAGACCAAAATAGTTTTAGTTATCCTTTCTAATATTAATTTAGAAAGGTTTGTGAGAAATCTTCAATGGCGCTCATTTAAATAAAATGCTTGTCACTAAAATTTTATGGACACCGTCATTTCCAAGTTTCACAGAAGCCCCTCAGTGAAATTTCATTACTTGTGCCCCTGAGTAATTTATTTTTTATGAATTTTAGACTTTCCAACTCCCTTTTTTTATACATAATACCACACGCTTCCATTATTTCAATGTTTTGCCTCAAAACTGAATGGTTCTCTTACATAAAAAGTGTTAACACCTGACTATGCAGCATCAGTTCAGCATACTGTATTTGACTGCTCTAAAGTAGACATCTGTAGACTGTATGGCACTTCGAGATGAGACTTTCTCACATCATGTTAAAGAGTACTTATGCAGGAAAATACAGAGGTTTGTGCAGTGCAATGTAATCCTAAGTATCACCAATGTAATCACCAATAAACAAAATGCAAGTGGACCCTTGCCTCCATGAAGTTGACAACTCAAGCTAAACCAAGATGCAAAGAAAGAGTTTGCCATAATCGTGGAATTTTGTCACATCTGTGGATGGGGGGGGGGGGGGGGGGGGGGAGGAGGGAACAGAGAGACCTTTATGAGTGTAAACTACAGAAATAACACAGTCCCCTGGAAAATAGCTCAGGTCTGGGAGATCACACAGAGCCAAGACAGGCATCCAGAGAAGCCGGGTGACATAATGGCCTGTGTTCCAGGCCCTTGGCAAATGTGGCAGTAATACGATGCTCATCTGGACCTGAGTAATGCTGAAGTGCTTGGGACTGTAAGTCCCCTTCAAGCTTTTCCATTCTAAACCTGTCACCCCTTCGTGGGGCCTCACTCCAGCACTGACATCATTTCTCTTTCCTTAACCATGTCCACAACACATTGTTTTTTACCCCCTTTTACGTAACCACTCCACATGCTAACTCTGAGAGAGTGGCCACAGAGGCATCTGTAAACGTTTTGATTAATGGTCCACCTTTCAGCCACATGTCAAATTTGACTTGTTAAAAGTAGCAATTGCTACAACTAACGGAAAAACTAGGGGCTATCTCTGATAGCTTCCATTCTGAAACAGGGTTTTTCTCCCCACGTGAACAGGTTAGCTTATTTATTGTCCAGTGGGAAAAAAAATGGAGCGTACACTAACAATGCACTGGATGGGGTTGTGTAAAGCAGGTTTTCAGCAGATAAATTCATTCCTTTGGTCCTTTTTACTGCTTGTACAACACAGGAAACCTTACAAATTATGAGACTCAGACCTTTGCCAGTATTTTTCCTTTGGCCGAAAGTCATCAGTCTTGGTCAAACCTCAGCTAAAGCAAAAGATGGAATGCAGGCTCTAAAAAGCGGACCAAATCAGGGCTCTCAATCTCTGTTTTTGAGGAATTTCTTGTCCAAATATTAGGCTAGTCCTGTGGAATGACATTTGAACTGCAGCCAGTAGTGAAACCTGAGGCATATATTTTGCTGATCCTCTCCTAATTTTCAGTGGCAGTCACAGTGAGTTCTGTGGCTGTTGAGGGTACCCTCAGCCTCCTGCATTGCTTTCCAACCCTATCACCGATTTTTTTTCCTTCTGCCCCCTGGACACAAATGACAACATTTTTGGAATGTACCAGAATGTTCTGCATGTCGCAATAATTAGACAATTATTGTAAATGTGAACTCACTTGTGAAGAACAATTGGCTCAACGGACTTAACTTAACGATTTAATAACACAAGATCTCCAGAATGTGATTCGAAGCCATTTAAATCATATTTTGCTGAAATGTGTTTGTAGTGTCAAGAGAATGTAGTAACCTTGTTTTAGGTTTTTACAAAAGGTTTTTTAGAGTTTGAGAATTTGAAAATACAGCTGAAAGCAATCAACATGCCTTTGCGCTGTACGCAAATCCATCAAAGTATGAAAAGGCTATTATTTCAATAATGAAGTAGAGCCACAAGATGTAACACAGTTCATGACTGAATTCTATTCTTCATTGTGATGGGGGCTTACATACCATTTATTTATTTTGCAATATTTGTGTTTTCATTCATTGGCTGTCACTTGTTACATGAAAGCATTATTATCGTATAAAATGCCCAGAAAAGGGTCTCCAATCTAATGTTGGTCTGAACAACATTTCTATAGTGTATGTCAGTGGTATTGTTTGCCTCCTCATTTTACAGAATGGTTCTTTCATGTGTTTAGCACACCCACCTGAATTAAGTTTATTTTTACTGCATATTTTGCTGTTTTTCAGTTTGGAAATTGTTCTTCAATGTATTAAATTACAATTTCTATGCCTAGCCCAGAACACAGGTAAACACAGGCGGTCCTGAACCTTGGAACCCAACGCATAAGTTCATGCTTGTGAACCATAAGACTCTGTGGAAGTGAATTATCGCCTCCTAGTGCCTTCTACCACTCCATCTCAAACGGACTTTCATTCACAAATTACCAATAACAGATTTAAAGATATTAGTGAGATTCTCTGAGTCCTAAGAATTACATTCTCTGTGAATTTCACTCAGTGAAATATATTTAGATTGTCTATTTTGATAAGGTATATTTTTGAGAATGCATTGACGATTGAAAATTCATTATTAAATCAAACCAAACTTTTATTTAAAATATTCTATGCAATATGCCCTAGAGAGTTTCCGATTTTCTGCATTGATACATCTGTCTCTGATTGGGCGTTTGCGTCAACGTATGTGTGCAGATTGCTCTACAACGTTTACTGAAATATGCCAGGCTACTTAACCCTGTTCAGCCAATCAACATTAGCCACCATGCTAGCATCTTTGGGGGATTCTGTTTTATGGAGAAACTAAGACCTGTCCTTATTACATTATCACATTTCCTACCCCAGTGGACAATGAATTGCGTCCATATATTCTGCACAATGGCTTTTTAATGTCGATTTTATTGTGATTTCAAACTCTCAGCACATGCACGCGCACTCTGCCGCCCTCTAGTGACAGCTATAATTTATTGCAAGTAAAACGAAATAGAATCATAGACTGTATAAAATTATAGAATGCGATTAGCAGAGTGGGACCGCTAGCCTTAGAAACACTTTAAACAGAAGGACTTACCCCGGGGTAACTGGATGACCAGTATCACCTGGCCAATGTGAGGCTAGCTGTCCGAAAAAAATAAAATGTTAATTTCATCACCTCGCCTATCAAGATACTTAGCGATATGGTGTTCTGAGGTTCCAGATCCTCTGAGAAAGTAACAGCCTTCTCTTTCGCTGTATAAATGTAGCTACGGAATATCAATGTATACTATGTATTCATCTGTGTAAACCACAGAACAGTTCTGCGGTGTAAACTAACAGTTACATGCGTAACGTTGTTTATGTGTTTTCATGTTGTGTTAATTCAACAGTTAGACACACACTACATAATTGGCGCTAGTACTTTATGTGCTGGTTGCTTGTTACAGGCTACAAATTTTATTTCGAATGCAAGTGGATGCTGGCCGGGAATGAAAGTAGCCTACTTTTCACCAAGTGCCGTAGCTGGTCAATAACGGATGATTCTTGTCGGTCGGTCGGAGTCACAGAAGTGGTCTGGTCAGAGTTCCATAAAATACATAGATCGAAAATTCTCTACCCCGCCCCAAGTGTTTAAAGCTCTTTCATAATTGGTCACTACGTTTACCATTCTGATTTGTAATTGGATAGAAAACTGTCAAACTTCTCCGAAGGTAAGTCCTTTTCCGGTTTGACTGATTAGCATTTTAAAGAAGACGGATGCATGGGGCAGTCGAATTCGTTAGCTGCAACGTTACTGTAATGTAAACTGGGTTGATATTTTTCTAAATTAACTGCTGGAAAAGAATATGATAAACGAAAGCCGACCGATTAACGAAAAACCGGATATAGCCGCCTTATCAACTTTGGTTCTAACATTGGATTTCCCTATTCTAAGTTTGCAGTATTGAGACGGTGAGAGGCGCCTTATATTTTGTTTAGATAAGTTAGAGGTTTTTAGCCAACGTTCAACATATTAGTAACCTATGCTATTTCAATAACGTTGGCGAGTGTGTTGCGTTAATAACTTAGCTAACATTAGTTGCCGATCACGATTATACATAGTGCCACTGGTAGCCATCTAGCTAGCCAACGTTAGCTAGCTATTTACAAATATCCGCACGTTAACACAGACGGAGCAGCGGTCCATTTTATAGAGAACAACTGACAAGTTGGCTTATAGTTATAGTTAACTTACCGATTCCCTATGAAACTGGTGTCTCACAATCATTGGTAGTACTAGCTAACCTAACGTTATAGGCAGCATCAATTCTAATTAGTTAACGTTACGGTGCAGGTTAAGATCTGCAACTTAACATAACTAACGTACGATGGGTTAATGTAACGTTAATGTCCAACAAACGAATGATGTACAGCCTGACGGCTAGCTAATGTTCGCTGCTTAGCTATAGCTAACTACAACGTTATTTTCTGGGAATATGTTGCAGGCGATCACATATCGATAGCCAAGTCGTCTCCTCGAAAGTGTCTTGCGGCTGCGAAGGAAAGCGTTTAACGTTAGCTAGTTGGCTATAACGTTGCATCCATGTATAATCCCTTATGGAAAAAGAATATATTGCAGTATATTGAAAATATATCAAAATTATCGTCAAATATATTGAAAATATACTGCAGTATATTACATTTCCATAAGGGATAGGGCTAACAAGATGCTCGCTAACACAGTGCGCAAAACAACAACATGTTAATTTAGCTAATCACCGAATTTAGTAACAAGAACAACCTTCAGTTTCGTAGCGTTAAAGCTAACAGAAACAATGGTTCACGGTAGGGCGTACGTTAGCTACCTATCAGCAACAATCGAGGTCAGTTTAATTTTTATTGTAGCACCATTCGTCGGTTCACTAAGTTGGCCATCATTATTAACTTTAGCTAAAACGTGCTAGATTAGTTATTGTAACGTTAAGCTATGTTAGCAATAACGTGTCTATATCTGACTAGGACACTATTTATCTTATCTGGCCAATATAGTTACTTGATATTTTATTAGTTCAGTTGTGCAGCTAACATATCTAACTTACCAATGTATTAGAGTGTATTGTAAATCGCAGCCACCCAGTTGTCCACGGTCTAAGCTAGCCAATTTGTCTTTCATGCTAGCTAGCTAAATGGATAACGAACTTACCTGTGTTTTGCTAAAATAACGTTATCTAAATACATGGATGTAAGTGAACGGTTTGATTTTCGCAATAATGGAAATAAAGTAAATATTCTTGCAAACTTACAGGAAGTTGGTCTGCCATAAGATGAGTGCGCAGCAGTTTCCAAGGCCCGGAGTGCCATCTGGCTTGGGACAAGCCCTTATGTCTGGGGGGAATACTACCGTTATTCCGGGAAAGCAGCCAAGCACAGGTACCCAAGATGTACAGACATAATTATACACAGCTATTCACCTCTTGGGATTTAATGCTTATGAGATGTAGGTTGAACGTACTTATAATACAGTTGTATTGAATGTTCCATCCTGCGCTCTAATTAAACAAGAATGTTCGCATTCTTCAGTGGTTTAATGCATTTCTTTTTGCAGCGGGGGCTGAAGAGAGTAGTAATGATGCTGACCATGGTCCTCGGGATCAACCGTCCGGCACTGGTGGGCCATTACCCTTCCGTGATGACAAGCAGGAGACCGTGGTGGTTCGGCCCTACCCACAGGTCCAGGTCCACGGGCAGCCTCTAGCCCTCCCCCAGCACCTGTCGATTCAGCCTGGCACGCCTGTCACGGTGTCGGCTCCGCCTACCCACCTCACCCAGGGCTTGCCCCTCGCTTTCGCAGAGGGACCCATGAAGGTATGGACCCAAAGAGCTGTGAGAACCAACTTGCTCATAAGAAAGCTGGAATGATCTGTGTTTTCCGAAAGCATGTTTAAAATGAATGCCGAGGCTAATCTATTCAGTAACCAATAAACCATATGGTGTCTTGGTAATTTGTACTCCTTTCAGCCCAACACCTATGCTATTGAACTTTGAAGATGTGATATACAGCTTCACTACAGAATCCTGGTGTAGGCCCAGGGCTTTTCACATAGCAGGTTAGGGCATGTAAGTCTTGGCCACTAGTCTGCCCTCATCAAATTGTGCCGCGGCGCCATCTCCGGTTTCTGTCAGGGTGCCCTGAAGACAGCGATGCCCAGCCGCTTAATCGCCCCGGCGCCAGCTTCCGACCAGGGGCACCTGGCTGTGCAGACTAAGGTGCCAGGCCAGGTCACAGTCACCGTGGATAGCGGCATGCCACCCACTTCAGCTATACCAGTGGCAACTATCAGCAGCCAACAGGTGAGGCTACTCCACGTTCCCTACGCTGGTGTTGAGGGTATACACGCTCTTCACTGCATTACCAGGGCGTGGGGAACAGTGCCGTCGTGCTTGCTTTGCTGTGCTGAGGTTCTGTGTATTTGTTTTTTAGGGCCACTCCAGTAACCTCCACCACCTGATGGCAGCTAATGTGCAGATCCTTCGGAGCAGTGCACCCGCGCTTCAGATAACGTCCTCCGCAGCACCTCCACACGCCTTCACTTCCCACTTACCCAGAGGTTTGTTTATTTACACCACTTACCCAGAGGTTTGTTTATTTACTCCACTTACCCAGAGGTTTGTTTATTTACTCCACTTACCCAGAGGTTTGTTAATTTACTCCACTTACCCAGAGGTTTGTTTATTTACTCCACTTACCCAGAGGTTTGTCTATTTACTCCACTTACCCAGAGGTTTGTTTATTTACTCCACTTACCCAGAGGTTTGTTTATTTACTCCACTTACCCAGAGGTTTGTTTATTTACTCCACTTACCCAGAGGTTTGTCTATTTACTCCACTTACCCAGAGGTTTGTTTATTTACTCCACTTACCCAGAGGTTTGTTTATTTACACCACTTACCCAGAGGTTTGTTTATTTACTCCACTTACCCAGAGGTTTGTTTATTTACTCCACTTACCCAGAGGTTTGTTTATTTACTCCACTTACCCAGAGGTTTGTTTATTTACTCCACTTACCCAGAGGTTTGTTTATTTACACCACTTACCCAGAGGTTTGTTTATTTACTCCACTTACCCAGAGGTTTGTTTATTTACTCCACTTACCCAGAGGTTTGTTTATTTACTCCACTTACCCAGAGGTTTGTTTATTTACTCCACTTACCCAGAGGTTTGTTTATTTACTCCACTTACCCAGAGGTTTGTTTATTTACTCCACTTACCCAGAGGTTTGTCTATTCACTCCACTTACCCAGAGGTTTGTTTATTTACTCCACTTACCCAGAGGTTTGTTTATTTACTCCACTTACCCAGAGGTTTGTTTATTTACTCCACTTACCCAGAGGTTTGTTTATTTACTCCACTTACCCAGAGGTTTGTTTATTTACTCCACTTACCCAGAGGTTTGTTTATTTACTCCATTTACCCAGAGGTTTGTTTATTTACTCCACTTACCCAGAGGTTTGTTTATTTACTCCACTTACCCAGAGGTTTGTTTATTTACTCCACTTACCCAGAGGTTTGTTTATTTACTCCACTTACCCAGAGGTTTGTTTATTTACTCCACTTACCCAGAGGTTTGTTTATTTACTCCACTTACCCAGAGGTTTGTTTATTTACTCCACTTACCCAGAGGTTTGTTTATTTACTCCACTTACCCAGAGGTTTGTTTATTTACTCCACTTACCCAGAGGTTTGTTTATTTACTCCGCGTACCCAGAGGTTTGTTTATTTACTCCACTTACCCAGAGGTTTGTTTATTTACTCCACTTACCCAGAGGTTTGTTTATCACTTACCCAGAGGTTTGTTTATTTACTCCACTTACCCAGAGGTTTGTTTATTTACTCCACTTACCCAGAGGTTTGTCTATTCACTCCACTTACCCAGAGGTTTGTTTATTTACTCCACTTACCCAGAGGTTTGTTTATTTACTCCACTTACCCAGAGGTTTGTTTATTTACTCCACTTACCCAGAGGTTTGTTTATCACTTACCCAGAGGTTTGTTTATTTACTCCACTTACCCAGAGGTTTGTTTATTTACTCCACTTACCCAGAGGTTTGTTTATCACTTACCCAGAGGTTTGTTTATTTACTCCACTTACCCAGAGGTTTGTTTATTTACTCCACTTACCCAGAGGTTTGTTTATTTACTCCACTTACCCAGAGGTTTGTTTATTTACTCCACTTACCCAGAGGTTTGTTTATTTACTCCACGTACCCAGATGTTTGTTTATTTACTCCACTTACCCAGAGGTTTGTTTATTTACTCCACTTACCCAGAGGTTTGTTTATTTACACCACTTACCCAGAGGTTTGTTTATTTACTCCACGTACCCAGAGGTTTGTTTACTTACTCCACTTAACCAGAGGTTTGTTTATTTACTCCACTTACCCAGAGGTTTGTTTATTTATACCATTTACCCAGAGGTTTGTTTATTTACTCCACTTACCCAGAGGTTTGTTTATTTACTCCACTTACCCAGAGGTTTGTTTATTTACTCCACTTACCCAGAGGTTTGTTTATTTACACCACTTACCCAGAGGTTTGTTTATTTACTCCACTTACCCAGAGGTTTGTTTATTTACTCCACTTACCCAGAGGTTTGTTTATTTACTCCACTTACCCAGAGGTTTGTTTATTTACTCCACTTACCCAGAGGTTTGTTTATTTACACCACTTACCCAGAGGTTTGTTTATTTACTCCACTTACCCAGAGGTTTGTTTATTTATTTATACCACTTACCCAGGTCAGTGGTCAGGACAACATGCACATTTATGAGGAAGTTTACTGATTTGTTTGTGTTTGTGAAAAAATCCTCCCTCCCTTTCAATATTGGATATTGCATGTACAATTTGGTTTTAGATGGTCCTTGGGCATTTGGCAGATCTCTAAAGAGGCCTTATAGTATTGCATGCAATGACTCATCTAGTGTTATTTCAAACCAACGTTTTGCCAAGAGTAATATTAATTGCTTTGCGTTGTATGACTTTGCTGGTGTTTATGGTGTGACATTAGTGGAGTGTTCCATTTGCATGTGCAGGAGCAGCTGCAGCCGCTGTGATGTCCAGCTCCAAAGGGCCTACGGTCCTCCGCCCCGCTACAGGGCCATGCGCAGGCGGCCAGCCTGCAGTGCAGCACATCATCCACCAGTCCATTCAGGTACCTCCACCCCCAAAACAGGGAAAAACCACTGGAAAAACCAAACAAGAGCTAGAATGGTAATGAATGGTAAATTATTTGCATGTAAAAAGGTAGAGGTCTTCAGAGCAATGCACTATGGGATTGCCAACTCTGGCTCCAAAGTCTCCTTTTTTGAAGGGGCAGTTCACTTTTCTTGGTATCAAGGAGTGTGATTCTAGCAGTCACTGATTTTATTTAAAACCAAGGAATTTGGTTGAATTCAGTTACATTGGTGCAAATAAATTACTGTGAAAACCACACCTTTTTAAAAAAACGAATCGATTTTGGAAACCAGAGCCCAATGAGATTCAAAATGTCCTATCTTCTGCCTTTTGATTTATGTTTTTTTCTTTCTTTTTCTGTTCCCTTTAACAAGTCAGTTTGACCAATCGCCTTAAATGATGCATATTGATCATCTGCATGGCGGACAAAGAGGAGAAGTCCAGTCAGGACAGAGCCGTTGCTAATTCCGCACTGTTTAAAATAATAAAGGGTTATTAAATGCTTTCTCTGCCCCGCAGTCCCGTCCTGCTGTCACCACCTCCACGGCGGTGCCCACAGTGGTGACCCCAATCACTGCCGGCAGGCCCCAGTCCCCTGTCATCACCACGACCGTCACACACACTGCAGAGGTGGCTCATGGGTAAGGAAAGGAGCTGGCCTCTGTGAGGGGCACTGCTGGAGCATTCAGATAGAATGTAGATTGCACAAGATTCCACCTGTATAGCCTGTGTGCAGGTTGTCATTTTACAGTGACGATGCAAAAAAGTGTTCAATAAATGGTTGCTAGTATTTTTTTAATGGTTCATATAAACGGATGTTTGGAAGTTTCCCGGCCTCTTTTGCATTTGCTGTCAAAGATTGAAGCAACAGCCAAAATGCTCCTGGTTTGCCTTTTTAAGATCAACCTGCTCTCCACCTGGCCACATTTAGTCTTAACAGGTGGATGGCGATGAGAGAAGTGTATTGCATTTAACATTCTACATTCATACGTAAAGAATGATAGTGCTTGGCAATTCCAGCGAAACCGTCTCATGGCCATTGAAAATTCAAACTAAAAATAAAGCTGCAAGATGTACAAACCCCAATTCCAAAAAAGGTGGGACAGTGTGTAAAATACACATAAAAGCAGAAAGCAGTGATTTGTAAATTCTGTTTTACAGATATTTCATTGACAACAGTATAAATAAAAGATATTTAATGTTTTACCTTATCAACTTTATTGATTTTTGTAAATATACACTAATTCAGAATTTGATGCCTGCAAAATGTTCCAAAAAAGTGACGGGCAAAAAAATACTGGGAAGTTCAAAAAACACCTGTTTGGAACATTCCACAGGTAAACAGGTGATGCAATCATGACTGGGTATAAAATGATATCAAAAGACTTGATGTCTTATTTACAGGTACTCTTACAAGCAATACCATAACCTCTCTGCATTTGAATGGATATTTTTGGGAATTTGGGGGTGGGACTAGATTCAGCTGTAAATTACACGGGAATAGTATGGAAGCCATGGTTGGTTAAATGGCTGTAAGTCACCAAGGGTCTGACGTATCAAATGAGCCTCAAACCATCACTCTGCTGCCAGATATGCAGTAGATATGGATGGATCACTTTAAGGGTTGTTTCTCCTGACTCATTTTCCTATTGAACTCTATGGAAAAACAAGTCAGGAGAAACAACCCTTCAAGTGATTCATCCATATCTACTGCATATCTGTCAGCAGAGTGATGGTTTGAGCCTCGTTTGATACTTCAGACCATTGATGACTTACAGCCATTTAGGCAACCATGGGTTCCATAATATTCCCATGTAATTTACAGTTTAATCTAGTCCCACCCCCCAATTCCCAAATGGATCCATTCAAATGCAGAGGTTATAATATGGCTTGTAAGAGTGCCTGAAAATACGATATCAAGAGTCTTTTGATATCCTTTTATACCCAGTCATGATAGCATCACCTGTTCACCTGTGGAATGTTCCAAACAGGTGTTTTTTGAACTTCCCAGTTTTTTTTGTTTTTTTTTGCACCTGTCCCAACTTTTTTGGAACGTGTTGCAGGCATCAAATTCGGAATTAGTGTATATTTATAATAAAGTCAATAATTAATTTTAAAGTTGATAAGGTAAAACATTAAATATCCTTTCTTTGTACTGTTTTTTAAGATAATTTACAAATCACTGCTTTCTGCTTTTATGTGTATTTTACTACTGTCCCAACTTTTTTTGGAATTGGGGTTTGTATTTCATGATATATTTTGAAGACTGAAGTGTAAGAAATGGAAGGTTTTGCAGTACCAACATCAAACTTTTTATGGCATAGGCAAAGTCTGCCTTGGAAAAATATAAATTTTTGGCACAAAATACCCCTTTTTCTACTCACTGATACTAGAACAGTCAATGGCTTGATGAAGTTCTTATTATTTTCCATTAATATGGATATCAAAGTGACAAATGCACCATTAAGATTTATTCAGTAAGAGGGAATGTGCTAGCACAAGCTAATTTACTTGGCGGAGTTGGTATCTATCATGTGTAACAAAAACAACCATACAAAAATTTCTCTTGTTTCATAATTCTGTGGGATGACTGGCATTTCCCCCTGATCATCTCTACCAGCCCTGCTAAATACATTCAGGGGGGAAAAAATCAGGAAAGTGACTTATATCCTTCCAGATTTAGGATGCCAAAGTTTGTAACGTGAGTAACGTGTGCCAAAAATACATCAGCAATACCTCCTCTTCCTGTCATGCCTCGAATGGGTGGCCAGTCTTACCCTGGAAGAACTGCAGGATTATTTGATTGATAGCATGCCACAGTTTCTGCAGCACTGTTTTGTCAAGAGGGAGGAAGCTGCTGCTTACCAACAACAGCGTTTGATTCCTAGTCATGATTCTGCATCCAGTGGGTTACTTCAAGTTGATTTCTCTATAAAACTATACTTGTCAGGCTCAAGGTGAGATCCAGAGTGCCCATTGGAAGCAGAACCAAGTTAGTCCTTTCACCGCTGCCTTTCGGCATTCTGAAATGCTGCACTCCAAAGTAATCGTGTCAGACAACTTGTGCCGTTCTAAAGAAACAGCCATTGCCTACCTGCACCACATTCTAGAGAGCAAGCCAAGTACCCTGAAAGAGCCATCGATTTGGTCAGATGGCGCGCGCTCACAGTTCAAGAATAAATTCTCACTGGCTGCAATAGTTAGCCTTGAAAAAAAGCATTGTCAAGATCACATGGAACGTTTTTAAGTTGTGATCAGTTATACGATATAAATTCATTTATTATGCATTATACAGTCTAAATGATAAATGACACATTTAAAAAGTATTTTAAAAAGCACTTCAACAAATTTGGTCGCACAGGCATATTTGAGGTGAAATAGGCTACCTGAAGCTAATTTTATGCTTTATATACTTAGCGAAGGTGGTAAATAATCATCTAAATGAACTTTTTATGATTATTATTGAACATTATTTTGTATATTTTACGAAACTAGGGTAGTTATATAAGTTAAATATCTGAAGATCTCAAAATTGACATATCGTGAGGAAATCCTCAAAATCACCAGTGGTACCTCCCCTTAAATAGTAATTATTGGCTGAAATACTGATGTTATTTTGTTTGTTTCCACTGCGGGATGCCTATGATTTATGGTGAGAATGGGTTAATTTTTAAAGTGATAGACGGTAAGAACAGCTAGAACAGCTAGTTACTGCAGTTTTATGCATGATTTTTAGCTGTAGTTTATACAGAGGAATTCTAGTTTGGTGCATTGTGTCATCCGTATGAAAACCAATACCCTGTGAAACGGAAGTTACCATGTGACCTTTTACCTTTTCAGGCGCCCAGGGCTGACCATTCACCCCCAGTCAGGCACCATAAGCATCCAGCGGCCTCCCCCATCCAGGGACACGGCCACGCGCATCTCCCTGCCCTCCCATCCCGCCATTGGCGTGCAGAAGACCCAGCCGCCCCACACCATGGCACAGGTGAGAGGCCCAATCACCTCCTCCCTTTAAAAGAATGCTTCAGCCAGCGGCCGGCCGCCTTAAGCCCTCTTCATGTGACTCTGCATCCTCTGCTCCCATCCCGCAGAAGCCCATGTTCAGCACCGTGACTCCTGTCGCCGCGGCGACGGTGGCTCCCATCCTGGCCACCAACACGGCTCCATCGACCACTGCCACAGGTAGGGAGCAGAACCTGTCAATCAGTAGTGGGTGTATAAAAGTTCAGCCAGTATCATTTTGCCCCGCCTCCTCCTCTGTCCCAGGCTCTTCGCCTCACACCCAGATGACCACCAGCAATATTGTCACCATGACAATGCCGCCTCATTCCTCTCATACCACGGGAGTCAACACCTCCACCATACCCGTGGGTAAGTTCTGTAACCCTTATAACCCTTATACCACAAACGGCAACTCCAGTGTACCTTTTGCCTGCCCTGTACACTGTACTGCTCTCTACTAGGATTTACATTTTTTTTTAAAGTTCTTTCTCTGTGAAGCGAGGGTAACCACTTTGTGTGTGAGGTGAGGATTTAATCTGTCCCAAAGGAGGGAAGAATCAGATTGTTTAAATGCCCCAACAGCTGCCAAGTTTGCTGAAAAGATGGATTTGTCTAAACAAACTTAATTAGTCCCTTGAGATGCTTGGTACCCCCGCTTTATAATTCCAGCTTAATTTTCTCAATTAAGGTTGATTTGTCTCCTATTGCCTTGCCCTGTTCTCCACAGCAAAAGTGGTCCCACAGCCCATTGCGCACACCTCCCCGCGCATCCACACGGACTACCCCGGAGAGAGGGGCAACCTCATCCCCATCTCCACACACCGCTCCTCCCCCAACCCCGTCACTATGGAGGCCAGGAGCGATAACAGGTGAGCGCCGCCGCTTCCCAATGGCAACAACACTGTTCCAAAAAAAAACCCAGAGCGCCGAACTTGTTTTACCCCCTTCTCTAGCACCGCCTTTTTGAACACGAGCCCGAAAATAAAATGGTTACTGTTCTTGAACCCCTTTGACTACAGGCATAATCCTGGTCTCGTCTGTGAGGTAACCCCGGGGAGTTTGTTTTCCAAGAATCAGAATTACTGAAGTATTACTGAAACAAAGTTAGAGAAGCTGAAACTCGTGGAATTGTATGTTTTTTTTAAATGTATTTTTTTATATTGTATATTTTTTATTTACTTATTTATTTTCTTTCGCTTTTTTAAAATTATTATTTTTTTATTACCGGAATAAGGATACTGACGTTACTGTTATTTGTGTAGTCTGTGTATTTCTGTGGAATACATAGAATGTACGGAGTCATCATTTTGATTGAGCCTGTGTGGTGTCATGTTACAAAATGAGGAACCGTCACTACGATTGGGATCGTAAAATACTTTATCGAAATCAAAGTTTTAACACTTTCAAACAGTATATGTGACCAGACTATTTAAAAATCTCACTTAACTAAACGTAATGAATACAAATAAACTATAAACCACTTCTGGCCCATGCTAGTTAAGGGGTTAAGAAATGGGTTTACTGTGAACCTTCATCTTAAATAGACTGTGTTCAGCAGCAGGGGTACGTTGGTGGGATTTGTCGGTTGAGCGCTCTTTTCTCTTTCCCAAAAGGCAGTCGGTGCCGATGCAGTTCCAGTACATCCTGCCCACCTACCCTTCCTCTTCTTACCCGCTGACGCACACCTACACGCCCATCACCAGCTCCGTCTCCGCCATTCGCCAGTACCCAGGTAAAGCACAGGGTCCTGGGCCTGTATTCATAATGTGTCTCAGTGTAGGAGTACTGATCTGAGATCAGGTTTCCCCTGTTTGTGTCCTAGCCTTTTTCATTATGAGGTAAAAGGAAAACTTATCCTAGATCAGCACTCCTCTGAGACGATTTACAAATCCGGGTCTGGTGAAGTTCTTATCAGAAGTAGTTTTCCTGTATTTAGTCTTTTAGTGCTTAAACGTTTGCATTTCTTTAACCCCCCCCTAGTGACCCCCCAGGCTCCTAGCTCAGCCCTGCCTGCGCAGGCTGGAGTGGGAGTGGCGTCCGCCGTCCACCTCAACCCTATGCAGCTGATGACAGTCGACCGGATCGGCTTGCAGTCCACACAGATCAGCGCGCAGGCCATGCAGCCCACAACCATGGGCACCCAGAGCATCCAGGCAGGGCCAATCGGAGCCCAGGGGCTGCACGGTTCTGCACCAATCGTCACACAGCAAGCACCAATCGGCTCCCAGCAGCCGCCTCAGACCGAGCCAAAGGCTTCAGGTAGTCGTAACCTGATATTACAAACAAATTCTAGGTTATGTTTGATAATAGTCTGGCTGTGCCTTGTCTTTTTTATTTTTTTTATTTTTTATACAGCAGAAAATGTGGGTATTTAATGAGAATGCATTGTAATGAATGTTGTACTACACCCTGGCAATGTTTTAATTTCCAGTTTGCTTACTAACTGCCATTTACTTTGACATTTCCATTTAGCTTGGAAACTGATACAACAGTATGCAGTAGAACCTCAACTATCCGGCACCCTCTGGGAATCTGTGGTGCCGGAAACTAGTAAAATTCCGGATAGTAGAACACGCCCCCAAATATAGCAAAGGAGCTAATTTACTACAATATTTTTGTTGTTTAAAGCAAATTTATTTATTTTATTGCTCTAGGGCCCCACCTGCTGGCCAAACAACTTTACAGTACCTACTATTTTCAAAGAGAAATGGACATTTTGTGAATTGTCTTCACAAATCTACAGCAAAATAAAGGTACAACGTAATCGGTGTCGGGTTCATGACGTATTTGTTTGCTGAGCTCCCGATCAGCACAGGATTTTTGAACTTGCGCACCCGGGCGTATTTATTTATTTGCTCAATTATTTATTTTTTAAATGACTTGTTATTCATTATTCCCTCACCCCCACCTGTGTGTCTGTGGGAGAGGTTTGCAGTGGGCTGATTACATGGGTCACTTTGGGTGTGGGGGGAAAATTCACACACCAAAAAAATTTTTAAAAAAAAATAAAATTCCGAGACACTTGGGAAAGTAGAATGCCGGATAGTAGAGGTTCTGTTGTAGCACCACGTCTGCAGTTATCATTGATGTTGTACTATATTTATAATGAGTGACGGTGTTGGTGCAGATAAAAGTCTTTTCCAGAAAGGTGACTGTGTTTGATTTGGCAGTGGTTCTGGCAGATGGCACTGCCCTTGTGGCCAACGCACTCGGCGGCACCTTCAGCGGTGGGCAGCCCGTCACCACGCAGAGCGGCGGCACCGCCCCACCGGGGCCCGTGTCCTCGCCCAGGCCCAGCATCCTCCGCAAGAAGCCCGCCAACGAGGGGTGAGTCGCAGAGCCTCACGCCCCATGGCAGGCTTGCAGGAGATCATCTCATTATGCCTGTCAGTATATCGGTGCGTGATGGGAATTTTCATTGGGTTTTTGATAGAAATAGAAAGATCTTTGTGGGTGCCATTTTTGTGCTCTTTTCATTTGCACTGATTCTTTATAATTGTTAACTTGCATATTGTGAGTGGCAGACCATATCTGTGATAGGGATTGGAGGATATAAGATCTTTTATCGCGATAAAAACACTCGGGATAATTGTGAATATCCTCACGAGTGACTTGAAAAAGCTGTCTAGCTCACTAACGTACAGTCCTATTGATTTCCCTCAATTGCCATTTGCCACAAGGGGTTTATGATTTATGATTACCTTATTTAAGATTGGTTTTTTTTGCATTCATTCTGCTGTCCTTGCTGTACCTCTGTCTGTGTGATCTGAAAACAAAACAAGTTATTCATTTACTGAGCATTTACAACGCATAACTAATTGAACCATGTGAATGCTTGGATATCAGGTTGATAGGTATATTCTTTTTATTAATGGATTTTTTTTCTCTCATTGTGATTACCTGCTGGGTGTTGGCGAGAGTCCGAATCTGTCCTTGTTTGTTTTTCACTAAAAATGATGTTCACAAAAAAAAGATATGTGTCCTTTGATGCAATAAAAATATTTGTATATTTGTTAAGATATTTGTTTCTTAACTAAATGTAATGTAAAGGTAAAGTGATTCCAGTATGTTTAGTGCCATTTTAAGAGTTTTAAGCATATTTTGATGATTATCGGGATAATATCGTGAATCGCAATTATTTTGGCCAGGATAATCGTGACATGAAATTTTTATATCGTCCCATGCCTAATCTGTGATAAGTAAATTATGAGGTAATTGTAATTTCTCCACGGTCTGTGGGTCAGATGCGTTGAAATTTCATAGGTCTCCAGTTTTTCTGAAGCCCTTGACCCACGTACATTTAAGCTTGCGTAGAATCGATATCAGAGGGGAGCAATTCTTTACAAACATTGTGTAGAAAGCAAAATACTTTCCAACTTGCCAAATACAACCAGCTATTCTTGTAACAGTCTTATCTTAATTTGGACACCAAGCATTGTCTAGCAATGACGGAGGACTTGTGGTCATATTGAATATTTATTCTTCGTTGGACATTTAATATTATTAGCACCAGGAAAGGCTAGTTGTAGATGGAAACTGATTGTCAGAATGTGCTCCAGATAATTTTGTAATTTTGTTCTGGGTGCCTTTTCAGATCTGCTGTTCGAAAATCCCTGATCCCACCTCTGCCAAGTGAGGTCACAGGCTGCAGAATGGACACTACCACAAGAAGCACATCAGGATCCCCACGACCTGCTAAGTAAGGTTACAGCAGTGATAGGTGCCGTTTTATTGTCTGGATAAGGGTATAGCAGGGATAGGCACCCTTTTATTAGTGGGATAAAGGTACAGCAGTGATATGTGCCGTTATATTGTCTGGATAAGGGTATAGCAGTGATAGGCACCCTTTTATTAGTGGGATAAAGGTATAGCAGTGATATGTGCTGTTTTATTGTCTGGGTAATGGTATAGCAGGGATAGGCACCCTTTTATTAGTGGGATAAAGGTATAGCAGTGATAGGTGTTGTTTTATTGGCTGGATAAGGGTATAGCAGTGATGAGTGCTGTGTTTTATTGTCTTGATAAAGGTATAGCAGTGATAGATGTTGTTTTATTGGCTGGAAATGGGTAAAGCTAGTAGTGATAGGTGCTCAAGAGTGTTGGCTGCAGTCGGTGCATGGCATCAAGGTTTAAAGGGGCGTTCCTGTAGTGAGAGCAGAGATATAGCCCCAAACTACTGCGCATGTACCAGGTACCTCCTTTACTGTGAACTATAATGGCCAAGAGCTTATTTTATGGGTGGTGTCAGACAACGCCAATCACACTGAATAACGTTACGACTGGAGCGGTGGCAGGGTTGCCAGATCTTGCAAGAGTTTCAAATGGTGACTCGAAACTAGACAAAAATATATTTTTAACTAGAAATCAATGTATATTTTTACGTTTTAAAAGTGTGTGCTTTGTGGCTTTTCATTTTGCCCCACGACTGCACTTGGAAAGTAGTCCAATTTTGGATGTCAAACCACGGACAACACTGAGCAGAGGGGCTCTGCGAGTCCTGCACATACAGCGTCTCTTCGAGAGAGGCCACGTTGCTCGCTGGCACGTTAGCCACTAATGTAACAGTTCTACTGAAAAACATACCACCACCATTAGCTTGAGTCTCCAGAAAAACGGGGGAAATACGGCCATTAATTTAGGAAGCCCTTCATTTATCTACGGTCGTATCGCGAAAACATTAGCCAGCCTAGCCAGAAGTCTGTAGCTAACAGTTGGCTACTCATTTCTCACCCTGGTCTTCTAAGGTGAAAATTGAAATTGGCGATCGAGAAATCAACCCGACCTCCTGACTAAGAAGAACTTGACGACAAATCATCATGGCAGCGAACACAAACACTTCAACTTTCATTTTCAGTATGAAATGCTTTTGTATCGGCCAACATGCCGATACAGAATGATAAACATATACAGTTGAAGTTGTAAGTTTAATTGTACAGTTGAAGTCGGAAGTTTACATACACTTAGGTTGAAGTCATTAAAACTAATTTTTAACCACTCCACAGATTTAATGTTAGCAAAATAGTGTTGGCAAGTCAGTTAGGACATCTACTTTGTGCATGACTCAAGTATTTTTTCCAACAATTGTTTACAGACAGATTATTTCACTTTTAATTCACTATATCATAATTCCAGTGGGTCAGAAGTTTACATACACTAAGTTGACTGTACCTTTAAATTGTTTATATTTGGTCCCATATCTTTTGCATGCCATGACTTCCTGACGTCTGTGACCCAACTACATCAAAAGACTCTTGATATCTTATTTG
This sequence comes from Synaphobranchus kaupii, assembly GCA_029718625.1. NCBI lineage: Eukaryota > Metazoa > Chordata > Actinopteri > Anguilliformes > Synaphobranchidae > Synaphobranchus > Synaphobranchus kaupii. Next base: position 48,266,415 of record CM056377.1, on the reverse strand, counting down.
CTGGTACTCTTACAAGCGATACTATAACGTCTCTGCATTTGAATGGATCTCTCTGGGAATTGGGAGGTGGGACTAATTTTAGCTGTAAATTATGCTGGAACCGTATGGAATACATGATTGGTAAAATGGCTGTAAGTCATCAAGGGTCTGAGGTATCAAACAAACCTCAAACCATCACTCTGCTGCCAGATATGCAGTAGATATGGATGGATAACTTGAAGGGTTTCTTCTCCTGACTTATTTTTCCATAGAGTTCAATAGGAAAATTTGTCAGGAGATTTAAGGCTTGTTTGATACCTCAGACCCTTGATGACTTAGAGCCATTTAGCCAGCCATCTGTTCCATACTGTTCCAGTGTAATTTACAGCTAAATCTAGTCCCACCCACCAATTCCCATAGAGATCCATTCAAATGCAGAGACGTTATAGTATCGCTTGTAAGAGTACCAGCAAATAAGATATCAAGAGTCTTTTGATGGTATTGGGTCACAGACATCAGGAAGTCATGGCATGCAAAGGATATGCGACCAAATATTAAAAATCTAAAGGCACAGTCAACTTAGTGTATGTAAACTTCTGACCCACTGCAATTGTGATATAGTGAATTAAAAGTGAAATAATCTGTCTGTAAACAATTGTTGGAAAAATGACTTGTGTCATGCATAAAGTAACTGACTTGCCAACACTATAGTTTGCTAACATGAAATCTGTGGATTGGTTAAAAATGAGTTTTAATGACTTCAACCTAAGTGTATGTAAACCTCCGACTTCAACTGTTCAATTAAAAGTTAAAACGTTATTGTTGTAGTTGTTAGTTGTTCTAGCTATTTTTGCTAGCAAAGCCAAAACTTTCCCAGTTGTGCAACTCGAACGGAGGCCACTGAGTTGTAGCCTATCATTTGTCCACACTGTAACTGACAGCACTCGAGTCCTGTTTGGTTTATTTTGCTAAAACATCTTTAAGAAAAGAACGTATCAATGTAATTTTCCAACATTATAATAAAATAGCAATGATAGCTTGCTTGATCTATGATGTGTCCCTACTCAGAACAGTGACAGACGCAGCAATGTTTCCTCCCTTGCTGGCTCTGCCTATGTGCCTATGTAATTTACACGCCCAATTGACGCCACTGTAGTTTTTCAAAAACGAGGAAGTGGTAGAGGTGTACGTCATTTCGACGTATTCCTTTACCAAATTTATAACTTTAGCTGTCAATATTTCCGTTCACATATTGTTTTGGCCAGCGACAAAGAGAGACTTAATTAGTTGCGCCTTGATCTGTTAAATAAGGTTAATGTTGTTTTTCGGTGGAACTACCCTTTCAGATTGCCCTGATGTATGCCAACTTGATCCTCTACCAGTAATATTTCTGCTCACTTAATAATGAGGTAATATTATTAATCATAAACATAATCCCCATCAGCAGTATAATGAGTGTAACGTACTGGAAAAAAATATCAACTTTAAATGTGACCTTTAATGGACAAGAACTTACTGTGTTTTCAGTGTGAAGTCTACAGCTGACGTCCACATGACCATCACTGCCCCGGTTATGGGCCCTGTGGAGGCCCTGCCCAGTCAGGCCAGTGAGGTGCAGGCCACGCCCTCCCCTGCCCAGCACATGACCCAGGCTGGCCCCGCCCTCTTGCCGATAGCCACACCCTCCTCACTGCCCACGGCCACGCTGTCCGCTGTCCCAGCCATGGCTGCCATCCCACCTGTCACCGCCTCTTTGGCCAATGTCGTGGCCCAACCCACCCCGCCTGTAGCCATTGGCACAGCAGCTTCTACACTTAGCTCCGTCCAACCAGAGCCCAAGATCAAACAGGAGGTGGAGCCTATGGACACCTCACAAGCAGGTTTGTACAATCTTATTTAGTGAAGTAGGGCCTCTTGTTTAGTCAAGTTTGTTTCCCCTTGTTTTCTTGCATGGTACTTCAGTCCTCCGCCAGCTAGAGGTTGCGATGGCCTCTTTGTCCAGCCACTTCTCAAACAATTATCCCATTTGCACCACCTCATTCATCCAAGTTGATAAAGTAACTGCCTCTAATTAAGTACAGATGATGATTGACAGCGATCTTTACAAGCATGTTAAATTCGGTTTGATTACTTGCTACCGTGGACATGGTGCCGTATTTTTATAGTGAATGAAGAGCAATTTTATATTTCGCAATTTTTTTTTCTTCTATATTGAAAATGTACCCAACCGTAAAGTCAAACCTGCGGTAGGTACCAAAAGTAGTTTTTGTGTGTCATTACACCCCAAGAAGGTATTGCATTTACTGTTCATTTTCCAAGCATGAAATCAATCAGATATTCGTCCACTGTGACCTTCTTCAGTGTCAGTGTGTAGAAAGCATGTTTTCATTGTTTCCACTTGTCGCCATTTGCTTATTTTCTGGCCCAGCAGCTCCCCCCACTGCCCCCTGCACGACCCCAGCCCTCGCCCCCCTGGGCAGCACTCTGAGCGCCTCAGTCGGGGACACGATGCTCGGCGCCTCCCCCAGGAAGAAGCCCCGCAAACAGCAGCACGTTATCTCCACTGAGGAGAGTGAGATGGTGGAGGCCCACAGCACCGACGAGGAGAGGGCCTGCGCCAGGCCCCTGGGAGTCTGCCGCGACAAGCGCAAGTCCCCACTCAAGGAATACGTTGGTGAGTGCGGCGCTCTCTACACTTTGTAACATAGGTACATGGACTCTACCTCCTGGGTCAGTTATCCCCCAATGGAGTACATTGGTGAGTCCAGTGTTCTCTACACTACAGAATATTCTAGGCTGTGGCTATGTTTACATGCACACCAATACCCCCCATAATTGGGAGTAATCGGTTTATACTTTGAGTGTAAAAAAATCTAAAGTGTAAGTCGCTCTGAATAAGAGTGACTCTGCTAAACTCCTCAAAAAAAGTTCGGAAACGTTATTTCGATCAGTTATTCCTCCCCTTTAATAATACCAATTGGTATTGTATTTTATATCGCTGGAAAGCCTGATTAGTCACCTTTACAACGAGGTACAACTTGTAAGGATCATGCATTCGTGGAATGAGCAACACAGCTAACTGTGTGGGTAGCGGCCCAGAAAAATGTGCCAAAATCCCCTGCAATATTCTTCTGTTGGTATTCACTCTCGTTTTGAGTTGCTTGGTGGATTGGATGATTGCACTCTCCCACAGTAATAAGGAAAAAAACAACACATATTGGCCATTTTTACACTTTATTCATTTTACACTGTCAGGGACCTCAGTAGCGTGTGGAAGATCCATACGCAGTCACAACAGCTTGGCACCTCCTCCTCATGCTGGTCACCAGCCTGGTCACACACTGCTGTGGGATGGCATCCCATTCCTCAACCAGGATTTGCCGCAAGTCAGCCAACATGGTTGCGTTGGTCACTCTGGCACGTACAGCACACCCAAGCTGATCCCACAGGTGTTCAATTGGGTTGAGGTCTGGACTCACGGCAGGCCATTCCATCCTCTCCACTCCCAAATTCTGGAGGTACTCTGTGATGATCCTGGCTCTGTGGGGGCGAGCGTTGTCATCCTGGAGGATGGAGTTAGGTCCCAGATTCTGGAGATATGGGATCGCCACTGGCTCCAGAATCTCATTCCGATATCTCACTACATTGAGATTGCCTTCAATGATGACAAGTTCTGTTTTGCCTGTGAGAGAGATACCGCCCCACACCATGACACTGCCCCCATTGAAAGGTGTCACGCGATCTGTGCAGCAATCTGCATAGCGTTCTCCACGCCGTCTCCATACTTTGATCCTGCCATCCAGCTTCCGCAGACAGAACCTTGATTCATCACTGAACATGACGTTGCCCCACATTCTTAGGTTCCACTGTCGGTGCTGTCGACACCAGCGCAAACGGGCCTGACGGTGAAGGGCAGTCATTGCAGGCTTCCTGACAGCCTTATAAGCACGAAGACCGGCCATGTGCAGTCTGTTCCTCACCGTCTGATCAGAGATCTGTCTGTGGTACCGTTGTGCAAATCTTGCCTGTAAATCTCTGGAAGAAAGCCTACGGTTCCTCAGTGAAGCAAGGGTGAGGAACCGGTCTTCTTGGGGTGTTGTCTTCCTGAGACGGCCAATTTGTGGTCTGTCTTTGACTTCACCAGTCTCACAGAACTTGGTCAGGGGATTTTGGCACATTTTTTGGGCCGCTACCCACACGGTTAGCTGTGTTGCTCATTCCACGAATGCATGATCCTTACAAGTTGTACCTCGTTGTAAAGGTGACTAATCAGGCTTTCCAACGATATAAAATACAATACCAATTGGTATTATTAAAGGGGAGGAATAATCGACCGAAATAACGTTTCCAAACTTTTTTTGAGGAGTTTATATGGCAGTAATGTAATCTAATGAGGAAATCCAAGTGACCAATTTCCGGCTCTTGCAGACGAGGAAGGCGTCCGCTACGTCCCGGTCCGCCCGCGTCCCCCCATCACCCTGCTCCGGCACTACCGCAACCCCTGGAAGGCCGCCTACCACCACTTCCAGAGACACGGCGACATCAAGGTCAAAGGTCAGTCTGAGGCGGAATCATGATATCCTTGACGTCTTGCCTCATTGGTCGTGTTCATGTTTAATGATTGGCCGACCCGATTTGTGCCTCCAGAGGGGAAGAAGGGCACGCTGCAGGACATGGCCAGTCAGAAGGGAGTGGCCTGCAGAGCGCAGGGCTATAAGATCCGTATGTGCGCCGCGCAGCTCCTGCAGCTGGTGGGTACACGTCGCGTCAAAGGGGGATGACATCACAGGGAGCTGAATCTCTGTTTATTCCTTATCTGAACTGGGACACTAAGTCACTGGATTTCAAACTCGGTCCTGGGGACCCCAGTGTAGGCTGGTTTTTGCCAATCTCTTGCTCAATTAAGGTTGCTGATCAAGTGTTCATAATTTCTTCCTTAAACTGATTAACGCAGTGCAGATTTGGCTCGTTATCTTTTACTTTGACTTTGAATTCTTCGTTAGCTATCAAATGGTTAGTTTTAATGGCAATGTGTCCACAATTTCACCAATTAGAAGCCTATTAAGTCTTTAATTTGATCTGTTAAAATTTTTTACGTCTTTATGTACTCATTTGAAATTTCAATTGTGGTTGGAATAGAAACTAGCATCCCCCAGGATGAATTCTGAGAACCACTGCACTACATGACACGGTATTAACCTGTCAGGGTGGGCAGGGAGGGCAAAATAAAGGAGGACTGTTATTATTTAACACTGATCAGGGACTGTAAAATCATTGCATGTTCCAGCCATTTCAATGCGAGAGTAATTAGCACCGTTTGCACTGATGTTGCAAGTCATCCAGTTGATTTTCTGGTGAACAGTCGGCAGCTGCCTGACAGGCAGTTGAATAGAGCGTGGAGAAGGAGTGTTGTTTTCACCGTCCCCTTCCCCCCCTCGTGTTCCTAGATGAGCCTGGAACACGATGTCTACAGCCGGCTCACCACCCTCCAGGAAGGCCTCATCCCAAAGAAGAGGGCCGGGGCGGACGACGACCTGCACCGCATCAACGAGCTCATCCAGGTACGCCCGCGTCACCTCCGCTGATCGGCCAGAGCAGCACGGTCACATCCAAATGTTTAGTTTTGATGTACGACTTGGAGTACCTCATTGACACCAGTTGAAAACATGCAGTTGCACTCAAAATTATTCAACCCCCTTCACTTTTTGCACACTTTATTGTGTTGTAGATTTAATTTTAAATGGATGAAATTGCCCATAAATCTACGCTTACTAACCCATAATGCCAAAGTGAAAACTCATTTTCCTATAGAACTCTATGGGGAAAAAAGTCAGGAGAAGAAACCCTTAAAATGATCCATCCATATCGAAAAATCTGGCCGTAGAGTGATGGTTTGGGGCTCGTTTGATACCTTAGACCCTTGATGACTTACAGCCATTTCGCCAGTCATGTGTTCTATACTGTACCAGCATAATTTACAGCTGAATCTAGTCTCACCCCCCAATTCCCATAGAGACCCATTCTAATGCAGAGAGGTTATAGTATCGCTTGTAGGAGTACCAGAAAATAAGATATCAAGAGTCTTTTCATATTGTTGAGTCACAGACTTCAGGAAGTAACAGCATGTAAAGGATATGCGACCAAATATGAAATATGATACTTTAAAAATACATTAAAGCAAAGGGTTTGAATACTTATGCACATGAGAGATTTCAGTTTTTGATTTTGAATACATTTGCAAAAATTTCTAAAAACATGTTTTCACTTTGTCATTATGGGTCAAAAATTGCAATTTTATCCATTTAAAATGTAATCTACAACACAATAAAGTGTGCAAAAAGTGAAAGGGGTTGAATAATTTTGAGTGCAACTGTATGTCTATGATTGTTTTTTGGACTGCCCAATCCTATATATCAGTGCTCGTTGCCGGAACCTCTGCTATCGATTTGGGAGTGCGCAGATAAGCGCGTGTTGCCAAGCGCACAGAGATGAGTCATGTGCAGCTTAACAGGTGGATTGCAAGGCCCCAAACAACCAGCAGGGGTTGCTAAAGAGCATTGAGATGCGGATGCCTGCCGACAGAACCCTCCGTAACGTTGGGCAACTCTACCAGCCACAGTCAGAAGACTGTGGGGCCTATCCCTGCATTAGAACGGTGCTTTAATCGGATGAGCCACCCAGCAGCCCCATATGATAATGTTTTATGTAACAGGCTGAACAGTGCCGTACTTTTACTTAGCTAAATGTTTTCCACTGTTAAAGCCCTGGGGAAACTTGATGTGAATAAAAATAGGTTGCTAAATAAAAATAATATTTATTGAATTGACTGAGGAGAACATATCCACAGCAGTGTAAGTAACACTGGAATAATGGGGCTTTTGATCCTGTGCCCTTCCCCCAGGGAAACATGCAGCGCTGTAAACTGGTGATGGACCAGGTCACAGAGGCCCGCGACACAATGATGAAGGTGCTGGACCACAAGGACCGGGTCATGAGGCTGCTGGACAAGAACGGAACCAAGAAGATCTCCAAGCCGAAACACAAGGAGAGGGCATAGAGCCCAAACGCCGCCGGGCCGCCGGCGGGATCCCACCTCTGCCGCACACAATCGCTCCACTTGCCTGAATCTGAACAAACCGGCAACCCAGAAGAACGGAAGCTTGGGTCCAAGTTGGACGGAAATACTTGAGCAGTGCTTACACCTAAATGTTTTTTGTTTTTTCTCAAGACCCACACAACTCACCAGCTCTGTTTGATCGGCATTTCCGTTGAGAAGGAAAAAAAGTAAAAAAAGAAATAATAATTAATTTCAGTGCCTTGACTCTTCGTTGTGAATGAATGACAGTAATGGGAAAGGTGGTTTGAAGTTTGTAGTACAGGGGGAAGGCGGTTTCCCTGGAAATGTAATCTTCGCATTGTTATGGGGGAGTGCTATGGACATCGCACTTTCTCCCTGTGCTCTTGCCCTTAAGTTTTGACCCAGTGAAACGTGTTCCTTATTGAGTGTGTAATAAGAAGGCAGGACTAGGGGGAGCTAGAGATCTAGTGTCTCCATTTATTTGGCATCTGGATGAAGAGTATCCGTTGAAAGGATTCCACTGTGTATCATGCATGGAGTATCATGCATGGAGTGAATCGGATATGAGGCACCAGGCCGGGGCTAATCTTCAAGTCTCTGTGCCCTTCATATTGTTCTGTAGCTGTTTCAGCTGGACCTGGGTCAGCCGGAGATTGCCTTCACTGTTCTCAAAGCCGTTTAGATCTTGGTTACAGTTCTGCATTTTTTTTAAATGGAATTATTACAATTCAAAACTTAATGGGACATTGATTGAACTTTGTAAGTTTACTTTTAGTTAGTGTGGTGAAAGCAGTGTTAAAATGCTAAATTTTTAAATTATTGGGGAAAAAGTATTGGAATACATCGTATTGCATTTGTTTCACAATGGTCAATTTTTCCCTAAAGGTACCCGCATTGTAGTTATTACTCTACCCTGCTCTGCCGAAATACAGGACATTTCAGTGGTGCGTAGTTGGCCGTGTGCTTATTTACTGGTATTGTGGGTATTTCATAGATTCTGGTTATCTCTGATCGAAGCCAAAATTGTTAGTTTTTGCAATCAGTATGATTTGGGAAATATATCCCGTTTTTTTTGTTTTTTAAAAATGTACGATTGTATCTGGAGGCCTGCCTCATCCCTGCCTCTGTCAAGTTTGGGAGAGTAGACTTCACACTGAACTGTCACAGGCAAACTGTTGCATGATGAGGCAAGGACAATCCAGCCAATTGAAACTCTCCTTCCCAGCCGACTCTACGTCCAGTTGTCCGCCACCTTTGCGAGTTTTCAGACCACACTGAATTCAATACGAGACAATTGTGCGCTGAAACCTGGTGTTCAAGCAGGAATTGCCCTTCTTATTGCTAGGATTTCAGCTTTGATTGAGGTATTCTTATTTATTTTCTTTTGGTCAAGCGTATTCTAGACTGAGCAACACTGATCTATATTGTGAAAACTGTACTCTGGGGGAAAAAAAGTTTTCTAGGGTATAGTTTTTGTCATAGGCTTTGCCTTTGAGCTGATGTCACTTCCTGACACTGACCTTCTGAAGGCAACAGACATTTGTGCATACAAGCGTGTCAGGATTATATCAGAATCATAGCGTCTTTATTGCGCGTGTATCTGAGAAAGGAAGTCATGTTACATAATTTAATTTTAAATCTGTTTTTTATTATTTTACAATATCTTTTTCTAAGATTGTGTGGTTTCAACCCTGGGTCAACATTTTGATGGATCCCCATGGATATTGTGTTTTAAAGTGCAAATATGCATTATGTTAAAAGGTCTCTTGAAAGTTACCGATATGAACAGTTACACAAATGCCATACTTGTTTCAGGTGTAAAAATAGATTGTATAAATGAAAATGCCTTTGAGTTTCCCTTCCTTTTTTATTTCATGAAGCAGTTGACTTCTTTTAATCCATGAATTTAATCCACTGTTACACATTTTGTCATGTTCCTTTAAATCACCTTGGACATTCTGTATATAGTTTTTCTCTGTGAGACTGTGTAATCGGTTATTGGAGTAAATAATTCTTTGTACATTTCTCCCTCCATATGTATTTCTTTGTGAATTTCCTATATTTTTTCCAGCATTTTTATGCTGTTCTGTATCACAATATTAAGTTTTTTCTTTTTTCTTTTTTTTACTGTCAGGAATGAAATTGAACGATATGCTTTTTGCATCTGTTGTAGTAATATGTGGTACACGCTTTTGGATCTTGTATCAGAATTTCTCTCTTGTTAAAGACCCAAAATACTCATTTATTAAGAGTTATTATAAAGAACACAGGAAAACGCATACTATGACTAAGCCCATTTTATTCAATAGTTTTTTTAATTTTTTATCTTGAAAGTCACATGTTCTTATACTGCCGGCTACAGAAGAATATGGTAATTTGGATATCATGTTTATTGCTTATTTAACATTTAGATTTTATCCAATCGGGGTGTGACCGTTTGGCAGGCTAACGGAAGTTAGCGGAAGATTGAGTTCCACACAGAATGGACACCCCTTTGTAGGCCTCCAACTCTCGTGTTTAGAAATTATATATTTTACATCAAAAGGAAATTAAATTTTTCTGTTTATGGTTGCACATGGTCTTGAACGGTCTAAGTGTGAGACCCTTACATGCTTAGACTTTCTTGCTCATTCTCAGTAGTGGCACACCCATGTGTGTTTAAGTCTGTGTTTGACTGGCATGGCCAGCAGTGTCATCTGAGCCCACTGGAGGATTAGGTGTGAACAGCCAGTGTTACCCATATGCATTGGCCTTACGTCTAAACGGCAGGAAGCCATGAACGTATTAGGAGAAGAGGCAGGGAGAGGCGAGGTCATGCTGACCACAGTGGGGGATTTGGAAGGTCTGGCAACCGGTCTTGGTGACGGCCCAAGAGGAGCCCGGAACAGGATGGGGTAAGTGTGCGGGTTAGCCAATGGGGAGGTGGGATCAATGCAAGCACAACAGTGGCGTTTTAAGAGCTGGAACTTTGACTCTGTCACACTTGTAAAGCCGGCAGAGGATTTTACAAGAGGCAAGCTTTGTCTACCTTTGTAAAAGGGGAGAGTGAACTAAATGTTAACGTGCATTTGTTTCTGTTTTTGAATGGGTGATGCATCTTCATTTTCTTTAAACTGTAGAGCATAACAAGCATAACTTCATTTGGTATGACCCCTGTCATAATGAGATTGGAACTAAGGGCCAAAAACATTTTTGTGTTCTTTGTATTACAGTTCCCAAACCCGGCCTTGAAAGAAATATGAACTGTAAAAAACATTCCAGCATAAGCAATCCATTTTATGACGCACATTAAAGTGAATTGCATTTCACTTGAAATCACTCTGGTTACTTATTTACATGCTTCATGCAATGTCACCTCACTGAATATTATTGTTACTCGTTAAATTTTTGGGTCTGTCATATACGTATATACAGTACCAGTCAAAAGTTTGGACACACCTACTCATAGAAGGTTTTTTTCTGTTATTTTTACTGTTTTCCACATTTTGGAATAGTAAAGACATCAAAACTATGAGATAACACAAATTAAATTATGCAAAAACCAAAAAAGGGTTAAACAAATAAAAAAAGTCTTATATTTTAGATTCTTCAAAGTAGCCACCCTTTGCCTTGATAACGGCTTTTCACATTCTTGCCATTCTCTCAAACAACTTCTGTGGTAAACAGGTATTCCACAGGTAAAAAGGTGATGCCGTCATGACTGTATAAGAGGATATCAAAAGACTCCTGATATCTTATTTCCAGGTATTCTTAGAAGCGATACTATAACCTCTGCATTTGAATGGATCTCTATGGGAATTGGGGGGTGGGACTAGATTTAGCTTTAAATTACACTGGAACAGTGGAACACGTGGTTGGCTAAATGGCTCTAAGTCATCAAGGGTCTGACGTATCAAACAAGCCTTAAACCATCACTCTGCTGCCAGAAATACAGTAGATATGGATGGATAACTTGAAGGGTTTCTTCTCCTGACTTATTTTTCCATAGAGTTCAATAGGAAAATTTGTCAGGAGAAACAACCCTACAAGTGATCCATTTAATTTGTGTTATCTCATAGTTTTTATGTCTTTACTATTCCAAAATGTAGAAAACAGTAAAAATAATGGAAAAAACCCTTCTATGAGTAGGTGTGTCCAAACCTTTGACTGGTACTGTATATTTTTTGTTATTGAATAGATGAGAACCTTTCAATTGAGCTGTCTGACAGGGAATGTGAGTTTCCGAAGGGTCTCTCTTCCAAACTTCTTGGCCCTGCTTTCTACTTGGATTTTATTGTACCCTCTTAAGTAAATATGAGTGGACAGCTACTACCTTACAGTAAATGCTAATAGATAACAAAGTAGTCGTAGCCTAGCGACCAAGAGTAAGTGGCGCAGTTGTTATGAAAGCAGAATGACGCTTGATAACCGTATTATAAATTCCTGCTGACGATCTGATGATTTGTTGGTTTGTGTTTCAAGCCGTTGCTGTATACCAAATCCATCTGGGGGGTCTTGGAGAAAATGCATCAAAACTTTAGTTTTTATAAGAAGTAGTTAGTGTGTATTTAACCATATAACTTTATCTTATCCCGCCCCCCCGACTATTCCTCTATCTGGGGCACAAACTCAATGAGCCTGTCCCGTTATTCTCTTTCTAATCTGTAGGGTGTAGTCTTCTGAAACTCACGCAGCCAGCCTTAGCTGCTTTATGGTCATTGGTTCATGCGCTGAGATGCACAGACATGGTGCCTGAGGACTGACAATCCTAAGCTGGCAAAGACGAGACTGCACAGGCCTGGGTGCACTCAAACCATGCCAGGAATATATGTGCCACACCATGGCAGCACCACATGGACCCTACACTGTTGGAAGATTTTCACTACCCTTATGTCACGTGGGATTTCTGACTTTACCACTCTGGCTTACTTGGAGTCCCTCTAGCTGCATCGCCATCCACCACCAAAAAGCCTTCTCATCAATTTCTTATCCCGCATTAAGACCTATTACAGTTCAACTGAGCAAGCAGTCTTGATCATTTGACCAGTTCAAGCTTGTCCAAAAATCATTGCACCGAATGTACAGCTTGGAGTGGTGGAACTATTCATTATCCCACCAAAGACCAGGGTCTCGATGATGTCATCAATGTCACCATTGTAGGTGAGGAGGTGGGCTTCCCCATGCTATTACCTTGCCTGCTACAGAGCCTCTGGATAGCTCTATCGGCCTGCCCAAAATGGGATTTTATTTTGTTTTATTTTATTAGTGTATTTTCAATTACCTCATCTCAGACAGCTTTTTTTTGATGGAGGTTGATATTCCTCGCGAGCAGCTCGATGGTGTTTTGAGCCCTCACCATCTGGTGCACCACACTTCTGAACTAAGTTCAGCTGGAAGTCAAAATAATGACAAATATTACAAAGTGCAATTATATCATATATTGTACAGTGCACATCATACAATTTTGGACAGTGAAGATTAATAGAAAAGAATAGTATATCGCTTAAATTCCCAATTTGTCTTCACCATCCAAAACACACTGACCCCTTCTTTGATTGTTGCATGGATGGCATCCAGCCTTTGATTAATTCCTTGGAACCCTTCCCTCATCACATTGTGAAGCGATGGCTCCTGAGTGGTTGATGCAGCTACCAAAAGAGACATGAACTGCTGGAGTTACCCATTGATCAGGCCACAGGCAGAAATTTCAAGAAGTTATTAAAAGACAAAATGATATTACTGTATGTACATGCTTGAGCTGTTGCGCTGCCTAGAATATCTTGAACTCAAGAATGTCTGTTAAAGATATGCAAGAATGTCTGTTAAAGATAGAGAAGTCAAGAAATAAGTGGAATGAACATAAAAATAACACAGAGATAGTATTGTTTGTGAAAAGATAGTGTCATTGGCAATTTCCTTTATGGCCTACCTTTTTCTGCCCCATCACCTTCCTCAGCTTTTTTAGCTCTTGTAGTACATGTTCCTGAAGCTAAAGCAAAGTGGTCATATTAAGGCAATGATATTATAATTGATGTGGTCAATTGTGTTTAAAATATTTAGACACTTGTTTTCATTATTTAATTAGCTAATAGCCAAATCAACTTACCTGGAAAATTATTTTTGCCCTGCTGCAAACTGCATTTTGTCTTCAAACTCATTGTTTTAGCAGCAGTAGCCTAAACCTAGCAAGACCTATTTGTACTCTGCTTCATCAAAGACAATGACGGTGTGCACCTGAGGTTAATCAAGAATGGTCAATCATGAAAAGGGTGAAGTTAAAATTAATTTATCCCAAGAATTGCCCTATTGAATTAAAATTGAGCTGTCGTCAATTGGCACAGTCAACTGATTGTTAAGGCTGTGTCCAATTTGCAATGGTCCCATCCAGATACTTTTGTACACTACATGGCAGTGTGTAGCCTACCTATGGTTATACAACTTGCAGAAAATCAACTGAGGAACAAGTTCATCCTCTGATCATTGGCTGATTGCTGCCAACCCATAGGAAGACACACCTACATGTCTCCTAATCCAATCACTGCCCATGATCAGATGGCCACTCTTTCTAACTCTGTGTGTTGGGAAAATTAGAGAGAGGTGCTGAGGGAGAGTGTAAATACAAACTTTCAACTGAGTACCATACATTTCATTACAAAGATGGAGCGGTGGAATGAGCATGCAGAGAGTGAAGAGAGTACAGTCTGACGATCTTGAGGAGGATGAAGAGGAAGAACAGGATACAGAGTCTGAAGATCTTGAGGAGGATGAATTGGAAGAACAGGATCTTAAAAAGAGGGATAAGGGTACAGAGTCTGAAGATCTTGAGGAGGATGAAGAGGAAGAACAGGATACAGAGTCTGAAGATCTTGAGGAGGATGAATTGGAAGAACAGGATCTTAAAAAGAGGGATAAGGGTACAGAGTCCGAAGATCTTGAGGAGGATGAAGAGGAACAACAGGAACTTAAAAAGAGGGATGAGAGTACAAAGTGTGAAGATCTTGAGGAGGACGAAGAGGAAGAACATGATACAGAGTCTGAAGATCTTGAGGATGAAGAAGAAGAAAAGGACCCTAAAGAGGAAGGAATGGACCATGAAGAAAGCAGAAAACAGAGTGATGATAATACAGAGAGTGAAGATTTAGAGTGGGAGCCCCAAAATAAAAGGAGAAAGCAGAGGGATGATCAAGAAGAGAGTAATGACTTAAAGGAAGAAATGTGCCATGAAGAAAGGAGAACACAGAGTGATGTGAATACAGAGAGTGGGAATGAAACTGCAAGTGAAGAAGTGGATGAGCTGAATGACTCAGATTGGGAGGACATGGGAGATGGAGAGAAGGGGATTAAGTATTCAGAAGGCATGAGTGGAAAGGCCAAAGAGCCTTCCCTAAATTCAAAGTACATAATGGGAAATTTGGGTGCAATATTTGTCTCCATCCAGGTAAGCGCCTGAAAGGCTATGGGAACTAAAGAGTATATCTGTACTCTCCTACTGGTTTTCCAAAGAGGACTCACACAGACACCATACTCCACGCCGACTTGGCTTTCAGGACACACACAGCCATATTTGGAGTTATAGGGCACTCTCCTGTGCACTCCATCCTTCATATTCCTCATGCAATAACCATTGACTACATGCACCAAGTGCTGGAGGGAGAGTTCACAAGGCGTGAAGCCAAATGGATAAATGGAGGTTGTACTTCTGGCATCTCTTTAAAAAACACCATAAATCTCATCAAATTCTCTCACCCCATGATTTCCCCAAACTACGGTCCTTCAAGGAGTTCTGGCAATGGAATGCCTCACAAAAACAGGTGTTTTTTTGGTGGCATTACCCATGTTGAAAGAGGTGCTACCACCTGATTTCTTTTTCCACCTGCTCTCCTTGGTACAGGGATATGGGTATTATCTAAAGAAAAAATCCAGGAGATATCTCTGTAGTGGAGGCAATGTCACAGAATTACTGCCGACTTCTTCCCATTCCATATGGGGAGACGGAAGCAACATATAACACTCACTCACTGCTTCACCTCCCAGATCAAGTGAAAGCCCATGGACTTCTTCTTCACTCCAGCTTTGCCTTTGAGTCTCGTCTGCGTCACCTCAAGAGGTTGTTCCATGGCACTCGGGGAATCCCAGACCAAATTCTGAGAAGGCTTGCCATTGCACAACATGCAACCAACCATCTTATGGCTATTGCCCATGGCAGTGCAGAGGCTGATCATTACATCAGGGGGCTGCTGTCAGCTGAGGCAGATATGGCCACTATAAGTGATGGTTTACACCTTTACCACCCTCTCAGGCCTGACATCCCAGAAACAGGTGCCATCATTGAGGGATTTCCCCCTAATGCTAGATTGGTTGCGCAGAGGATGAAGAAAGAAGGTGAGCGATGTGATCAAGTGTGTGGAAGAACAGGGAGAAATACACTTTGCTCTGGTGGAGTTCTTCCTAAAGGAAGAGAGTAATGGCTTTGCTGTAATTAATGAGTTCCAAAACCTTCATTTCAAATATCTGCCAAAGAGGCCTACCAGAGCCACATGACCTTTGACATTGAAGGTTTTTTTCACTTCTGGTCATTTTGGGAGCCAATTCAACACAGTCAGAAAAACAGTTCATTTCAAAACGATAAGGTGTGCACAAATAACAAGCACATTATTTTTTGTTCCTTCAGATGAAGACAACATTGATAGATACGTATCAGAAGTTTTCAAGAACTATCAGCATAACCGATAACTTAAATCCTGCAATTTTGTAGTTCTATTTCATTTAGTATTTTTCCCTATTTCGTATTCATACCATTTAACTAGAAACAGCATTTCCTGAAGAAAATTCAGAGTGTGGTTGCTCAGTGTATGTGTGTCTGTGTGTGTGTGCGTCTTTCTTGGCCCATGACAAACCTTTCATCAAAGTTGTGTGGTGTTATGTGAATGCATTTAGAAGTTATGCGCCTTTTTATGATAGGCCACGGCCACTGCCACTCCCTCTTTTGTGTGTGCGTGTGTGTGTGTCTTCCTTGGCCTGTGACAAACCTTTCATCAAAGTTGTGTGGTGTTATGTGAATGCATTTAGAAGTTATGCACCTTTTTATGATAGGCCATGGCCACTGCCACTCCCTCTTTTGTGCGTGCGTGTGTGTGTGTCTTCTTTGGCCTGTGACAAACCTTTCATCAAAGTTTTGTGGTGTTATGTGCATGCGTTCAGAAGTTATGGACCTTTTAATGATAGACCACGCCCACTGCCACGCCCACTTTTGTGTGTGCTATTCCTTGTATCAAGAGCTCTGTCAGAGCTAAAAGAAAGTTTTAGGTGTAAACAAAGATCTTACACAAGATCTTTAATTATCCTGGCAAGATCCAGCAAACAGCATCCTACAATATCCTAATCAAGGTTTTAACCCGGGAATCTTACAATCCTGCATGTGCAGAAATTCTTACTTAAGATCTTGAACAGGATTCAATTCCAAACAAGCTCTTACAAGGATCCTGCATATTGGTAAGATTTTACTAGGATCCTGAATCTTAACAGGATATTTGAGAGAGATCCTATCGATAGCCAGGATCTTGCCCAGATTTTTACCAGGGGTGACGCATGCAAAGATGCGGTGATTTATCGAGTTAGTCCCAGGATGAGGGAATTTGCGCTTTATCTTAAGGGAGTGAATTGGGTCAGGCTATTTTTGTAGTGTCCATTAAATGCCTTTTTGGCAAAGGCGGATCTTGCGGGGTGTAATATTACTGGTCCCCAGTGTGACCTGACATTCTGACCTCCAGTGACTGTTGCACAGAAGAGATTCTGTTTTCTCAATGAAGGCGAGACCGCCATGTACCCTTTCAGTGGAGTCTCACCACCGTGGCCTACAGCAATTACTTTGTGAGAAAGCTTTTAAAACCTCGGCTCTGTAGTCATGTAAGAATGAGACCGTTTCAAAAACTTAAACAATTTGGTGAAACCACTTGGTGCAATCACAGTGTCTTGAGTAATCTGGGCATGTCGATGCTTCTTTTCTTGGCTGTTCATATATAAAATAAGGGGTTGGTTGCTTTCTTTGAGGGTTTTCATTTTAGAAAGAATGGCTTATTAAGAAGTTACACTTTTGGCTTAAAATACTTGACACTTTAAGTGTGAGAAAGTGAGTGTCTCATGTGAGTACATTCACTTGCACTCACTTGTTCATGAAAACATTCAGTGAATGTTTCTTCAACATTTTATTTGTGAATGCAAAGCATCACGTTGAAGCATCATTCAGTCACATTTAAAGATAATAATACTCGTTTTTCGTATGGCTTCTGCTTGAGAGCCAAGCTGATCCTTTGTAGGTGTTAAACACTGTCTTCTATCTCAGTTATTTACAGCATGATTACATCTGATAGTTCAGGGAAGCCTGTGTGTTTATATTCCCTCTGACGCAGGGGTCCGAAGGTCAGACCCAATACACTGCACATTTATGATTCAATCCTACAGCTGCAATCTGTTTCCTGTTGTGTAAAAAAATGGCACTTGTTGAGCGCTACGCATTTGAAAACCTCATTAAATAAACCAGCTACTGGCATAGCTACTACAGGTTATGCCTGGTCAGTAGAATAACATAGAAAGGGACTGAACCACAGTCTCTGCTGGATGGCTCATTCAGTTAAGACACCACGCTGTGTTGCATGGATGAGCCTCACGGCCTTGGATCGAATCCGTACCATGCCCCGGGTATGGGAGGATTCAGTCGGACAGGGATTCGCATTTCCTCACCCTTCAGTGATCCCCACTGGCCGATAAGACTGTGTCAAAGCCACTTCTGAAAGGTCTTCCTCCGAAGCCGCCCTGAGCGAGCTCCGCTGCCTTCTGCAATGTGAAAAGAAGCAGCTATTTGGAGGAGAACCGTGGAGGTCCCAGCTCTCTCAAACTGGCAGGGTGGTTAGCTCATAGAGCGCGGCTGCGGTTGCACATTCCAGATTTGGTGGGAATTGGGTATACTGTATATTTGACCCCAAAAAACATAAAAAACGGAACCCCTCCCCTCCTTCAGTGTCATATGCAAATGACACTGAAAACCAGGAAGATGTAGAGATATGAGCATGAGAGAATGGGCTGCTGGGTTGTCGGGAAAGGTATGGTTCACTCTGTTCTTTCCTGGATCCTGCTCATCTTGGGCGGATCCCCGTGCCACGGTTGCTTCAGAAAGAGCAAAGTCAAACAGCCATAAAACGGTGCTGTGCATGAGAAGCTGGCTGTTTCCAGGTTCACGGGCACTGTGCGAACACGACAGGCTCTCTGAGGCGTACACACGGTCGCCCTCCATCTCGCGAGCGAGGGCAGAGGCTTGTAAAGACCACCGGATTCACAATTCTAGAAGGTAAAAACTTGCAAAGCTTAAGCGTAAGCTTCTCTTGCTGATTATTTTCTCTCTGTTCAGGGAGGGGCTGGGAGGACTTCAAGTTCAAGTGTTTTTTGAGGCCTGCCTTGTCCTGGCCAACCTCTGTAACTGTGGAAAAATCCAACAACAGTTTTTCCACAGTTTTTCCAACTGTGGAAAAATGAACAACCATTTAACTTACCATTAAATATTTATATTTGGCCTGAACAGTATGCAGACAAAGCAAGTAAGATAAATTCTGACAAAAGGAAGTGCGTGGTAGCAGGTATAAATGACAATTGTAACTGCCGATCACGTATGACATTGATGGGGGGTTTTTTCATACAAAATTGAGTCTTCATGACCAGAATGTACTGGAATATTTTAATGTACTAAAAAGGGAAATGGTATGGTAATACCGCAAGTTGGTTACCATTCAAATGCAATACTCTTATGATGCATGAAGAGAAACATAATAGCCTACTGGTTTTATGAATTGTTTTATTTGAATTATTTTTTATTTTTTTTTAAATTGTTTAATTGTGTAGCATTGTGTTTACTATACTGTAAGGTTCTGTATTTTTGTCCACTTGTCCATGTATATCTGGATTTACAGTATTTGTCTCAGCCAGTATTACAGTGATGACTAATTCCTGTGTAAGTTCAGTAAACTTCACCGATTAAGGTGTAGATTTACAACTGCATTACCTAAATAACTGATAGGGATCAGTAAATCATCGCTGGCTGGATTTACAATAGCTCAGTACAGCTGGTTTAGGGTGGAGACAGGCCGCCATTTTCTTTCTGCTGTCGCGCTCATGGAACACTGGTCAGAGTCTGGACTTTAGAGTGCATGTATTGTATATTATTTCAGTGGGAGGCGAGATGAGCCTTTCTCAAGTTCCTTTTTTAAAACAATAAACGTTTAATTAACATGTTCTCATAATTTCTAGGTTTGAGGACAGAACTCGGATATGGTGCTGTTAAGGAAGGTAAGATAAGAAAGGTGCTGTGTTTATGCACCTGTTTTATATTGCTTCTTACTGTAGTTTTGTTAATAATTGAACAATTGATAATCTCGATTAAAAGCCTCAACCGTTTGTTTGAATTCCTTAAATTATATATCTTTAATGAAATTAAAGACCTAAATTAAGCAACTTCAGTCATTGTGTATAATTGTAAATGTCCAATCAAAGCGTTAGTATGCAGTGACTGCTGTCATATTCAGCATGACCATCTGGATCTGTTGTCGTGCAGGGGGACCATGTCTGGGTGGATTCCAGTTCCGGGGTGCCAGTTGGTGCAGAGATCCACCTCACGGACACTGGACAACTCCAGCTTATTGACGATGAAGGAATGGTACACGACCCCAGAGAGATCATCTCATTGACATGAATTTTGGCTTTTCTGGGTCTATCAGACGAAACCCTTTTAATGTGATTTCAGGAGCAACTGATCACCAAAAAGAACGAGGGTATCATCAGACCCATGCACCCCACCTCTGTGAATGGGGTAGATGACATGATCCGTCTGGGGGACCTCAACGAAGCAGGACTTCTCCGAAACCTTTTGGTCCGACATAGAGAAGGAATAATATACGTAGGTTTCCCTCATCTTTGTGTTACAGCAATCAAACGTATTCTGTATCAGGAAGAACAATGTACATTCTGCTCATGTGGTGTTCGGCATAAGAATTGGCGATGCTTTTAATTATAAATGTTGCGGCCGTTTTCATAGGCACGCTAAAGGAACGGCAACCTTAATCTGAGGTTGCCATAAATGCAGTGGGATGCATTTTTCACCTGTCAAAAAATAGCTGATTAATAACTGTTACAATAAACATTCCAAATTCCCCATCTAAGTAATATTAATTTGTCTCCAGTAGACTTTGCTACTTTGCCAATCACAGTGTAGTGTTTCTCCAGAGGTTGCTAAATTATTGCTGGAAGAAATGAATCGCATGTTATTTGTACGGATTCTGGGAACACATCATAGTGTTTACTCAACTATAAATTACGAGGGTCCTAATGGATGAAATGTGAAAACAAAAGAGCAGCGGACTGCTGCCAAACTTGTAACGCAGAGCAAATGTCAAACTCTGTATTATGTGATTAATGCAGAGCTCGACATTGTAAATGTGATTGGATGCCGTCTCCATTTTGAATGTAACCACCCCAAATGAGGAAAAGTATACCATTCACCTTTGATCTAGACCACGGGCCACTGCAACGATATCTGAGGGCTGTTTTGTGGTGTACGGGGTGCAGCAATAATGACCATCATATAAAAATCAATGCTGCCTGTAGAGCCACTTCCGCCACTGTGCTGGAAAACGGCGATGTGGCAAACGTGATCCTCTAGCCGAATGCTTTGCCTGTAGATACTGGGCACCGCCCACATTATTGCCCTGGCAGCGTTCCTGCGCAGTAATGCGAGTGGCATTGTGCTTCACTCAGACCTACACAGGCTCCATCCTTGTGGCTGTCAACCCCTACCAGCTGTTGCCCATCTACACAAACGAGCAAGTGCAGCTCTACACCGACCGCAGGCTGGGCGAGCTGCCCCCGCATGTCTTCGCCCTCGCCGACAGCTGCTTCTTCAACATGCGCCGCCACCGCAAGAACCAGTGCTGCATCATCAGGTCTGCCACCCCCCCGCCTCCCCCAAACCCCTCCCGCCCCCCATCCTCACCTCCTCTCCTCACCATCCCCGCTGTTTGTGGTTCAAGCAGGTCAATATATCCAGCCCTGAAAGATTTAAAGGCCTTTCTATTGGTGTTGTATCCACCATACTCTCTGCTTCTCTCAATTGAAATAGACTGCTTTTTGGAGCTGTGTGGTAGCAGCCACCTTCTGCATGTTTTTTTCTTGGACATATTTGTTGAAATAAAATGTGAAATAAAATGGACTCTCAGCAAGCATCGTCCGTCCTTGTTACCAACCTGCATTCGTCTGCGTATTTTTATATGCGCTATAAAAGTGTGATCCTGCATGCAACTTTTTTCCTTATGTTTTTGAAATGCACACATATCGGGCCAATTTATATCCTGTTCTTGGAAATTTGAGCATGTGCAATTTCTTGAATAAGAAACGACAAAAGATAATCGATTTTGAATGTTACCATTGGCACACAGGTGGTAGGTAGGGTACTCACAGGGAGGAGGAAGAATGGATCCCCTCTACAAAATGCTCAGTTTCACTTGTGTTCCTCTATGTCAGTGGCGAGTCTGGGGCAGGGAAGACGGAGAGCACCAAACTAATGCTGCAGTTCCTTGCCTCAGTGAGCGGACAACACTCCTGGATAGAGCAGCAGATCCTGGAGGCGAACCCCATTCTGGAGGGTATGCAGCTTGCGTTTTCTGGGAAGGTTCATGAACTTAATCTGCTCGCTGTTCATTTTCAGGCCATTTGTATGATGTTGTCAGTGAATGCCGCGTCGATGTTCCCACAGCTTTTGGCAATGCGAAGACTGTCCGCAATGACAACTCGAGCCGTTTTGGGAAGTACATTGACATCCACTTCAACAAGGGCGGGGCGATCGAGGGGGCTCAAATTGAGCAGTATCTGCTGGAGAAGTCTCGCGTTTGTCGCCAGGTAAGGCAAGCAGAGGATCCCCCTCTAAACTTTGCATAAATGTAATGTGACCATGGATATAACAATGGACTAACATCTGGGGCCCTGTCTTACACCCGGCGCAAAGCGGCGCTAACCCAAACGCAAGTGTCTTTGCTATCTTACACCCGGCGCTAGGTTCATTATAATGCCTAGCGCTTACATCCTTTAACTACCATGTATTCTTGCGCCCGTTGCAAGTGAACTGGGCGTGTTGGTCTTAAGATGAGGAGTGGCCAGGATTATTTTTAGCGTATTGCTATCTTGAGCCAGCAGAAAACGCTTGCGCTAGAACCACCACAAACCTGGTCTAAAGTCATGTTGCAGTTGTTATTTTAACAGCGCATATAAGTGCGTCTACATAGGCGTGTGCACAACGCGCGTACCCTCCTGTCTGTTACACACAGGGGCGCGCACATGCATGACTAAAATATCTAGATCACAATGTGAAATATTATTGTGTAGGCTATATCAAAAATGCATAATAATAGCGAAGGGAAACGATGCCACATTACATTGCTCTCAGCCCACTCCATCAACATCCAGACGATGTGCGATGGTACGGGACAATGGCTATCCATTCAAAAGGAGCTGATACCTATATCATCATCATATCGCCATCATAAGAAATCCGCCAAAGTGGAAAAGCAGGCTTTTAAAGGGAATGGGATATGACATTTTGATTGGTTTATTGCATGTCACGCCCAAGACACACCTATAATTAATGAAGAGACTAGGTTCAGCCCAGTTGCACCTTGCGCCGTGCTTAGCGCCCAAAAAACACGCCGTTAAAATAGCAAAAGTGTACTTGGACACGCCCTAAATGGACTTAGCGCCATGCGCTTAGACCAAGCGCCAAGATCGCCAAGATAGGGCCCCTGTGTCTTGGACGTGACATGCAATAAACCAATCAAAATGTCATATCCCATTCCCTTTAAAAGCCTGCTTTCCCACCTTGGCGGATTGCTTATATGATGGCGAAACAGACATGCTCGTGCGTGTTTAGTGCGATCAAGGAATAGGCTATATGGATCAATAGTAGCCTATGATAAATATTATTCGGACAAACCATTATGAGTTCCCGGTAATTCCCGACAGTGCTGTTATTTTACAAAATATATGCGGTTAAATTTAGTTAAAGGCACCTGCAACAGCTGACAGTAAGCTACCAATGGCTTCCGTCTCACCTTAGAAAACGCCAAATTAGCCTGCTTGTTTAACGAATTTCGTTTGATTATGCAATGAAGCAATGAACTCATGTTCAAGCTTCATCCGAAGTTCATTACCTGCATTCTAATTTTGATTAATAAAATAAATGACGTTATTTTGCCTTAATGATGACAACAAATACAATAAAGCTGTCAGGTTGGCAACCCATAGGTTCACGCATATTTTCCCTTGTTTTATAATGTCCTGCTTATGGAAATGTGACCAACCTGTTTTACTGGTAGGGTAATGCTTTAAAACAATCCACTTTTCCAGGAAGACTGTTAAAAGCGATTTGCGATTTACAGCAGGGGAAACAGACCTGCTCCTGTAAAGCACACATGCAGATAATGGTATTAAAATTTATTGTGAATTCATTGTAACGTGCTGCAAATTAGTTTTTTTGTTTCTAGATGCTTAGTTCTCTTTAAAATATTTTATTCAGTTATGGAATAACAGGTGAAATCAGCGGGGTTTTAATAAGCTGAGGGTATGGAAACCTTTTCACTGTAATTAAAAAAATTTGATGGAGGAAGAATAGCTAAGGTTACAATTCAGTTAACATGGTGACATTTATCTCCGTTTTTTAACCATAGGCTATCGAAAAAACCTTATGCACAGCGAATCCGCTGTAGCCTAGGCTATTTGAAAAACAATAAAAGCAATATTCACTGGACAAGGTTTTGAACTTTTTTCAGTCACAAACCATTCTATTTACTTACAGGCTGTATTCCTAGATAAACAGAGCTGTATTGTAATGACATCTGAAGCGCATTTTCAAAACTCAAATGTCCGTCTATTGCAGTGCGCGAGTTTTCCATTGAATGACAATTCACGCATAAGGTGTAAATGACAATTCGCACATTAGGCTTGATTAGGCGCATTATGTGTTATCAGCTCCTTTTAAATGGATAGCCATTGTCCCGTACCATCGCACATCGTCTGGAGATGTTGATGAAAATTGAATATGGTTAACATTTGCACATACGCTTATAGTAGTGTAACGATTCATGCGATGCATCGATGAATCGATTGTCAGTCCTACCGATTCAACTAAATCGATCTGCTAAAATAAATAAATAGAATGAATCGCTTTGGCTTCACCAATAATCGATATAAATGCTTTAAATCTTATGAATCGCGATTCTTAATTATGATTATTGTTTTAAGACTTAGTTTACACATTTTTTTGTGAAATGCAGCTCGGTAATCCGTAACTCTGTCATGTGTTTCCCCTAGATTTTTTTTCAGGCCGGGCGGTGAAAGTGCGCCATTTTGCGTAGAGGCGGAAACTATAATTACACCCTCATAATATCAGCGCTGCCATTGAAAATTTTAATTAGGCCTAAACCGAAGCTGTTTTGGCAAGGGTTTTTCCAGATGCTATTTTGATCATTCCCGCATTCTGCGGTAAGGGAAATATTGCAGCTACATAAAAAAAAAAATTTTTTTTTTTTTTTTTCCCTCACCCTCTACTGGTGCATTTCACCCACTCACTCACCCACCCACTCACTCTCTCTCACCCACCCTCTCACTCACTCACCCACCCACTCACTCTCACCCACAATCTCACTCACTCATCCACCCTCTCACTCACTCTCACCCACCCACCCACTCACTCACTGACTCTTAACTCACTCACTCACCCACCCACCCACTCTCTCCCCTGCCAGCATGTAGCCTATTGAAAAATGTTCAAAATAACTGAGCCATGTTTAATTACATTTTTGTATTCAGCATACAATATTATGCAGGACTACTTTTTTTATAGAATAAATAAATGTAAGTAATTCTGTTGTCTGTTTATTTTTTCACCTTTCAGAAGAATACAGATAGTCTCACTCGCATTATTGCATGTTTATTTCATGGATATAGAATTTTGGTTAAAAGTTACTGAATCGAATCGTGGTTTACAGAATCGAATCGTTCCAAAAAAAAAAAAGTGTCCTTGAATCGAATCGCCAACTACTGAATCGCTAATCGAATCGAATCGCTGTGAAGCCAAAGATTCACACCCCTATACGCTTACAATCTGTCCATACCATGTTATCTATCCTGATTAGATAGTGGCTTATCTGCACCAAGGGGCAGGAAATCATCTGATAATTTGCAGCAGTGCAGTGTGGGAGATTTGTGCAATCCTTGTAATTAGCATGCCATTATTCACAATAACTCATCTAATGCAGGCTCCAGAAGAGCGGAATTACCACATCTTTTACTGCATGCTGATGGGAATGACAGCGGAGCAGAAGAAGATTCTTTCCTTAGGAAATGCCTCTGAATACAACTACCTGACAATGGTAACCTCAAATTCTCTTCAGTATTTGCTGACTTTTGTTGAACATAGTGCTTGAGTAATACAGCAGAATACATATAATGAACTCATAAGAACTTCAGAACTATACGAAATAGCCAAAGAACTCCAGTTATAACCAAAGACAGTTGGGTCAAATAAGAAAAACGTGGAATGTCTTGGAATTCTCCGTTGCAGGGAAAGTGCACCACCTGCGAAGGGAGGGACGACCTTAAGGAATACGCCCACTTCCGCTCGGCCATGAAGATCCTAATGTTCACAGAAAATGATTCATGGGAGATCTCTAAACTGCTGGCTGCACTCCTCCACCTAGGCAATGTAGACTTTGAAGGTAGCTATTTGTTTCTCCCAAAAGCTGAAACAAAAAAAAAAATATCATCTTCATCCTTTAACCCATTTGTATTGTTTACTTATTACCACCTGTGAAACTATTAGCCTGGGTCAAATGTACCCTGGATAATATTGGGATTTTAAAGAAATACAGAAATAATATTTATACAAAAATAAATGAATATATAATATTTATCTTAATTCCATACAATTATATACAATAAGACGGGTGACAAATGAAATGTAAAAACCCCTACAGTGGGGGGGGGTCCTGTGGCTTTGTTCTGCTGTGGAGGGCATTTTCCTGGTTTGGGTCCACTTGTCCCCTTAGAGGGAAGGGTCACTCTAAATCAATACAAAGTTATTCAAAGTGATCAACTTTATCCTATGATGAAACATTTCTATCCTGATGAGAGTGGTCTCTTCCAGGATGACAATGCCCCCATCCACAGGGCATGAGGGGTCACTGAAAGGTTTGATGAGTATGAAAATGATGTGAATTGTGTGCTATGGCCTTCGCAGTCACCAGAGCTCAACCCAATTGGACACCTGTGGGAAATTCTGGACCATCGTTTTAGACAGCGCTCTCCACCACCATCACCAACACACCAAATGAGATCTTTTGGAAGAATGGTGTTCCATCCCTCCAGTAGAGTTCCAGAGACTAGAATCTATGCTAGACTAGAGGTAGAATCTATGCCAAAGCGCATTGAAGCTGTTCTGGCGGCTGATGGTGGCCCAACACCTTACTAAGACGCTTTATGTTGGTTTTTCCTTTAATTTGTCACCTGTCTGTATATGGTTAATGGTTTCCATTAACCATATGTGCAAGATCACATTTAACAGTGAAAATGTTTTTTTTTTTTTGTTGATAAAGATATGATTTATATAATGATTATATTTATGATAATGAGGGCATGGGGGCATAAATCATGTTTATCTGTGAAAGATTTAAATGAATAAGTTCTTATAAATTAATTTATAAGACTTTCATGCATTAAATTATTGATATTTATTGTTTGAACTGACATTCTCAACTAACTTATTAAATTCAAGAAACTATATAGACAAAAAGACATAAAGCAAATACAGACGATGAACAACAAATAGAAATACAAAACAACAACCACATTTACACTGGTTATGAAATACATCTTTCAAAAGTGTCATTACTCTTTTACTAAAAGTTTTAAATTGGTCAATTTGACCCAAACTGAACACAAGGGTTAAACTTTTGAGGCTGCTTGATTGTAACTTTTTTTTCTGCTTTTTAGCCACCATCTTGAATAACTTGGAGAGCTGTGATATTCTGACATCTTCTCATTTCAACATGGCCACCAAGCTTCTGGAGGTAATCTTTTGCTAATCAGCATTTCTTTGTAGATTTTCTCTGTTACAGTGGAGGTGAGCTTCAATCCCATTGAAGGACTCTATATTTGATGGAAACTGATAGCAATATTTGGTTCTTCTTAGGTGAAGCCCAAGGCTTTGGAAGCTAGTTTGACACAGCGCTCCCTCATGACCAACCGAGAGAGTGTCTCCAAACCACTCAGTTCTGCCCAGGCTATGGATGGCAGGGATGCTTTTGTCAAGGTAGCAACAAGCAGACATTTAGTAAATGTGCAGAACACGCACCATCATTAACTGCCCAGCATGAACTGAACTCACCATACAGGAGTTTTCGCATTGAAAAGGTCTAATTCTTTCAGCAGATCTATTGGGTTGGCATCCTTTAAAGTGAAGGTCATGTTTACTGAGTGTATCTCTCAACAGGCCATCTACGGTAAGCTTTTTGTATGGATTGTGGAGAAGATCAACAATGTCATTTTTAAGCCCCCTCCAGAGGGCTCTGCCAGGCAATCCATTGGTTTGCTGGATATCTTTGGCTTTGAGAACTTCACACAAAACAGGTATGAATAGAATGTTGCAGACATTTACTGCACAGACAGTAGTCTGCAGAGAAGATTATTTTCATTTTACTTAATGCTTTAACTCGCCACCTTTCCACTGGAAAAATATAAGCAGCAGTCTATAGCACACAAATTTATATTACACAGAAATAAAATTTCAAATGTGAAATATAAATTATATTATCATAATGTTTATAAGCATTATAAATGTGCAGTTTTTAAAGGAGTGTAATAATTGCATTATAATTCGCGGAGGGGTTGTGAATTAGTGGAAAAGCAGGGAAAAGGCATGTGGAAGAACATGTTGGGCCATCCAACTCATTACCCAGCATCTGGAATTGTATCGCTTTGCATAACATTGGCTTTTGTGTGCCCTAGCTTTGAGCAGCTGTGCATCAACTTTGCCAACGAGCAGCTGCAGCAGTTCTTTGTGAAGCATGTCTTCAAGCTGGAGCAGGAAGAGTATACCCGCGAGGACATCGTCTGGAAGCATATCACCTTCAATGACAACCAGCGCACGCTGGACCTGCTGGCCAACAAGTCCCTCAACATCCTAGC
The DNA here is from genome assembly GCA_029718625.1 of Synaphobranchus kaupii. NCBI lineage: Eukaryota > Metazoa > Chordata > Actinopteri > Anguilliformes > Synaphobranchidae > Synaphobranchus > Synaphobranchus kaupii. The sequence goes on along the minus strand of CM056377.1, from coordinate 48,238,106 downwards.
TCTTATCGATGAGGAGAGCCACTTCCCCAAAGTAACTTCACCAGAGCAATCTTAATGGCCATTCGGCCATTTTTGTTGAACATTAATTAAAGTCCTATTTAATTCCAAGTGGTCCACGTCTTCGATCGTTGTTTCTTGCGTTTTGTTAAGGGAACAGACACCACCATGTTGAACAAGATGAACCAGGTGCATGCAAAGAGCCAGATCTATATTCCCCCCAAGAGCAACCATGACACCCAGTTTGGAATTCAGCATTTTGCAGGAGTGGTCTACTACAACGCAAAGGGTATGTTAGCTATCTGGCTAACTGAGCCAACACAGAGTTTCCACCCAAATCTGTCACTTTAGGGATTGAGTTTTAGAGCTTACTGTAAAAGTATTAGGATCCTCACTGACTGTGAATACCTTTATTTCAGCATATTAATCTTAGTGCTTAAAATTGAATTATCTTAAAAGGAAATGCAAACCCTGAGCTACATGGTTTTAGTGTTAACATGGTAAAGAAAAATTTCCTCATGTGTTTCAGTGATGTTTTGTGGATGTCTATATCTTGGGTGTTCTATAAATCTAAACTGGAAGTTGAAGGTCTAGCACAATGTGTTGCTTTGGTCCTCGTCCTGAGTGCAGGTTTCCTGGAGAAAAACAGAGATGCTCTGAGCTCAGATATCAACCAGTTGGTTGAGACGTCATCTAATAAACTCCTCAAGCAGATCTTCCAAGCTGACCTCAGTTCAATGATGAAGAACAGCTACAACCCAAAGCTGTTAATTACCCCGAAAAGCTCTTTACGGGTGAGTTAAGAATTGAATGAACTGACTACAGTTAAGAGCTCCCAAAATGAGTGTCCCATAATGCCTGCCCCTTTAGATGGTTTCCCAGCTGAGATACTCATGGTCACCTATTTATCAAATTTCCCTAAGCAACTCAAAGCAATTCAGATCTGTCTTTCCCCACAGCAAGGTGCAGATACCAAAAAGCGCGTGCTAACCTTGAGTGGCCAGTTCCGTCAGTCTCTGGAGTCATTGATGAAGACCCTTGCTGTCTGCCAGCCCTACTTCATTCGCTGCATCAAACCCAATGATTTCAAGAAGCCTATGGTAAAGAATAAAAGGGAGATTTATGAATCCTGGGCACAGCAATCTACGGAGTCCAGAAGACGTTCCATACTTGCTCCCTGAAATTAACATTTTATGGGAGTCGAATAAAAAGGCATTTTACTAGTTGCCTGGTCACTTCCAGAGGGCACTTCCATTTCCATATCATTCAGCAATTAAGACTGAGTTCTTGTAGGTAGGGCCCTACCAAATTCATAGAAACTTTTGGTCAATTTCAATTTCATTTCTAAGCTTCAATACGCGTAATTTGCAAACAGCGCTGCATTTCATGGCAAATGATCAATTACACATTACAAGGAAGTTCAATTTCATGGGAAGAAGCTAATGCGATTTTTCGTTATACAATTTTCATATCCGTCAATTTGGTAGGGTCCTACTTATAGGTGCAGATTCAATTCCCTACAAACCCCAATTTCAAAAAAGTTGGGACAGTATGTAAAATGCACATAGAAGCAGAAATCAGTGATTTGTAAATTGTCTTTTACATATATTTAATTGAAAACAGTACAAAGAAAAGATATTTAATGTTTTACCTTATCAATTTTATAGATTTTTGTAAATATACACTAATTCTGAATTTGATGCCTGCAACACAAGCCTCAAACCACCACTCTGCTGCTAGATATGCAGTAGATATGGATGGATCACTTGAAGGGTTGTTTCTCCTGACTTCTTTTTCCATAGAGTTCAGTAGGAAAGTTTGTCAGGAGAAACAACCCTTAAAGTGATCCATCCATATCTACTGCATATCTAGCAGCAGAGTGATGGTTTGAGGCCTGTTTGATACCTCACACCTTTGATGATTTACAGCCATTTAGCCAACCATAGGTTCCATACTATTCCCGTGTAATTTACAGCTTAATCTAGTCCCACCCCCCAATTCCCTTAGAGACCCATAGAGGGTATAGTATCGCTTGTACCTGAAAATAAGATATCAAGAGTCTTTTGATATCCTTTTATACCCAGTCATGATAGCATCACCTGTTTGCCTGTGGAATGTTCCAAACAGGTGTTTTTTTTTTTTAAACTTCCCAGTCTTTTTTTTTTTTGGCTCTGTCCCAATCTTTTTGGAACGTGTTGCAGGCATCAAATTCGGAATTGGTGTATATTTCCGAAAATCAATAAAGTTGATAAGGTAAAACATTAAATATCTTTTCTTTGTACTGTTTTAAATTAAATATATGTAAAAGAGAATTTACAAATCACTGCTTTCTGCTTTTACGTGCATTTTACATACTTTACATACTTTACAGTCCCAACGTTTTTGGAATTGGGGTTTGTACTATTATCAATTACCATAGGTTACAAAGGATTAAATGTGTGTGTCTTCAGTTTCTAATTAAACAGATAAACAGATTGCCTTTTCATCGAGCTTCTTGTTTAATTCTAAATATATTTTGTTTTGTAATCTCTATCTAGCACACCTCATTACGATATGATCGTTTATATACACTTCTTAAACACAGATTTGTAATTCAGTATTATTTTGTAAATATACCTCAGTACACATATTTCTTACATAAATTAATCAATTTCTCATCATAGCTTTTTGACAGAGAGTTATGCATACGTCAGCTGCGTTACTCTGGGATGATGGAGACCATTAGAATCCGCAAAGCAGGGTATCCCATCCGCTACACGTTTGAGGAGTTCCTGGAGCGCTACCGCGTTCTCCTGAAGACCTCTGTCTGCGACCCCAAAAAGGTGCGGGAAAGGCTTTGCTTTTCAACTGCGGATCATACTGTTGGCTGCATTTGCGCTTGTCTCATGGCCAAATAATTCCACTTATTTCCAGGAAAATGCAGAAAAATGCTGTGACTGCATCTGTCAGTCTGTCATCAGTGAAGAGGGCGACTGGAAAATGGGCAAGACAAAGATCTTTCTCAAGGTGCCCTTCCGCTTCAGTTCCACAGCCTGAGTTACCAAACTTAAAACCTGATCAAGAAGGATGCATTTCTGATCTCGACTTTTGATTTTGTGTCTCGGCCATTACCCATAGCGAAAAGTGTTACAAAATCCTTGACTCTGGGTTGCTGGAAACTTGACCTGGAATGCTGCTGCAGGAACTCATTCCTCAGTCTTTTTTAGGATTATCATGACACCATGCTGGAGCTGGAGAGGGACAGTGCAATCCACGAGAAAGCCCTGCTAATTCAGAAAGTCCTTCGAGGATACAAACACAGGTAAGGAGGACGAGAACTACTTTTCACTGGTCTTATTGCATTTGTGACAATTGAAAAAAAGAATTTACTCATTCCTATATCCTTGACTTTGCTTGTGTACAAGCGACTTCATTTGCATTGATCACTTTTCCTTTGTCACCTGCAGGAGTCGCTTCCTAAAACAGAAGGCAGCTGCATTGGTTCTGCAGAAACATTGGCGAGGACATAAAAGCAGGAAACTATACAGAGCAGTAAGTTGTAATTCAAATAAAGATACAGTGGAAAGAGGGGGAGGAGAGTAATCATTGCGTACGGATGAACAATTCCTCTTAATGAAATGCGTTCACCCACAACCGTATGATAATTTGTTTTACTCTCATAATCACTTGTGGGAACATAAATATAATATGCTAATAACTAACTACGAATTATTATATAATAACTATATAATATGCTAATAAAGCTAACATCAAAAGATATAATTGAGTATAATATAATCTAAACTGTGTTGTCTGTGTGTTTCCAGGTCAGGCTTGGCTTTGCCCGCCTGCAGGCTAAAGTCCGCGGTCGGCAGCTCCACCACATCTACAGTCAGAAGCGAGCGGCCGCCATTGTGCTGCAGACCCAGACTCGCGGATACCTGATGAGGAAAGACTGGAAGCGTAAGAAGGATGCCGTGAGGCTGCTGCAGGCGCACGCCCGCGGAGGGCTAGCCAGGAAAGCCGTCAAAAGAATGAGGAATGCTGTGAGTCCCTACCTTGGAAACTTTAGTCTCTCCTATGAAGCTTTATCATTTTGAGGTGTTAAATTTTTCTACCATCCTACCGTAACTAATACCAACATTAATAAGAAAACTGCTTTGTAACTTCTGTTTTTCAGGTTTTGTATTAATTCCTGTCTTTACCGTGTTTTTAATATAATACATTCAAGCATTAACCCTTGTTCTGACACCCTCTTTAGTCTTCCTTGGTTTTGGTGTCATGGCCTTCTGTTTCCCTGTCAGGCCTTCCTCTCAGCCCAGGAGCGCAGGGCTGAAGAGTTGGCTACTCTCGAGAGGCAGAGGCGCCTGGAGGAGGTGCTCAGGCAGAAGCGGGAGGTCCTGTCCCAATCCGACTCCATCACCGACCAGGAGATGGTGGATAACATCTTTGGCTTTTTGCCCAACATGGTCGGAGGCCAGGAGGGACAAGCCCCCCTGGGCCACGAGGTTAGGGTCCCAAAATAAATTTAAAAAACAACAGTTTTGCAAGATTGGTATCTATCAGGAGATCAGCCAGTAAGCGGTTATGGGTCAGATTGTTAGCGATACTCTTTTCTTCCCAAGGACTTGGAAAGCAAACGGATAGTGCTGGAGGAAGTGGACCTAGACGATGCCCTCATAATGGAGGACCCTCAGGAGGAGGAGGACTACGATGACCTCGACAACTTCTCCTTCTTCAAATTTGCTTCCATGTACTTCCAGGGCTCAGCCTCGCCCTCCCATGTCCGCCAGAGGCTGCGTCAACCTTTGCTGTACCACGATGACGAGGGGGATGTTCTGGTACCTTTGCAGCAGCCTGCCTTTCAATATGCTTAATGCTTTCTTCAGACCCTCAAGCCTCTTAAGCTCCTACCACTATGCCATTAGACATTGGGGGCCAGAATCTCAATCTCTGTTATTAATTTTTCCATCGTTGTAGTTGTTTATTATGGTATAAAGTCGGGAGTCTAAGTTTGTTTTTTTTCCTTCCAGGCTTCTCTCACAGTGTGGTGGATCATATTGAGGTTTATGGGAGACATTCCAGAGCCAAAACAGAAGGTTGTTCAGGGCACATCCATTGGGGCTAACGAGTCTGTTCAGCAGAATCTGGGTCCAAAGCAGAGTAGACGCCTCAGCCACATGGTCGGACTTGATCAGGTGTGCAAACGCACTGTGGAAGATCTGCGTCTTACTCCTCACTAATGCTCACGCTGGTCATCCCCCACTTTTGATATGTAGCATCGTGGGTTTTGTGTTTAGATAGAACCTTCAGAGGATTTAGGTCTACATTAACCCACTTGAATGTCAGAGTGCTTTTCCAAAACAGAAAACCCACCGCTTTGAGTTTGTGCCATAATTATTTTGTATCGTTTTCCATTCTCATTATAGAAATTGTTAAGGAATAAAAAAGCCAGAAAACCCTCCACAATTCCAGAGGAGGTGGTGCTGAACAGAAAACCATCCACAATCCCGGAAGATGGGACAAAGAACCGAAAGCTTTCCTCAATTTCCGAGCTGGTATGGAAAAGAAAACCTTCCACAATCCCGGAGGAGCCATCCGTGAACAAGATAGGATCCACAATGTCACAGGACGTCCCACGGACCAGAAAGCTTTCCTCGATCTCCGAGCTGGTGGCAAGGAAAAGAAAACCTTCCTCAATCCCTGAAGAGGTGTCTGTGAATAGGAAACCCTCTACAATCTCAGAAGAGGTGGGATAAATGTGTACCTTTGTACCGTGTCCAGAGCAGTAGGAATCTCCTTGTTTTCAATGAAGCTTGAAGCTTTACAACATAATTAGTGGTAAAGCATAGCATACCTGACTAGATACATAATCTTGATACTCATGAGCAAAATGCTTACCAATGATAAACTATGGCCAACACTGTTGACATGTACTGTATCGCTTTACGCTTTCAGACCGAGGAAGAGGCGTCCCCACAGCCTACAGTGCAGACCGTGAATGTGGCGGATGAGGTGCTTATTGACGAAGGCCTCACCTTGGATCGGCCGCTGACTTCCATGGAAAAGCTTCACATCATTGTGGGATATGGCATAGTCAGGCGTGACCTTCGGTAATAAAGGAGGGTACTGTAGCTTAAAGAGTCAAAGCTACAGCTGTATAGTATAGCAAGTTGAATCGATCTCCATTACTGAATCCACCATCCAGATTTGTAATAGAAGTGTAATTCTCCCTCGAGGAGAAATTGAGCTAATATCAGAAGTAAGATTTTCAGAAAATGAAATGAATCATCGAAGAGAACACGCAGTGACGTTCAGTGTTTGTTTGTCTGTGCCGAAGGGATGAGATCTACTGTCAGATCTGCAAGCAGCTGGTGGAGAATAAGAATCGGAACAGTTATTTCCGTGGCTGGATCCTCCTCTCGATCTGTCTTGGCATCTTCCCTCCAGCTGAGCACTTCATCAAAGTTGGTGAACCTTGCAATGGAATGGCTTTGTAAAATTACATGGCTTCTTTTTTTTTTTTTATTGGTTCCTAGGAAACTAAATAAATCTTTGTTCTCCCCACAGTACCTCCAAAACTTCATTCGCACTGGCCCGTCTGGCTATGCGCCCTACTGCGCTGAGCGACTAAGACGCACTGTGGCCAATGGCGTGCGCGGAGAGCCCCCAAGCTGGTTAGAGCTGCAGGTGAGAGTTTGCTCCCAATGAAACGTAATGCATCATTTTGTTGTAAACAGGAGATGTGTGCACCTGTGTTATTCCCTATTTGCTCAACATTTCCCCTTTTGATGCTAGGCCACAAAGAGCAAGAAGCCAATGGTTGTGTCCGTGACCCTGATGGACGGCCGCACTATCAGCATCCCTGTGGATTCGGCCTCAACCTCCAGGGAAATGTGCCAGTTCCTGACCCAGAAAGTCAAAGTCAAAGACACTTTCGGTTTCTCGGTATACGTTGCTATATACGACAAGGTAAGGGAAGCCCTTTGCGTCTTTTCCATACATGCGTTTATGTGCGTGTTTACGTGGTGCTGTGACACAGCTGTGATCTTCGATCCTTAGGTGTGGTCTCTCGGGAGCGGCAGGGAGCATGTGATGGATGCCATCTCGCAGTGCGAGCAGGAAGTGAAGAGGAAGGGTGGTCAGGAGCAGCACGCGCCCTGGCGACTCTACTTCCGAAAGGAGATCTTCACGCCCTGGCATGACTGCGCCCAGGACCCTATCAGCACTGAGCTCATCTACAGACAGGTCATCAGGGGACTCAAATTTGGGGAGTACAAGTGTGAAAAGGTAACAGAGGTCTTTCCACTTTTCAGGTGAAATCTAAATAGCCATATTATGCACGCCACAATGTCAAAATGTATCGCACATGCCATGGTCATTGGCTTTTAAATAAAATCCTGCCTTAGAATTTAATGAATGTTGTTTGGTTAAGTGTGAAATTAATGTTTATTTTACGGACCACTGTCCCATTCAGGAGGATGATTTTGTCAACCTGGCAGTTAAGCACTTTTTCGTCCAGTATGGTTCAGATAGTGGAGGAGAGAATGCAAAGCAAGTGGTTCTGGCCTGCATCAATAACTCTTTACTTGAAGCAAAATCGGAGGAAAAGTGGGTGCAGATGGTTAGCACAGCACATTTGGAGGTAAGCTGCAGCCAGACTATTCATTTTCTGAGAAGAATTTGGTTGCCTATTGTCACAAATTAAATGATTGTAAAGAGATAAAGAGATTGTAATGCTATTGAATTCCCCTATTTCACCATCCGGATGATTCGAGGATTCTCTTCTTAATGCAGTCTGTTTTGTAGTGTAATTCCCATCATAACAAAGCAGACATGCAGCGCTTGAATCAAGGAATTATAATCCCATGTGCTATTGCACTTTGATGTACTGGCATTGATGGCACTGAAAGTGGCATTAGTTTTTCCCTGTTATGTCACAAATGTGTTTTGTCGCCTCCAATTTGGCCAGTCGTGCGTGGGTCTTGATGAAATGGTACACACATTATCATTCCTAAACATCTGAACCATGACAATTTCCAGTTAGTAGTCACAAGGTCAAAAGTTCAATTCACTGAGGCGCCAGATAGATTTCCATTTTACGATCTCTAAATTGTCTGGTTATGCATGAATTTAGGTGAAAACTACATAGATGTCTTTACTCTTCCCCGGAGCCAGTTTTATGTCACAGTTAAATCACAGGGTCAAATGTCAAGATCACAGATGTTTTGAATATTTAATAAAATTTTGGTGGTGCATCATGACTGATATATTATGTTACCATGTTATGTTATTATGTTATTTATTTTTGTTGCCGTGGTTATTTGCTTACATGTATTGATAGAAGACAAATACCAACAGTTCTGTTCAACTGTTCTGTTTCCCTTTTGAGGACAATGATGATTATGAAATTTGACTGCACCATTTAAAGTGCTTCATTTATAGTGACCATGCCTTTGTCTTTTAGGGTCCATACATAAATTCAAGGAAGAGAACCGCTGATGTGAAGGCAGAGGTGGTCAATTATGCTCGCAAAACATGGCCTATGTTCTTCTCCAGGTTTTTTGAAGTTGTCAAGCGCTCAGGTGAATTAAGTTTTGTGATCACTTTGTAGTTCAGATCAGCCTCTCTATATTTTTAACTGTATGACCTTTTCACAAAATATCTAATTAATTGGGATCCCTGGAGTTTTAGTGTTTGACTATTTTGTTATGTGTTACTTTCATTTTAGACATGTGAGAATACTCCTTATCTGTAGTGTCTACCAATGACCTTGAAAACATTGGAATAAGGGCAGTAGTGTTATTTTGTGTGTGTTATACTTTGCAATGTACATGGAATGGATACAGGCTTGTAATGCAAATAATTTTCTCTTTAATGTGAAACAATGCCTGCAATATAGAAACTGTGTCACAGCTCCCGAAGGTGAACTCACGCTACACTTGTCTGTGTTGTATATGTACACTTTTCCTGAGTGTAGTCTAGCTGCTAAGTTCTTAACTGTTTTGTAGGATTCTCTCTCTTAATTCAAAGCATCAGTTTGACATAAGGCGTAGTTTTACGCTTCATTCCGCTTCAAGGTTTAAATTTCATCAAAAATCTAAACCTTCTGTGATTTTTGAGAAAATAAATCAAATCATGGGAGACTGCTGTTCTCTTTGGAATGAATGATCTTTGTTTAAAAACTTTGAGGACCACAGGCAGTCTTAATCCAGTGTGAATTGTTCTGGAGATAAAACAGATTTGTCTTTGTGCTTTTTCAACCATTTACTGTGAATGCCTAATCTCATACTTGTAAGCTTCAATAAGTGCCTTTGCTGAACAGTAAAAATACCCATGTAGTGAGAATAACTATAAGATGGAGATTTATGTAATTTAGGCATGTGGTGTCTTCTGCTACTATGGGCGATGACACTATGATACTGGGTGGACTAAACCCCAAATTCAGGCGTGCGTGCGTGCGTCGCGTGCATGCGTGCGTGCAATTGCACAAATCCTACTCTCCAATGGTTGCTTTTTCTACTATAACACAAAATGCCAGGCTGGCGTTTAGTTCCTTCGTTGTTTATGAGGAAGCACTTGCCTTTCAGGGACTTTTCTGTTTGTGGTCACTGAAGGGTTTGAATTTATCTCTTGTCTGATGTTAATTAGTATACTGTGTCCTTGTGAATTATTTGCTTCACTTGCAGGTCCTGCATTGTCTAAAAACAAGTTCATTGTTTCGATTAACTGGACTGGAGTCACGTTCCTGGATGAAAAGGAGAGGAAGCTTCTGGTTCTCTCTTACCCAGAAATCACCGTTGTCAACACAATGAGGTACAGCAGGCCCCACTGTTATAGTGAGGAATAATATTTCAGTTGCAGTAAGTTTGAGGCTAAGGTTTATTCACATGCAGAAGGTTTTTTAGAGACCAAGGAGAAAGCTGAAGGATAAAATTGTGCCGATTATGTTCTCTTCTCCTCAGGGATGGCAAGGCCTTTGGGCAGTCTGTCTTTCTTTCCACACTGAAAGGAGACTTCACCCTTAGTTCTGTCATGGCAGGGGACATAGCAGAGCTCCTGCACATGTTTCTAGGGGGACTGAGGGACCGTTCCCAGTACGCCGTGGCCTTGCAGGAGGCCAACAAACAAGGTAAGAAGAAAAGGTCCGCCATTGCTTTCTGACCCCTTTCATTATTTAGAATTCGCATCAACTGGCACCCCAGTGACACCTTTTCCTCAGTTGAAGTGACAAGTGAGAAATTGCTCTATCTACAAAGAAGGCTTGGGGTTGTGATAATAAGTCCATGCAATGGGTAGTTGTGAAAAATTGGTTGCTTTTTTGGTTGCTTAGAAGCAACACCATGGGAGTTCCTTTGAAGTAATTTTCCCTCTGTCTTTCTAGATGATCCCACATTTCTCAGCTTCAAGAAAGGAGAGCTCATTCTTCTTATCAAAGATGATGATTATTCCCCTGACCGTGGCTGGATGAAGGGCAAAAATGAGCGGGACGGGTGAAACCGGAGCGGTGTCCATGGATGCCATCTTGATTCTGCCCACACTCACCAAGCCCACTAATGAAGTGTTGGTATGAGGCCGCCGAATGCATTTCGATAACAGTCCCTCCAGTGGATCCAGTACTCACGCTGTCTTCTTCATGTTTTCAGAGCCTGTTGAACCTGTCCCCAGATCAGAGGAAGACCATTCTTCAGACCAGCCAGAGAGAAGGAGGCACAGTAGAGAGAGTGGCACCCTTTTCACTCAAAGAATTCTCTTTTGAGTACTTCAGGTAAACATTTGATCACTGAAGCTTTCTTTGGCAGCTTTGTGTAGATATTTACCTTTTTCATGGCCCCATGGTTACAAGGTACTCTGTTTGGCGCCTCCAGAGAGCTCTCCAAGGATGTGAACCGGCAGGTGATGTCCAAGGGTGTGCCCCTAGAGAGGCTGTGGGCCAGCTCCCGGGAGCCACTCAAGCAGCCTCTGCTGAAAAGACTAGAGGGAAACCCAGAGCTCAGCCACCAGGCTGGCCTGTGCTTCACCGATATCCTCTCAGGAGATCTGATACTCTGTATGCCCATAAAGATACAAAATAAACCCCATCACTTGCAGTATTAATATTTTATTACACTATGACAGCACAGGGGGACAAACCTGTTTTGAAAGCAAGCCATTTGTTTGTCATTCAAATTTAATAGAAAAATGTTTCATGTACTCTAAGAAAGCATGCTTTATAGGAGGTTGAGCCTCAAGGACTCCTGCAGTTGTTAGGCAGATTAATGTGTCCTGTCTTGATAGTCTAAGAGGAACGTTGTGGAAGGCATGCTCGTGCTTTTCTTCCTTGACCTTGCCTGAACCCATCCTGAAGTATATGGGTGACTACCCCACCAAGCAGGTGCAGAGCCCCCTGGAGCTCACTGACCAGATCTTTGGGCCCGCCACAGAGAATGAGGCCCTGAGAGATGAGGTCTACTGCCAGATCATGAAGCAGATGACCAGTAACAACAACAGGTAGCTACATTAGAGTTCTCAACGGGCCTGAAAATTCAAATCCGAACCGAACCGACCCGAGTGAGTTGAAGCCCGAGCCCGGCTCGCCCGAGATCAACGCATACAATACTGAGCCCGAGACCGACCAAACCTGAAAAAAACAAAAAAAAACAGAAGTCGGTTATTGCCAGAAAAGGCTGCGCAATTTACGTAGGCGGCAGCTCAAATCACATAGCACAACGGGGTGAGAGAGAGCAAGAGAGAGAGAGACAGGGAGAGAAGGAGCGAGCAAGCAGGAACACCACAAAGCTGTGTTTTTTTTTTGTTTTTAACAGATTTAGTAATTGAGAGCAGCAGAGTAAACCAATTTTGCCGTTGGCATGCTGTAATAGAATTTAGTAGTTTTTTCGTTAGAACGGGATTCAACTTTTTTATTGTTGTGTAGTTCGCATGTTCTTGCTTCATTATTATTGCCCTATTATCATTTATCACACAGCAGACGATACTTCAGCTTCAACTCGAACGCCTACATTCGCTGTATAGTTACAGCAAACGGGAGATATTGGATGAATAAAATAAATAGCTACATTTTAACAAGTAGAGAAAGTCTTGACAATTGATTGACTCCAAAATTTGCAATCAGCACCACATGCAAAAATGCAGATTAGCCTACTGTAAATAAACACACAGAGACATTCTTTTCTTTTCTTTTTTTTTGCGCAGCCCGAGCCTTACCCGACCCGACCAATTAGCATAAATTGTCGGCTCGAACCCGGTCCTACCCGACGGGCTTTTTTGGGCCCCATTGGTCTCGGGCTGAAACTGAGAACTCTAAGCTACAAACCTCTATTCCTTTGGCAGTTGTTTGGTAATTATGACATAATGACATAGGCATTAGTGTAGTGTGGTGGTTAAATAACTGATTTTGCAACAGGGGTTGCAGGTCCAAATCTCAGCTAGAGTACTGCTACTGTGCCCTTGAGTAAAGTGCTGAATCTGAATTGTAATAATAAAGTACAATAAAAGATAAGTATTAATAAAATACAATGTAATAAAGGGACATAAATGTAATCCTTGTAAAAAATGTCCTCATCCTAGTTTAATGTTTAGGTGTTTTGTATTTTATGTTTCTGTGCTTGGCTTAAAGCCAAAATAGTCTTTTTGATTTTGGAAAGATAATCATAACTTGTGTACTGCAAAAGTGGGAGATGTGCTGCATCAAATTTTCATTATTTAATGCTCGTTTTCCGGCCAATTCCAATAAACAGGGAAGTTTGCACAGAAATTCTGTAATGGCCATCGCAATGAGAGGGCATGTTAGTTGCAATGTGATTTTAGTTGTGCAAGATCCGAGCAATATTTCTGAGTGAGAGGACGCTGGGGGAACTGAACAGCCTCGGCTCCTGCCGTGAACCTTGTTCTGGCTGGGCACCGCTCTCCCTCAGCGGAGCCGCACTTCGCTTTGTAAGTCCCTCTGTACAAGAGCGTCTGCTAAACCAACGTAATGAATGAATGGCTAATGGTCGGCCCCCGGTGGCGCTTTGTGCCCGACTCTTTGTTCCAGGTTCAGCTTGGAGCAGGGCTGGCAGTTGCTCTGGCTGTGCTGCGGCCTCTTCCCCCCCAGCCCGGCCCTCCTGAAACACACCAAGCGCTTCCTGGAGACCCGGCGCAGGGAGCGCCTGGCTTCCGACTGCCTCAATCGGCTGCTGGCTACGCTCAGGTAGGCCCGTGCCGCAGAAAGCGCTGCGCCAGCGTGCGGCAGTTCAGAGCTAAGCTACAGAAGCCTTTCAATTCCCCAGATCTTTGTTATCGGGAAAGTTTCGCACATTACTCTAATTTCCTCACATTTAACAGCTTTAGCCTTTGGCCAGGGTTATCCTTCCCCCAAGGCGTTGAGTCCGTCAGTCTGTGGTTAGCAGGACAGCTTTCAAAGACCTATCTTGGCAGCACCATCTCCCGCTCCCCGGTATCACTTGATCAGCAGTGTAGCCCAGCCAAGCGCGTGCCCTGCCAGCGGGATGTCCGTGATGATTGATGGCGGAGCAGTTGCCGGCGCTGCTGTCTGGGCGCATCTGCCAACACAACAGCGCAGGCCTTCTCTCGGCTGGAAGGCAGCACGGATTCCTCTGGCCGTGAGGGGAAAAATCCTCATGGCTTTCGGGCCTTGTCTTTCAAAGGTCCTTGTGTGTACGCTCAACCCCCCATATTAGGGGGTTGAATTTTGCATCACTCCTTGGACAGAGAACTGCTGATTTTTCTCAACCTTCAGCAGAGTTTCCAGTAACCTCCATTTATTTATTACGAGCTGAAAGCTGTCACCAGGTTTCTAACACCCCATGAGCAGAGTGGGCAGCCGTACCTTGTTAGACTCTGTAGTAAATTGTGGAGGTAAGCCAGCTGGGCATGGTCAGTGCAAAGGGTGGAGATGTGGAAGGAAAATACAGTGCTGGCTGGAAATAGGGTGGATCAGGTCTCAATTCCTCTAGGCGAAGCACAACAAAAAAAACAATGCCCCAGTGCAGTGATGGGTGAATTATTGCACTTGATTAAAATTGGAAAAAATCTATCCTATAATGTTTTCACAAAGGCCAGGGGTGTTCAGATTGAGATTGACAGCCTGACTATATTTCCAGTTGGGTTCTGTGAAATGGAAAAGTAAAGTTCACCAGATGTGTTGGATGAAGAGATATCCTCTATGCCTCAGGCCCAGAGAAACATAAGAGAGAAACAGCTCAAAGTGTAAAATTGGGCAACCAACAGTGGGGAAAAAACACTGAAACTATCAAATCAAATATAGAAATGTCTATTAATGAGAAAAAAATTAAATTTTAATTGAAATGTTTGTATTTATCAATAACCTCATAATTGATCAGCCCTAACGCTAACATCAGCCTGCTCTCCACCAAGGTGTATCAGCACAGAGCTTTGATAACTGCTGCAGGCCTGTATATGTCTACTGTACTTCAAACTACTGTATTTGTGTGGCTCAATTGGTAGAGCACTGCGCTAACAATGCAAAGGCTGTGGGTTTGATCCCAGGTGTCTGCATATACTCAGAAATGTATGCAGTCATATGATGCTTTTCTTTTGGATAAAAGCATCTACTAAAAAGCATTTCATCTAAAAAGCAATGTACTGTACATGTAATATTTTTCACTGGTCCACTGCGGAATCTATCAAAATAATAATATGCTGCCATCTTATTACCAGGCAAATAACTGGGTATAAATGTGAATAAAGTTTTGTTCTGCACAAAGTAAATATAAACCATTAACATTATCACTTAACATTTATTGATTCCCTGTGCAGTGTGAGGTCGTTTCAAATGCAATCATGATCATCTTGGGAATGTTATCTTTAACACTCTTAACATATATAGTAGTCACTACTGTGAAGAGAATGAATTAGGCTCTTTGAGAGAATGTTTGTAGACATACACATGGCTGTAGCTGTTGTCAAAGCTTGATGGAGAGCAGGCTGATGTTAGGGTTAGGGCGGATCAATTGTCAGTTTTTTGTGGCGGATCAATTGTCTTTTGAGGCTTTTGGCAGACACAAACTTTTCACTTAAAATGTAGTTTTTTGTGATTAATTTCCTTAGTTTTTACACCGGGAGGTTTAATTAAAGGTGCACTATGCAGGATTTTTTGCCTTGCTGTGGTCCTGTGTTTACAGTCAAAAAAGTCTCCTCCTCCGTTCTAAACACCGCCCACTCCGTTGATGCAGTGATTGTGTAATACGGGCAAGAAACACGCGCAAAGGCTCTGTAGCCACACCCATCCCTTCCCACACAGAAAAGAGCGCCATGCCCAGAAACATCCCAAACACATCTTAGAATAATAAATACAGGAGCAAGGTTTTTGGCAAAAAAGATTTTTCAACAGATATTGCTAGTGCATCATAGATATGACTGAGCATGGTTATTTAATAATATTTTAAAGTCAAAAATCCTGCATAGTGCACCTTTAATACTTGGTATTATTTATTTACATTAATTTACTTGGTTACTTGACTGCATATGTGCACCAAATGATTTCTATAGTTTATGTTGCTTCAACCTAGCATGTCCTACACAATGGTAAAGTGAGTTAACCATTGAATACAAAAGGGTTTGCATTTGAAGTCTAGGAGCTATGCAAAAGGGAAGTAGTCTTTAATATCATGTGTTATCATAATTTGAATATTTTCAAAATATAGTGTTAACTTTCACCTGCAGGATGGATCCCAGAAAACTTCCTCCTCACCAGGTGGAGGTTGATGCCATCCAACAGAGCAGCACCCAGATCTTCCACAAAGTGCACTTCCCCAATGACATAGAGGAGGTAAGGGATCTTCAGAAGCACTACGAGAAGTGCAGGTGTGTCTTTAATTTACCTTTTGCTCATCTGTGTCCAACTCCATTATCATCAGATCTTTGAGGTGGGGACAAGTACCAGAATTCGGGACCTCATTCAGACCATTGCTAAAAAACTGATGCTGGTGTCAGCTGACGGCTTTAGCATCTTTGTGAAAACCCCAGACAAGGTATGTCTATATGGGTATCATTATTATTTCAGATTTTTTTTTTAAATATTCCACAACCTTATCCAGGATCACTCACAGAATGTTCCATACTTTACAAGAAGCTGTTCTAAAACATGGTAAAAACAAACAAAGAAGAAAACAAATGCATGACAATTTCAATACAAATGACATTGTGCTTTTATTTTTTAATTTATTATTTATTGTTTATTTATTAATAATTTAACATGCAAGAGTCTATGGGTTTGATTTACTAAGATCCCAAATAAGGGGTATTATTTTGCGGGTGATCAACTAAGAGTCATGTAAATGACTCCAGCTGCAAACAGCCATATTTCAATTAGAGATTTTGTGTGTTTGGAATGGGTACTCTATAAAAAATCTTGTGAGAAAACGGTGAAAAGACTGGCAGCAATGTTTAACCATTCAATGAATGGGAAAAATGTATAAATCCTGTTATTTTAGGAGATGACAGTTAAATATACTACATGCCATTAACATGTAGTGTGTTGAACATTTTTTAACAAACATTTTACTTTAAAAATACAGTTTTTCCACAGTATCACTGTAAAAAAAAAACAGATTTCACTGGTTTTTTAACACTGCCAAAGTTATGTAAATTGTTTGTCATTGGCAACATTGCAGTCAGTTTTTATGGTATTTTGTACAGTGCAGATGTAGGCTACTGTTACACTGGACAAGCTGGCAGTTTACTACGAACTGTTTAACTGGATGTCTCTTAGTTTCTGCTGGGAGTTACAGATGTTTGTCATTTGTATTCTGTGACATGATTCTTACTGTTCATGATGTATGAATCACAAATTATCTTTTTGTGTATTTTGAGCGTTAGCTAGAATGGGCCACTTAATTAGCCCCCATTGTTATGCAATAATTCAGAACATTCTGTTACGAATATTCCAAATACCCCCGTACGTGTCTTGCTATAGTGACAGCCGTCATCTTAGCGTTTACGTGTCTTTTAATACCTGCTTTCCACTTGTACTAAAATGCACACGCAAATACCTTTCCCAAACTTGCTTTTGGGCTTAGTAAATCACTTTACACATGCTAAAGTGATCTGTTTGCATGACCTCCTCCCACTATTTCGCACTATTTTGCATATTCATTCAGGCTGACCCCCAAAAACGAAAAATCCATGTATCTTTCCATTTTAACACACGCAGTCCTCTTTGCACCTCATTAGTTGATCAGCTCGGATGATTTTTTGTAGGTGGTAACAATTTTACACATGAATTTGTACACGCAAACCTTTAATAACTCTACTCCTATATGTGACAATATGTGAAAGCAGGAAAGAGCGTTCTACTAGTGTATCATGGAGTGTTTCTGATTCCAAAGTCATTTTTGTTATTATTTTTGCTTCTGTTTAACTTTCAGTTTCTTAGTCTGAATGAAACAGACTACTTCTTTGACAGTCTCAGACAGATCACTGACTGGTCAAAGAAATCAAAGAGAGCCAAAGATGGTAAGACCATTTATCACCACGTGATAAAGACAGAGTGTCATTTGTGCTACTGCCTCAGTAATCTTGTTCAGAAGTGCCAACATATCTGTGATTGAGTGTTCTATCCTCGATTTGCAGGAGGGCCAGTGAATGTGTCCTATGTTGTGTACTTTATGAGGAAGCTCTGGTTCAACGTGTGCCCAGGGAGAGACTTGGAGGCTGACCTCCTCTTCCATTATCCACAGGTACATTTAAATGTGCCAGCTCTTTCTCTGAGGTTATTATTATGCCATCTTCACTCTTGAATCTGAAGATGAAGAGGAGCATTATAGAAGCATTTTGCATGTTAAAGTATTGAAATGCTTGTTGAATTGGAAAATATGTATCCCTAATTTTGAGATCAGTTTTCAGAATGCTTGATATTAGCCTATGTTTCCCTAGGAGCTGCCCAAGTACTTGCGTGGATACCACAAGTGTACGAAGGAGGACATGGTCAACATAGCAGCCCTCCTGTTCAGAGTGAAGGTCGACAGTGACAAGACGCAGTTCGTCATGATTCCCAAGATGCTCAAGGAGCTGGTTCCCAATGACCAATTGAAGGCCATGTCCTCAGATGAGTGGAAGAAGGTGTGGAGAGTATGGTGTAGTCAGGGTTCTCTCTGACAAGCTGTGCTGCCATCTTGGTCATTCTCTGGGTAATCCCAAGAAGCACATAATACGGTACAGTTGAGGATTTAAAGTTATTCTTCCCTCATTTTCAGAAAATTGTCGCCGCCTACAACAAACAAGCTGGAAAGACCATGGATGAGGCAATAGTGGCTTTCCTGAAGATCATCTTCCGATGGCCCACGTTCGGTTGTGCTTTCTTTGAAGTCAAGGTACAAAATGGACAGAGGTACACAAATTACCTGAACAATCGTTGCATTTAATATGGTTTTACCATGATTGAATGCTCTTATTTTGCAGCAAACATCCGAGCCTAATTTCCCAGATATTGTGCAGATTGCCATCAGCAAAGAGGGAGTCACAATCATCCATCCTAAAACCAAAGTAAGAGCCGATTTTACATTTTCCCACTTTCATCCCGCTTCTTCATTTATTTTGTATAATTTCCGTTGCTGTTAATTCAAAATCAAATCATTATATCCATCTTTTCTTATTCATTAGTTTTATTGCTATAATATTTAACCGTCCTGTTATGTTGACATTTTTTACGTTTGGGTTGAAATTGACCCCAATAGTTTAAACGAACACGAAATGACTGTAATAGAAAAATTGTGCCTTAATGTCTCCCAATTGTCAAGCCATGTGTCCCTAAATGTAAAAAATCTGTGATAAACTTAAGTAAGTAAATGTTTGTGAAGTTTAAAACCTGTACGGGGAAGTATCCAGACTCACCCACAAAAAATCTGAGATAAAAAAGTTGTTACAAAGCCTGGGGTCAAAATTAACCCACACGACACCTCTGTATAAAAAGTTGATACAGGGGCCTATTCCAGAAAGCAGGATTATTGAGTTAGATGGATAACTGCACTGAGTAAAGCCCGAAACCCTCCCAAATCTGGAACTTGCATTTAAGTGAAATGTTACCAACTAATTTGGTAATCCTGCTTTCTGGAACAGGCCCCAGGACTTTTGAAAGCAGCATTATGTTTATTGCATATATACTATTTAATTCCACCAAATTAGGAAAAGTCATACAAGATGGGAAAAAAATAAGGTTAACTGGTTTTTTACGAGACATCAAACACTGACTGGGGTCAAATTGACCCAAAACATAATAGGAGGGTTAATTTGATAATGAGAGCTTTTTATTGCATAATATATACTTAGAACTTACTTCTTTTTCCATCCCAATCTCAAGGATGTTCTGGCCACGCATCCGTATAACCGCATAGCTAACTGGTGCAGTGGAAGCACCTACTTTCATATGACCATCGGCGACCTTGTTAAGGGAAACAAGATTCTTTGTGAGACTTCACTGGTAAGATATCCACAGTTAACTATTCCACTGAGCCAATTCCTATGGGCTTCAGCTACTACAACCAGAACATCAAGACAATAATTGTATTTTAGTGTCTTTTCCTTTGAATAAATACATTGTTTTTGCAGAAGAGCAAAAAGTTCTTAAAAAATGTAAATCACAAATTCTTATGCTACCTTATACACCAGAAATTAACACATAGGTCAGCCTGCTGTTATAGCAAGTTTTTCTTCAATTATTTTAATAGAATATATAACTCATCCTGCTTAAGGGTGTTTTTTGCATGGTCTTCTTGAGAAGCTTATGCCATAACAAATGAGACTGATACCCATTTGTCTTTCTTTACCAGGGCTACAAAATGGATGACCTTTTGACCTCCTACGTCAAAATGTACCTCAAAGAGAGGAAAACCGTTCGACCAAGAAATCCACGCTTGACTACCTAAAGCCCGCTGGCTGACATTGAGGAAGAAAAGTCAAAATAAATGGAATGCCATTGTTGCAGTGAAAATATTTTCAAAAATATTATTTATTTTATTTTTATTTTATGTCCCTTGTAGTGTTGGTTTGAATATATGAATATAGCATGGCTCTTGGGACCAGAGACTCATGAATGACTCATGGAAAAATGTAATTGCCGGGTCTTAGGAGGATATTGAGTAGAATAGAATGGAATAGAATATAATAGAATAAAATAACTTTTATTTTCCCAGGGGGGAACTTCAGGAGGTATCAAGTTTATCTATCTCACCCCAACTAATAACAGAGTTGGACTCCAGTTTTAAATATTTGGTCAATGTGATTTGCAGTACTGTTGTGAATGTAAACTGTATGTGGTACAGATCATTTGTTTGGAAGCACAGATTTTTATCTCAGTTGTTAAATATTAACTATTGAAGTTTCCCCGTCATGAGAATCATATGTTGAACTTTATCGCTGGAATTATACCGACTGTATACAGAACAAGTTTGAAATATTCAGGTAAACAACAATGATAACAGTTTCAGAGAGTGTCGATTAATCTTATGACATACATGGCGTACTATGAAATATTAATTCTGGAACAGGAGTCGCATAGTCCCAAATCTCAGACATTTTCATTTTAATACTTGAAATTGCTCTGCAGTTCTAACATTTGTGAACTCTTGTGTACATTCCAAAATCGCAAGATGTGTTTTTGTTTGGAAGCACTGGCATGAAGCGAGCGTGAATGTAAGGTATGGAGAACTGTAAGTAGATCAGACTTCTGAAGAGATGCCTATTTTTGTCGTATTTTGCTCTTGATGCCAAATCCCTTTGTCTGTGGTGACCTTACTCACTCTATTACACATCAGCACAGAAGAGGAGGGTTATGGGGATTCTGCCATAGCAAAGTCAGGGAACGGAGAATTATTTTCTGCTATACACATTTTTTGAAATAATTCATGACTTTAAATAAACATATGAGGTACAAAACAGGTGTATAAAGTGATGAGGTAAAAGCAGGCTTCACAAAATCAGTAAAGCATAGCATATATATTTAGCTCGCAAAGAAAGTCAAAATAGGCAGCACTATGAGCTATACCTCGTAGCTATACCCTTAACCACACCTGCTTGCTGGATAGCAGTTAGGCTAAAATCAGGTGTTACAATTCAATCATTTAATCAGTTTGTACCCTGTTCAGCTTGTTTTCAATAGAACATACCAATCATTATACATTTTATTTGGCTGAAAGAAGAGTTGATAGTGGGCTGGCTAACAACTAATTGTTGTGAATAATAAATTTGGTTGAGTACTCGATTAAAGACACTGTCCATATTTCACATTTGGGAGATTTGCATGAGAAGAGTATACAATAAATTAAATGTTAAATATATACCTATGTTGGTGCAGATGAGTCCTGAAAAAAACAATGAAATATTTATTTCTAAATGTATGGCCAGGTATACTGAAATCAACATGCAAAATAAATGATCAATGTGAAAAAATGACTGTGGAGTGCAATGATGTCCAGTTGGTACTGTGGATAACATGATAGTATGATTGTTAGAGGTTCAAAATAAGGCCTTATGTTATGTACTCCGCTAGCAAAGGCTGAAACAAAAGTCTATTTTTGTGTCCCCTCTTCGATGGAGAGGTCACTATCAATAGACAAAGAGCAGATGTAATAGTAAACACATCTACAAAAACACATCTCTTTTAGGTGCAGTAGCTTTTATTTGTATTTAACGTGGACAAAAGGGAACGTGTCATTTTCCCTCCCATGTCAGTATCTGACATCACGCTCAAAGAATATTCACATTATCTCTGTAAATGGTGACAGACCGCAATATTTTTCTGTGAGGAGACCACGAAAACAACCACGGTGAAAGAGAAGGGACAAAGAAAAGCAGGGAGACATCCCAATTAAGCATTGGCACTGAAACGTCTGGTCGTGATGCTTCTCAACAAAAACAGTGCTTTCATTCAGGTCACTGAATCCCATTACCATATCGATGGAGCGGAGTCGAGGGAGGAGAATGGGCGATGTGTCAGACGTACAGCTGTGATCTCCTTGTATGAAAGAAATATTATCTCTGCTGTGTAATTCTCCCTGCGCATCTGTCTGGTCAGAACGTGGCTGATTATTTTGGGCCTTTATGAAAGGCATCCCCAGCGGGGTGAAACCAACAAGAGCGCCTGTTTCTCCCCCAAACTTTTTTTCTTTAAGGAGTACAGGGAGCTTCTTCACTTCAGTCTACAAAAGATGGTCTCTGAGACTGTATTCATAAACCACCCCAATTAACTTCACAGACTGCCTTCTATCTATTGATATGGAGGGGAAAAATCTTTGTCACAGAGGCTTTTGGACTGATACTAGGCCCTGTTGCCATGACGCTGTGGTTGGCGACTCACTGCAGCCGAGGCACGCCATTCTTCTCTTCAAATTGAAACGAGGCCCTTCTCTTGACTCAGGCCATTGTCAAAGGCACAAGTGGTCCTCAGAGGAGAGGGGATGGTTGAGAATGGGTGGGGGTCAGAGTTCAAACGAAAGCCCCCCGTTGGCACTTTGTAATCAAATTTGTGGAGACACAAAACATGCACAGAGCCACGGTTTCTCCCAAAAAACTCGCCAAGGGGACTGAAACGAGGATATGCCTCCTGTCACTGACCTGCTATAACACGCCGCTGCTGTCTCGCTAGCCCTCACTTTGCTCCACACACTAACGTGGAGCTGCAGTGTAATCTTCTGCTCCTGCACCAGCTGTTGTAAGCCCCACACCAGCAACTGGAGAACTCCCTCGCTGTACGCCTTCCTTCAGCGCTGCACACTGAGAAGAACTCCTGATTGGTAAGTCTCCCTCTTTGGTTGTGGTAAAGATTGAGATGTTTAAACCTGAAGAGGCTAAATCTTTCAACAAAACAAAAAGAAATTGACTGCAAAGTAGCTTTTTGTTAACAGTTTGACCAATTTTATTTGCTTCACTTCACATCATCTTAGATTCTTTATGTGCTTGCTGTGGGAGAAGGGAACTTAAGTTGAGAACTATTTATGAGCTGATTTATGATATGATAGTAAAACTGAAGTCCAACTCATTGACAAGTTTTTCTGGTGAAATTCATGGGTCATTCTTTGCACATCAGATATTCACTAAGCTGCCTGCTGGCTCCTGTCCCGCATATGCAAGAAGGGTAGCATGGAATAATTTAAATTAGCATCTATTTCAAAAACCAATTTTCTAAGCAAGTATTTACTTTCGGAAACTGCAACCAGTTGACTTAAAGGAGATAACTCATCAGATTTGTTCAGCTGCGATGCCTGTGCTATTTCAGATGTGTGGGGTGTCTCATAATACATAAATATCACATTATTCCTCTAACTGAACTGCAGAGTGGAGTGTGCTACTCTAGGGGGTTTTGCATGTAGCAGAGTCACAGTTGCAGAGCGGCTTTGGCTAATCTTTTGAAAGGTTGATCTGGAATCACAATCACCCCTTTGTGTTTGCGTGGGCTTTCTCTTCGACTGCTTGCCCAGAATTGTTAGACACAATGGCCAATAAAGTCTGGGTTTTCTTGACCAGCATCTCGTTTGGACTTGGACTTCTTGGGCGACTAACTTCTGTGGTCTGTGCCCCCATTGCATTCTCCCTTAATGGACTGCTACTTTTCCTGGTGAGAAACGTATTTCTTCACACTAAACGTCGGAGTTTTGTATTAGAAAATGGCATTCCATTTAGTCGTCGCATTAAATAGCACTTTAATGCTAATTCACACACGCTAACATATAGAAATGAGCCATCCTACTGCGTCTGGTTCACTCCTTACTTTGTCAGTTGCTTGTGATGGCCAAATCGGGAGGTGCAATTGTATTGTCATCAGCAGAGAAAGTATGTGAACTCTTTGACTAGAATACTTAATTTGCTTTTGGCATGCAGCTGCTCCTTTGAATTGTTTCACACATGTTGTTTAGTGTCTGTGAATCATATAAGTACAATGTGTGCTTTGACTTTTTATCATCTTTGAAGGAAAGGTACAAATGTAGGATCTGTCCATGGAATAGTTACTGGGAGTGCCACGATGGGATATTGTGGTTTTACTCCCACGGAGAACATGAACTCTGACCCCCCACACCCAGCACTCCTTTCCACTATATGGGAGTGCTCATACTGAGAGACACTCCGTTATATTGTTCTTGGATGGCCCTAATGTTTTGATGTCTTGTTTTTTTCCCCTCCATGCACACCTTAAAAGAAGCCCTATTGTTCTTCACAGAACTCAAGTGTGAAGCAATTGAACTAATAAAAATAGAAGATAATGTATAAGAGAAAAACATTCAATAGTATTCTCAACAGACACAACAAAGATAACATTTCAGACAATTTACAAGGACATGACTAACTGTGTGATGAATTTCGTGAAAAGGTCTCCATGCTTGGCCCACTGATAGATGCATCTGTTGGGACAGATTATTTATAGAAGTGATTGGACTTGACAAGTGGAACAAATGCCACCTCCAAGCCTACCTACCCTACCATAGAGCATGTTGAAGATTAAAACAAATCAGACCCAAGGAGACAGCTGGAGCATCGTGGAAAAAGATAGCAGAGAGCAGTATCTCATAACAAGGTGTGGCCGTCTGACACAGTACCTCATTTGACCAATCGGAGACATTTATCTCCTCTAGGGACATCTGCACATTCCCGAGGGATACTGACATCTCCCGTTACCCAGCTATTCTGACCTTGGGCCAAGAACACGCCCCGAGAGTAGAACTGGGCACCATAATATTTACTACGACTCCAGTTCTATCACGCGTGTAGTCTGATGCACATTGGCCAACACTTCACAATGAGTCCTGATATTCTCCTTCATTCTGAGGGAGACAGTGTCTGCATTTAACATTTGAATTACGGCAGAAGGAAACTCAGTTGGACTGTAGTGTTGAGAACAAGGAAGGGCATTTTCAAAGCATTTTTTCTGTCTAAATCAGCAGCCGTGAAAAGCACAGCTGGGATCCCAGTGGGTAGATAAATATCCCCTCTCAGGGTAAAATTTGAATTAGGCATTAGGGAAAGAGCTGTAACATTCCTTTTGAAGTGGGAGTAATGTTTTTTTTAAAGCGGTCAAAAAGTATAGTATTCACTCTCTTTCATCTTAATCTTTCTCTTTTTGTCTTAATCTTTCTTTACCGATAAAGAGTAAGATAGCCATAAATTACGAATGAAAACCAATCTAGTAATGGGAAACACAGAGTAAGAAGATTTATGACGGCAATTATAGAAAAGATTAGTTTTGGATATGTTTCTCCAAGTTTGAGTCATTTTATCTACTGAAATCAGCTACAAATAATCAGCATCATAATGGAGCTAAGAATCAAATTTGCACAGCAATACATTTATTTGAGAATCAACCGAAAATATTAATACTCAATATGAAGAATGTGTAAACTCATGATGATGAGGAAATAACATGCTGGGAAATTGTAATGCATTTTATTTTATTCTTTATATTACAATAAAAAAATAAAAAGTGATACATAATACAGTGTGTGCTGCCTGTATACAATAATCTGAATATTTTTTCTGTATTTTTTCCATTCTAGCAGTAAAGATGAATGCCTCTACAATGGAAGTCACTCCTCTGTTTTCAAACCAGTCCTCAGAGAGCTGTGGAGGGGAGATGACCATAGAGAACCTGCTCTTTGGGGGATACTACATCCTGGTCTTTCTCCTGGCGTTGACTGGAAATTGTGTGGCGCTCTGGATCTTCTCCCGCCAGCGTGGGACTTCTTCTCCAGCCAACGTGTTTCTCTTGCACTTAGCCATAGCTGACATCTCGTACGTGATCATCTTACCCCTGCGGGCCACCTATCACCTGACTGGGGAGCACTGGCCCTTTGGGGAAGTGCCTTGCAGAGTGGCTGGGTTCCTGTTTTACGTCAACATGTACGCCAGTCTCTACTTCCTGGCTTGCGTGGCCGGCGACCGCTACCTGGCCGTGGTCCACGCGGTGCGATCGTTGAAGGTCCGCCGCGCCCGCTACGCCCACGCCATCAGCTTTTCCCTCTGGGCCCTGGTGACCATCTCCATGGCGCCCCTCCTCGCCAGCCAGCAGACCTCCGAGGTGGACGGGGTGACCGTGTGCTCGCAGCTGTACCGCGAGAAGGCCTCCCGCCGGGCGCTCATCTCACTGGCGGTGGCCTTCACCCCACCCTTCCTGGCCACCCTCTCCTTCTACCTGCTCATCATCCAGAGCCTCCACCGGGGCTCCAGGCTTGAGCCGGCACTCAAGCTCAAGGCCCTGCGCACCATCGGCCTGGTCCTGCTCATCTACGTGGTCTGTTTCCTGCCCTACCACGCCAGCCGCGCCATCTTCATCCTGGGCTACGGCCACCCCGGCATCTCCTGCCGGGCCAGGCGCGGCCTGATACTGGCCAACCGCCTGACCTCTTCCCTCACCTGTCTGAACGGAGCCCTGGATCCCCTTGTCTACCTCTTTGGGGCAGAGAAGTTCAGGGACAGCCTGCAGAGGCTCTTGTGCAGAGATAAGGCAGGGGGCTCCGGCGCCACCAGCGGGGAGTTGAAGGCAACCCACGAGAGCTCTGTGAGCGCCAGGTCTGAGTTCTGAAGAGGACAAGCAAACGGGGCCTTCGCCCAAGCCGCTTTTAGAACACCTGCCATATTTGTGCAATTCATCCTTCCAAATCAAAAAGCTCTGTTATCTCTGCTTACAGCTACAGAGATCAATATAATTGGTTACTTTGATTTCCGTTATGGAGTTAAGAGATGACATTAATTTCCCGCTCAAAATGCACTGCATGCTGTTTTTGTCAGACATGGCAGGTTGGTGTCGCTGCCTGTCCTTTCAACCAAAAACAAAGTGCCTAGTATGATGGTGAACGGAGAAGTCAGCGCATCGTTAGCGCGTCTTTTAGCATCGCTAAGGATTTGCATGTTCCCTGACAAAATGAATATTTATATTTAAGCATTTAGATTTAGTATTTATAATTCTGCATTTATTATAATCATCTTTTACTTGCTTGGATATTCTTATTTTGAACATCAGGTGCAGCTTCGGTGCTTACTGCCCCGGCTAGCCATGTTTGGTTCTCGGAACATTCGGAACGTTATGAAAATAAGGGTAAACATCCCCAGCACGTACATTTGTCCAGTTTGCTGGATGACCCTTGAAAGTTATCTTGAAGTAACTAGAAACATTTCAAAAATGTGCTAAGAGCATTATATTCAGTTTTGTTTAAAAACTTTAATCTGGTATAAAAAAAAAGAAGAATGAAATATAATATGAATTGTGAATGGTTATTCATGTTAATTTTATGAGAATTGTAGCAATGCTAACCAAATCTGAAAACCATTCTTAAAATGTATTTGACATGTCCCCCAGCATATGTTTTAATTACTAAATGATAACCAGTCTGTGTAAGTCTGTATGTGACATACCTGGACTTGTTTGGAACAATAAAATGTTCTAAGACTCTTTGGGAAATGTTCTCATCGTAACAGTGTCTGACAACCAAATGGGAATCGAACTGGAATCTTCCCCAACGTTCTGGAAACGTTTAGGTTAGCTGGGGCAAAGCATTGTAACATTGTAATTGGTTTTCACTGTCTAACCATGCCCTTACAGACTGTAATAATTTCTACAGTTGGAACAGTCAATACATTGATGTACATATTTCTTAAACAAACTTATTTTCTATAACATTCCCTTACACTTTCTTGACCTATTAAGATATTATATCCCATAGCATTAACATCTAGCAAAATATGGTACTATACATCCTAATGCAGGGTTATGTGGCTTGCTGGCTATAATGTACATTTCACATACAGTGAGCATCATAATTCATTGGACAGTGACACATTTTTTGTTATTTTGGATCTGTACTCTAGCATTTTGAGTTTGAAAGGATACAATGACAATGAGTGCAGACTGTCATCCATAGAACCTTTTGTACATAGCCCCCCCCCCATTTTCAGGCATCAAAAATATTGGACAGTTTATCATAATGTAGAATAAGGTAATCATTTTTAATATTTGGTTGCATATCCTTTGCATGCCATGACTTTCTGATGTATGTGACCCAACAATATCAAAAGACTCTTGATATCTTTTTTTCTGGTACTCTTACAAGCGATACTATAACTTCTCTGCATTTGAATGGATCTCTATGGGAATTGGGGGGTGGGACTAGATTTAGCTGTAAATTATGCTTGAACAGTATGGAATACATGGTTGGCAAAATGGCTGTAAGTCATCAAGGGTCTGAGGTATCAAACAAGCCTCGAACTCTGCTGCCAGATATGCAGTAGATATGGATGGATCACTTAAAGGGTTGTTTCTCCTGACAAATTTTCCTATTGCACTCTATGGAAAAAAAAGTTATCCATCCATATCTAGCAGTGTGATGGTTTAAGGCTTGTTTGATACCTCAGACCCTTGATGACTTACAACCATTTTGCCAACCATGTATTCCATACTGTTCAAGCATAATTTACAGCTAAATCTAGTCCCACCCCCCAATTCCCATAGAGATCCATTCTAATGCAGAGAGGTTATAGTATCGCTTGTAGGAGTACCAGAAAATAAGATATCAAGAGTCTTTTCATATTGTTGAGTCACAGACATCAGAAAGTCATGGCATGCAAAGGATATGCGACCAAATATTAAAAATGACTACTTTATTCTACATTATGTTAAACTGTCCAATATTTTTTGATGCCCGAAAATATGGGGGACTATGTACAAAAGGTGTATAATTTCTAAACGGTTCATCCGATATGGATTAAAATACCCTCAAATTAAAGCTGAGTCTGCACTTCAACCTCATTGTCACTTTCAAACTCAAAGTGCTAGAGTACAGAACCAAAATAACAAAAAAATGTGTCACTGTCCAGTGAATTATGGTTCTCATTGTATCTTAGCTACAATACCATTGTATATCAATCCTTCACAGTCGGAATCCAGTTATATGAGAATTCCCTTTTTTCCTTCAGAGCCTTAAACATGTCATGATACTGAAAGGTACGGTATGACCGTGGGCATGATTAGGGACTGTTATCAAATGCCCAAAAGAATTTTCAGTAAAAGTTATTTTGCCTTTACTGATACCTTGAACTTATACTACGACTTGTTTGCATATTTCTCCTATTATTTATTCAACTCCCAGTCAGTGCCTTTCTTAATGTATTGTAAATCATTAAACTGTATTTAAAAATAACCTACGTGGCTGTGTTTATATTTATAATGTATGATGTGTTTATGTGATGACTGAAATGCTTGTGGCAAAAATGAATATGTTGAAAATGTTTGGTGCACTCTCATGTTTTTTTGTGATTGAGTCAGAGAGTTTTGAGTTTACAGCGACAAAATGAGTCCATTACAGTAGCTGTCTAGTGCAATTATTTTGCAATGGGTGGCATGAATGTACAGGCATTTGTACAGGTATAGTAACAGAGGGAAGAGCTTCCTATTTCTGTTTTACTTTGCTGTACTCCTTAGTATTTTCGTCCTGTCTTCTTGGTATTCGAGCTGATCTGGGATCAGTGGCAGCAGATGGCCCAGGACGGAAATCCCCCGGGCTGCAGCGAGTATCATAGAAGTTGGGTTCTCTTTTTAGATCACGTGACTCGTGCTGTGGTTTGTCATCAGATGAGCTTTCTGTGTGTGTGTGTGTGTGTGTGTGTGTGTGTGTGTGTGTGTGTGTGTGTGTGTGCGTGCGTGTGTGTGTATGTGTGCGCGCAAGACTTCCTGTCCACCGCCTACTCTAACAGTGTGGGGCATCCTCTGTTTGAAGAGAACGGATAAGGGCTGACTGGGGATCTTTCAAGAGAGCATGAAAGAGGGATCGAGACGTGGGACTTGACAGTGGCTTGTCTCTAATGTCGATAGTCTTTGCACTTCAAAGTGGGTGCATCTCTAGGTTTTTAAGTGACCTTTAACTGCCTCTGTCTCTGTCAAACCAAGTTTCTGTGCTTGTTGTAACAATCTCTGTTACTGTTTCAAACCTGCTTGATTGGTTACACGCACGCAGGTTTGCTATGAGATTGTAATGATAATCCCAAACCTGAAACTAATATGCAAAGCCATTATATTGCTTGAAGAGGATAACTGCTACAAAACCAATAAGTATGAAAATGCCATGTCCTTTCTTTCTGTGTTTAACAAAACTAATATTTGAATCAGATCCTCATTAGAGTGTAGGCCTATCACTAAATTATACATGCTATTTTAGCTCTGAAGTCTGAGCCATACGTAACATGGTCTGCATTTTATTGAACTGAAGTAAAACAACAGGTTTTCTGTTCAATAAGCACAAAAGGGGTGCAGTGCAAGATCTTGAGCACTTCACCATGTGAGTGTTTTGACATGTGACTTCCTTTCCAGTGCCAGAGCTGTCCAAGAGATTAAAAGCTAAACTAGCTACAAAACTCCTCAGTATGTTAACATGAGCTACTAATTCACCACAACCTTTTCTTGTCAGATAATTTAAAATAAAAGCAGTTGCAAGAGTGTACTTTTGTGCCTGGTTTAGATGGGTTAATAATTTATATCAAGTGATACAGGCCTCTGAACAACAGTCTAACCCACATAGAGAGCTTTCCCACCTCTGCCATGGTGTGTGCTGTGGTGTCCGTGTACTTTGCCGGCTAGCTCTCTGTTTCTATCACCTCGCTATACACTGAGAATGAGGAAGTTCAGAGTTGTGTTTGTAGCTGCTTCTTCCTCTCTGCTGCTTTCGCCCCTCTAACAGGAAGAGAGAGAGAGAGAGAGAGAGAGAGAGAGAGAGAGAGAGAGAGAGAAGACCAAAATGAATTCGACCAGCTAACCGATCTGAGTTTCCACTGACGTGTTTCCGTATATTTTGAAAGCGAATGCAAAACGGCAAATAGAGCCCCCGAAAAGAGGAGTCTCGTACGGGTCAGTGGCCGGAATGGCAAGCAACCAGCCTTGGTACCATGGCAATATTACACGTTCCAAAGCTGAGGACCTGCTTTCCAAGGCAGCAAAGGATGGAAGCTTTCTACTGCGGGACAGCGAATCCATACTAGGAGCCTATGCCCTCTGTGTGCTGTAAGTAAACTGGTCATCTAATCCTTTATGTGTTGTGTTGTATTATGTTGTGTTGTGGTGCATGTTTTGCACGCAAAACATGGTCAGAGATCAATCACTTGTCGTGGGTATGGACAAACACCTCCCCCTGTTCCATCATGGACAGCCTCGTCAGAATGCACTCGACCCTTAGAAAGCCAGAAAATGATCAAAAACACAGACAACACTCCAAGTAATACACATTGAACATTAAAATCTGCAGTGATCACCTGCATTGTGGACAATTTCAAGTGCAGCAGTGAGTTAGTTGAGTTTTTTTTTTTTCCTATATATAAAACAGAATACTGTAGTCTTCATAGCCAACATTGCTCCCTTAGTTTCCCCCTGAAACAGTCACCTGCTCTGTAATTACCATTCATAACTCTATACGAGTAAACCATTGTCATGTAGTGCCTCTGTAAAATAACGGAATATCCAGTTCATAAGCGATGCAATGTAATATCTACTAATAATGAATGTATCTGACCATAAGCTTAGGTCCAGAAACTAAACGGAGAGTGACCTAGATTTATAGCTATACAACAGCAGCAAAAATATTATTTTACTGGTCAGTCATCATTAGTGTCATGGCTCTTTAGGGAAATGAAAAGTGGCAATGACAAAAACAATCTTTGCCTTGCATAACTAAGTTTAATGTTAATTTGGAAATATTGCTGTGGCTGTGCATCTGTGAGTCACAAATCAATGGTAACTTTCCTAGTTTTGACCATTTCCTGAAATATTGAAGTTATTACTAGGAAACTGTTACTAGGAAATATTTTTATGAGGCTGTCAGTGTAATTACAGTGTACCGTGTAGGTAGCCAATCCTTTAGTATTACTGTGGTAAAACAAGGTATGCAAGACTTTCTGACCACAGACTTTCTGAAAATCACTTGACCCTGACCATAAATCTAAACATTATCCAAACTCTCTACAGTGTGTAATCGTCTGCACGATTTATGTACCCATGTGTACTTACAATGCAGGTACACATTACTCAGCTCCCTAACTTTTGCGTGCAATGGCGTAGACATCTTGACGAATGAGAGGAAAACAATGACATAATTCACAATTCTCTCCTGATTGAGACAGTGGGGTTGTCAGAGACTACAGATGAAAATGGATTGATTCAGGTGCCTGTTAAGCAAACAAATAAAACCTTTCTGTATTCCTGTGAACAAATATTGGACTACGAAAGGCAACTTCAATAACTGTTGTGACGTCTAGCTAGTACCCCCCTCCTCCATTAGTAGCTATCTTTCATCAAAATATTTAGGATAGAAAGACTGACGCATGCCAGCAATTACACTGTTCCGTCATTGGTTTATTTTATATTCTGTCAAACATTTTCACCCAGACATTGCCATAACAGTGAGCAGTTATAGGCAATTGTTATCAATAACTCCCACTTGTTATTCATTAGTTGTATATTTTGCACAAAGGCGGTTAAGTGCGTTATACTGAATATCGCTAAAACTACGGAATTATGCCTAAAATACATCTTGTACATACAGTGTCTTTCATCTGTCATGAATGGCACAATATCTGATCGCATAATCAATGAAGAATCACTTGCATAATGGCAATGCGAAACAATATTGCTATTGCATGTTTTCCTATTTTTATCTCCTTAGTGAAGCAAATCCTGTCTAGGCAACTGAGAGGATACAACAGTTTGCCGTGAACGCCTGTTAGCATGTTACATACACAGTTCACTGTTGCTAGAAGGGCTGCTCTTTACGAATGTAGTCTTCTTTGCTAAAGGATGAAGTTGACTGGTGCGTAAGACTATGGTGTCCTGCACAATGCCACACAGGAATATAAAAACGGATTCTAGAGCCAATAGATCTTTTAAGAACATTATTGATATAGTTTCTTACTGGTTTAGATGTGATGACTAATAATGGACCTAGACTACAACTATGCCTTCATTTCACATACTGTACATCATTTAAAATTATCAAAATAAGGGGGCCGGGTTTACTCTCATTTTTCTTGCTTATATGAAGAATATTACATCCCACATGTTGAATTTATGTGTCCATTATATTTGAAATAATGTTTTTTTGTGTCATGGATACAGCTTTTCACAACATTTGAATACTACTTTTATAGCCTACATTCTTGTTTTTGTAGGTATCAGAAGTGTGTGTACACTTACAGAATCTTTCCAAATGAAGAGAAGAAACTCTCTGTACAGGTAGGATAAGGACAGCCATTTATATCTGATATTATAAAAATATATATAAAATGTGTATGTTTTTGTTACACTCTTCTAACAGGTGTTAACTGAAAGAATTTGTGTGTAGCTATTTAGAGATCACGCTCTTACGCACAAAGGGTAGTTCTGCTTTCGAGATCAACCATTGGAGTGTTACAATAAGACTGCAGTCAAACAAGTCACAAAAGGATTTCTCTTTAAATACACGCTGGTAATTGCAGTTTTGAGAGTGATTTTTTGCTTCTTAAGGTGCATTTGTGAACACACTGCATGCACCATTTGCAATAATTGTCATTTTTATTTATTTCTCTGCAGTTTTACACAGCTTATGCTAAAGAGAGATTGATTGGATTTAAACCATTTTAATGTCCCTCCTCTTTGGGTATTTCAAGTTGGTAGATCAGTGTGACTGACCTGTTTCTCCCACAATTCCACCCTTAAGCAAAGACATGATTCAGTCCCCTCATTTCAAAACAACCATTCTGCAGCCAATAATTTTCACAAACTCGATTGTGTCACCATTGTTGAGAAAAATTCTGGAACAAGCCCGATAGTACCCTCAACCTGATTTTATCATTTGATAAAAAACTGAATATAATATCATACAATTATATATTTTTTTGACATGATCATTATTTTATGATCGAGTAATTATAAATGATAATCTGTCTGTTATCTGCTATTATGTTTCACTTATTGTCGTGAATGTTTTTATAATTACAAATATGATTTCAAAATCATACCAAAATTGTATCATGATCAATTGAAAGTCATTCTGGCTAATTGTCTGGAGTTTTACCATAATAATAATAATAATAATAATAATAATAATAATAAATATAGCTGTGAGCAGCGATTCCCGGGGACCGAGCGGCATGAGCAGCATTTGTCAAACGCAGAAATTGCAAAATGGTAGACAACTCTAGACAGGGTTGACCCATCAGGGTTTCTAATCAGGGCTTTTGCCATTGTTGATGGTATCTTAACCCAATCCAGTAAGCGCTTGCGTATTACGTCTTTTAAGTACAAGTGAAACAGTGAACAGTTAATACTGTTAAATTTCTTAACTTTTCCAATAAAAAGGTGTTTCTTAATGTGAAAACAACATTAAAAGAAGCATAGCATTTGCACAATAGTTTTGCCGAACATTAACTTAGCCATTGGTACCAAGCTGGAATCGCCAAGTTACATGAGAATCAGCCAAGCGTTTAAGGAAAAACTCAAAGAAGTAATAAATGTGTACATTTGAGTCAAAATGTCGGCAAATTCAAGATGGCGCCCACAAAATTAGTAAAGATCTATGATCCAAATCCGGCTCTTTGTCACTGTAGCAAGTTATACATCTCTGCAAAGGAACTGTGATTTTTAGTGAATTTTTTTATATTTGTTTATATTTGGAACTCTATAGCACCACCACATGGCTCGATTGGGATAAAACTGTACAGGACAAGTCCTAATGTTACTCTTAACAGACCTACCAAGTTTCATAGCTTTCTGTCAAGTCGTTTTGGAATTATTAGCATTTTTGTGATAAGCCACACCCAGTGAAGATTCATTGGCTCGTCATTCGGCCATCTTTTAAAATATCAAAATTCTGAATATATTTTTTATGAGGCATGGTCTAAGGAGTGTCTACCAGGTTTAATCTCAATTGGTCAAATTTTGTAGGAGTAGTAGCATTTTAAGTGTTTTACAAAAAATGCTAATTAGCAAAAAATCCAATATGGCGGACTTTATGGGTCCTTGAGGCAAATTTGTTCGGAATGAGCAAAGGGACCTGTATACCAAATTTTGTGACTCTAGGTGAAACAGGGCATCGGCAGTGGGCGTGTCAATGTCAAAGTTTTGTCACATGCACTACAGCGCCACCAGGTGTTCAATCTGCGTCATAATACATAGGATCCAAGAGCTTGGCAATCCCAACAAGCATGCCAAGTTTGGTGATTCTAGGCCAAACCAGCTCACAGGAATATTAGGTGAAAGGGGAGAAGAGAAAAAAAAAAAAAAGATACAATAGGGTACCAGCAGCTATGCTGCTCGGTCCCCTAATAATAGTAATGTTCAATTTCTAGATGAAACTACCATTTTTTTGGGTGTGCTGCATAATTGTCTGCAACAAGCTGAATTGGATTAATATCACAAGCAGCAGTGATGCACATAACACCGTGCAAGTGGCTCTTCTGTCAAGCCAAGGAAGTGTGTCGCACAGTATGTGGGGGGAACATGTGAAATGAACGATGATAAACGTTGAGAACACTATAAGGTTTCTGACGGTTCACAACAAATAAGTTGAAAGCCCCTTTGAATATCATTGACTACGTTTTTTCAAGCCCATCCGTACACGATGCAGAGCCTGTCCTTTGCATATTCGTCAACTGGCTTAACATAATTAACGTTATGCATACTTCTGCATAGTCTTATTTAGGCAAGTATAAATTCTTAACATGAACATCACTTCACGTTAGCTATAGAGTTACAGTGTATTCTCTCAGAAACGTGAGTAAATCATTATTACACTCGCCGCGTACGTCCCTGCATGTGTCACAACAGCTGAAATCAAATAATAAATACAGTTAATTCTGCATGTTCTGAGCTGCACTTGCTGTGTGCTGTGTTTCTGAAGCTAAAATGAGCTTTTATAAGGGGCTTTCTGAAATGTCAAGAGAAAAAAAACAATGCACACTGTTTCTGACACGTACCCAATTTAGCAATAAAGAATAGACAGTGTGTTGAAATTCCGTGTTCAGAAATAGGCATCAGATGGCACGATCCAAAATGTATTTATTGGATGATAGTGGGAAAAAAACATTTTATTTTATTTTTTTGCATGCAGTAAGAAACATTCTGGATGTAGCATTATGAAGTAATAGGCTACTCATGCTCCTAATTATTAAACATTATGCATTACATTGTCTTTCCATTCCTTAGATCAATATTTGAGTGATACATGCAGATGTGTCAAACCAGGCATCTTTTTCAGTAATCCCAAATAAATAAATACATTTATAAATACTGCATCTGTAACACTAACATTCTTTTTTGATCTGCTATGGGCAAACGCTTGGTTGGGAGGTGACACCAGCATGCTCTGATACTCTGTGACAGTGTGTAGGCGTCTTGCCATGAAATGATAACAGAAAATATCTATTCAGCACATAGTCTTTAAAGGTCATTCTTTCAGCTCACAGTTTGAGACTAGAGCCTTGAGCATGCAGCAAGACTGACTTCACCCCAGACCTTGCTGGTAATTGTAGTCATATGCATGTTGAAACTTCAGGTTCATCAGGTTCCAGCAGTTTACTGTGCAACGACGCTTTGTCATGTACATTACTTTCACTCTAAGCTTTAAAAGCTGGCCTGCAATGACCACAAGGGGAAGTAAGGCCATATCTCCTTAGTGGCTGTTGTTGCAAAAGGCCCAGAGCACTGACCAACTGATGCAATATCGCTGCTCATTGCCTGTGCCAAGCAGTAAGGCAGAGGTTACCTTATCTTGCACCAGCCCCAATTAAGGAGTGTATTGGGGGAGGTGATGCTGCTGATTTGGCGAACCCTTTCATTTCATATGGTATCAGCTATTTCTTCCTCTTTCAGCTGAGGCAGTTCTGCAGTTTTAATTTATCCCTCTGCGTGGGTGTCAGGAAAGCCACAAGGTTCCTTCTGTGCTCAACGTTAGTTCAGTCAGGCCACTGCTGTTCAAATAACTTTATTGACATTATGAAACAATACATTTTAGGTTTGGCGGTATGGTTCTGTTCACCAAGCCCTCCCGCCCATCCACGCGAGCAAGCATGGGTATGGCGAGGGCAGCTGCACAACCCCCATTAGGGTTACGCTAGAACAGAACCGCAGCACTGAGAATGGTTTTGACAGATTCCATTCAGTCAGTTATATATATATATAAATGGCACTTTTAAGTGTCATTATCACAACAATTTACAAGGAACCAGGCCTGAACCCCCGTAGAGCATGCCTAGGGCGACAGTGGCAAGGAAAAACTCCTTGCTGTTAACAGGAAGAAACCTTCGGCAGAACCTGACTCTGAGGGGGAAGTCCATCCGCCACTGACTGGCACCGGTTACTAAATGCTGATTACGGAATAGAAATTTGTAGACCGAACATATGAAAATGTCAATGTATAAGGAGCCGGTGAGGAAGACTGATTGAAGCCCGGCAGGTGCATCATAGATGGGTACATGCATGGAGCTGGAGCTGACCGTCTGCTTCTGGAGAACGATGTTTGTTGATCTATAGCTACCGCTCCGGCGGATGCCGAAGCGGGAAGGAGAGAGGAAAAGAAATCAGTAGGCACTCGAAAAATGTTAGTGATTCATGCAGGAGCGATATAGGCTAGGTGTATGTGCGCAATGGGAAGCTGAAGAGGATGGAGCTGGGGTGGAGGGGGGGGGGGTTTGTGTGCAGCGGGTGTGCTGACAGGGGATCCACCGTGGTAGGGCGAAGCGGTTAAATAGACCACCTTGTTATGTGAATGGACTGATGGGTGAATCGTCACTACTCAGCTGAGCTGTCAGCTGATTAACTATGGCCGGGTTTCACTCTCGTGACCTCCTGAACTGACGCTATGCTCGATATGGAGAGTCAGTCAATAAGAATACATTTCCCTCTCTTTCATGCTCAAAACAGGGTTTGAAGCAAGTACGTATGCATGTTTATTTCATATAATGTCATGTAGTGTACATAAATACACAAAGCCACTCGCCAAAGCAGTTGCTAACCAAAGACTGTTATTTGACTGCTTACTACTCCAGCTGCTGCCACCAAAACCTGATAATAATGGCAAAAAAGTATGGTTTGTAAAATATTCATTTTTAAAGCATTTAAAATGCCAATCAGTCATAAACATGGTCACAGCATAACAAAACCCTCACTTTTCAATTCAGTTGAACCTCTATTAAGATCAATGCAAGGCAGTGATGACGAGTGGATCTTGTATTGTAAGGTGTTGATTACAAGCCTGAAAGCAGGAGACAAAGATAGTAATAGTTGTAGCATAGAAATGGTGCAATCTGAATTCATTCTGACAGATATGCTTTGCTGCTTACCGTTTCCATATTTTGAACGACTGCCATTTTGACTTCTTGGCACCATTTTTCAATAGGGCGTTTGTCTGTAGTATTCTATCTTCTTCACTGGCTTTTTGGGTAAACCCAGGGGATAATTTTATAGTGGCATTAATTCAGTCATTATTTTTAGGCAGCACTTATGGCATCGTAGTTGCACTCGGAGGGTTCCAAGTTTACATGCTAGCAGGAGTGAATCTGTTGAACATTTGAAAAATTTGAAAAAAGTTATGTATTCAGTTGTGTTAGTGGATAATATTTAAATTCTAAACAGCATGACTCACCCTGGACAAGGACATCTGTTAAGCAATTTGAAAATCCAAACGTAATCCATTAACCCATTTAACATTTTACAGAATTTCTGGAGCCTTTAAATGTGAAAATTACATAATCCCATTAAATTGTTGTTTTAGCATATGTTATAAAGGATACTTTCTATCTTTTGTACGTTTCAAGAGTGGCTTCAACCCTCTCAGCAATACAGGTGGCCCTTGAATTGCTACATTGATCAAAACCAGTTTCTAAAAGGCCTGTGCAGGTGAATCTCCAGTAGGATTATGCAGCACACTCTGGATATTTGATGTCACAGTGCTTCACCCTGTGTTTGTTTTGTTTCTGCTCCAAGGCCTCCGAGGGTGTGCCCATCCGCTTCTTCTCGGTAATAGGTGACCTTGTGGAGGAGTATCGCAAGGAGAACTTGGGTCTGGTGACACACCTGCAGTTTGCAGTGCA
The DNA here is from genome assembly GCA_029718625.1 of Synaphobranchus kaupii. NCBI lineage: Eukaryota > Metazoa > Chordata > Actinopteri > Anguilliformes > Synaphobranchidae > Synaphobranchus > Synaphobranchus kaupii. The sequence goes on along the minus strand of CM056377.1, from coordinate 48,199,088 downwards.
AAATGAGGGTGAGACAGAGGACCTTTCAGGTAAATACTTCCAGTTTAGCAATTCATCCCCGATCGAGTTGACCAGCTGTATGGGACCGCTGGCGTCTTCCCTGACCCATGCATGTTGCCAGGCGGCAATGCTTCTCTATTAATGCAAAAGCACAGAGCTACAAATGGACACCTTCAGATTCCTCTGTTTATGATATGCCTGTGCTATTGGAGCCTCTGTTATTATTCACAGGTTGTTACTGTATCCATATATTTTTAAACATTTGTTCTCAGAGCCAGTGAAAATGCCTCCTCAGCTACCACCAAGAAATATCAGTGGTGGATGTTCAGTGAGTGATGCCAGAGATTCTTATAGTGACTATCCAAAGGGCTCTGAGCTTGTGGCCTCCATTTCTGAAACATACATGCAGAGACTGCAGCACATAGACACGTCTAAGTAAGTACCTCTCACTATTGTATTCTCTCCCTCCATGTTGCAGCAACATCAAGACATTGATGCAGTATGTGTTAGCCTCCATCTTGTAATATTTCCCTTTTGTAAGTAGTTGTTGTGGCAGCTGTGACTGCCAGAAGCTCAAAGATTATTTCAAAAACCCAATTGCAACCAACTCCAGTAGCATCATCTAGTGAAAGAATCTAAATCCCATTCCTGCTCTTATCCAAGTGTCCAAGAAGATAACTTAAAATCCATCCAGGAATACTTCTGCAACCTGGTCAGTCTCGATGCAGAACAAGTACAGAATGGTAACCCCACTCTTCCACATCTGAAAAAGTTAACACATGGTATCTGCAAGAATCTAAGCAGGTAATTTTCTTTCCTCTACTGTAATCTTTGAAACTGACATTTAAATTACAGTATATTCTGAAAAGTTTAATGCTATTGTGACATGCATTTAGTTTCGTGTAGGCTATTTGTGTTTAGCATGTCTTTATGGCTCAATAATAACTTCCACATTAAAAGCAATATTTAAAAATATTACAAACATTTTTTATGGATGCTTAACTTTTCTGTAAGTGACAGATGCCACCTCTGTTTGGGAATATAGCCAAGCAATTATAAAAATGTGTTATGTTTCAGCACTTAAACTTAAACCATGGAACCACAAAAATCTAAATGCCTCTAGGTCAGTCAGCATGACAAAAATATAGCCTAGTTCTTTTACTTTCCATATTCTTTTTCTATTAGTACTGCAATATTTTGTGACATATGTTATTTGTGACAATCAACCGTTGCAGATTATTGTCACCGGAGACCAGCATGATTTCACAATGTATTTTAAATTCACAGTTTGAACTCAATAGTACCATTTTTTATTACTTTTACCACACGGCTTTCAGAATATAAGGAGGTTAGAAACTTTAGCAAAGAGAATAAAGTGTGTCAAAAAACCCAGAGCTACCCGTGCAAGTTTTTATAATTGAATTGAATTTTATTCCAGTCATTTCTGATCCTTTCTCAAGAACCGCTTGACCTGTACTGGTCTCCATCTATCCCCAATCTGTCACACAGTATGATGGCGGCGTCATATATTTTTTTAACTTAAAAAGCAGATTTACTAAGTTATAAGAAGCTATCTGTAAATTTTCCAGATATATCAAAATGCATTTAGGTTCATTAAACCATGGTATCAAGTTCATCATCATAATGTTTTTCTTGCAGTGAAATTTCCCGCACTTTACCTACGCTGGAAGCCTTTCAGAAAGTGTTGGACCAGCAGCTTTCCCCTGGAGCAGGACGTCTAAGGAGTCAGGTATGAACATCTTTCAAAGGCAAAATAGATTTGGGGTGACAAATGGCATGAGGATGTAGGCAAAGTCAGTCCTCCCAGAGCACAGCAGAAAAATGGTTAATTGTCTATGCACAGCATGTACATAGCTGTCATTTGAAATGATATTTTTGTTGTGCCAAAAAAAGAAAACAAGTACAAATTCCATCAGAAGATGTGTGAATTATACAAGTTTCTTGGGCTTGTTTGTTTTACACCTCGTGAATCCAACACAACATTCCACTTCTTAGATTATGTCTTCATGATGTTCGATCATGAGAATGGCCTCAGTTTGGCTAGAAACAAATGGTTTGCTTGACCAACAATTTATTTTAAAAGTGAAATCTTTGTGTTGGTGAATGTTTTGAAATTCTGCTTCTGCTTTCATTTTTAGGTTTCTGCTGATCCAAGTCTATCTGTGACCTTTAGACTAGAGCAGCTGACTAAGCTTCTCTATTCAATAGAAGAAAAGGTAAAGTCAGAAAATGTATTATGATCATATGATTATTTTTCATAGAACCCAAATCCTGAAATCATTGGACGGTATAGAATAATAGTTTCCTAATTAAATTTCAAAACAAACAACTTTAAGTTGAAGATTTAAGCAGCCGAGAAACACAGGAAATTCATATTTTCTCAGCTTAAATGCATTCACTGATTTGACCCTCAGCACAGACATTGGCTTAATTTGTCCTAAAAGTTGTTCTGACGGCAGTGTTATTCATTAGGTGTAATACGTCAGTCAGTCATTAGTAGGGATGATTAAGAGTTACGATGATGAGGACGAAGCCGTTATTACTACAGTTTATAAAAATAAATAAATAAATAAATAAAAACATGTAACCTATCCCTATCCCAATGCCTAACCTTAATCAGTGCAGAAAGTGAATGTGTCCCCAGAGCAGACCTAAGCTGCCATCAGAACAACTTTCAGGACATATTAAGCCAATGTCTGTGTTGAGGGCCTTATCAGTGAATGCAGAAGCCACATTTTTGGTTGTTTTGGCTCTGTACTCTAGCACATTGGATTTGAAAGCGAATGTTGACCACAAGGTATGAAGTGCAGACTTTCAGCTTTAATTTGAGGGTGTTTACATCCATATTAGGTGAACTGTGGAGCAATTGTAACCATTTTTATACATAATCCCCCCATTTTAAGGGACCAAAAAGTAATTGGACAAATTAACATAACCTTAAATAAAGTCATCATATTTTATATTTGGCTGCATATCCTTTGCATGCCATCATGACTTCCTGATGTCTCTGACCCAACAACATCAAAAGACTTAGATTGATATCTTATTTTCAAGTACTCTTACAAGTAATACTATAACCTCTCTGGATTTGAATGGATCTCTACCATAGTGCTTAGAATAGCCATAATTTGTGACTGGATCCCTGCTTTAGATACATGTTTCAAAATGTGACTTTTTGAGTTTTTCATCTCACGTTAAAGTACAGAATCAGACCTACAAAATGAGGTATCGCTTGATGAAATTGAGTAAATAGGTAGTAGATAAGTAGTTATCCTGTAGGCATAAACGATTAAAAGTGATTACTTAAAAGGGCGTTTTACAAACAGTTTCTAGCTGTTCTGAGAAAATTTGAAATCAAGTAACCTGTGTTATGCAGAAATTTCACACGTTTATAACAAGTTAAATTTCACGAAATTAGTTGAGAAATAGCCATATCCACTGTGCCCCCCTAGTGGTAGTCGTATCTGTCCCAATTACAGTATGCATGTTTCTCTGAAATTGTACATTACAGCTTGAAGAAAACCAGCAAAGTTCCGACGCAGGATTGTTAAAATGTTTCATCGCTTACGAGAGCATTGCCCTCTCTAGTTGTACTGCAGGCCAATAAAACCAGACTGTTTACGAGCTTCATCTTGCCACAGTCCCAGACAATAAACTGCATAAAATGCACCGTTTCTACACGCTAAAAAAAATCATGTTCGATATAGGAACAATAATATATTAAAAAGTAGTATATTCCGTGCTTACTGTAGGCTACTATGTACAGTAGCATACCCAATGTACTTTCGGTGTAAATGTACTTACTTACATTTTTAAAAATAAAATAAAATAGCCTAAGGCTTATATAGCCTAAATACGTTTGTAAAGGTTACACGTTTAAGAAACCAAATATCCTACCTGCATGAAGTTACATCTGAAGAGTTTATGTTATTCCATTTCGCCAATGTCCAATGTACAGTTGACATTTCCACAGCGAGTAGCCTACCTAGCCTACCAGCTGGCGGCTGTAATACTTTGCTATTGTAAAAATGCACAAACTTAAAATAAATATGGTTAAGCGAGTTATCATAGATTTTATAAGGGGATGACTGCATTCATTTGTTTGTACGCAGATTTTAAACACAGCTGTGCAGACGTGTATCTCAACCATGTTATGATCGACCCTCACTTACAAATTTTTAGGAGAAATCATGTTCTTTTATTGTTATTTTGGTATTTCAAATATTACAGTATCCATGATGCTCAGCACCTGTCCATCGTTTCCACTCCTTAGAAGAAGAAGAAATGCTCATTAAGGACAACAGAAGAAGAAAAGAACGGCATTTTCTGTGATTAAAAATGAATACTTTATAACACTAGAGAATCAGTATTACCTTTGATTGTAACTTGTCATTCATCACAGAGACTGATAAAGTATGATCTCTATCTTTAAAACCATATCAATGACGGACATGTTTGAAAACGCTTGAAAAACGTTTGAAAAAAGTTTTGTTTGGAACTCGAATATTTACAGTGAGTCAAAGTTATTTCTTATGTGTGGCGGGCTCTGGAGGTCTAACTCGTCCCTATATTTAACAAATATTTAACAAAGATTTCACATATTTACACAACGATTTGAATTTTGAAATTTGGGTGACTTTGATATTCAGGAATGCGATTCTGGTATTAACTCAATTTTGACCGGATAGTTATTTTATTACGTCTTTTGCCTCTCCTGTGCAATGATGGGTTGCAAGACATGTATCTGAAGTCTGCGGTGGGTCAACTTTTGTCTCTGGAAACAACCCAGTTAGATTAGACCGAATACAGCCTATTTTCTAAAATACCAGCACTGTCGGGAATTACCGGGCAACCCGTGCCGGTGTTAAACCCTAATGTTAAAGATTATTATTGTGTATATCAAAACGCTTCATAATGGTTAGTCCGAATAATATTGATCATACTATTGATTCATATAGCCTATTCCTTTCTCGCACTACACACGCATGAGCATGTCTGTTTCGCCATCATATAAGCAATCCGCCAAGGTGGAAAAGCAGGCTTTTAAAGGGAATGGGATATGACATTTTGATTGGTTTATTGCAGTTATGCCCAAGACACACCTATAATTAATGAAGAGACTAAGTTCAGCCCATTTGTACATACGCTCAAAACACTCGCCGTCTAACTAGCAAAAGTGGACTTGGACATGCCCTAAATGCACTTTATGCCATGCGTTTAGACCAAGCGCTAAGATCGCCAAGATAGAGCCCCTGGATTTATAAAGCTTTAAACAGAGCGCCCCCTAGATAGGTGAGAATTGACTAAATTTGCCATCTGCGCGAAGGTCTTAAATATACAGCGGCACCACTGCAATGAGTTGGAGTTGTTGGGATGGACCCTTGCATCTTAGGAGCCGCATCGTGTGTATGCCGCATGGAAATTGCCAGAAATGCACTCAGTCGGTTGACAGGAGGAGCACTTGCCATTTGGCTATGGGAATATGCCAGCAAAGACGTATGACTATCAATAGTTTTGGATTTAAAATGTTAAACAAATTTTTCAGCTGTGAAAGTAAAGGGAAGTGGGGGGTAGATGGGTGAAGTAGAGAAGGTAACAAATAAATTGGGTGGGTTGTTTGTAGTGGCTCTGGTTTTTCTTTGAAAATGAGACTTCAACAGAGTAGGCTATACAGCTGAACCGTACCAGAGAGAAGGCACTGGTAAGCAGCCAGGCCATTGACCAGGTTAATGGAGTGGGCGGAGTTTGGTTTTGGAAGTAAATTCCCTATGGCAGATAGAATGGACTTCGGAGACTCTCAGCAATTTCTTGAAATCTGATTTATAGAATGAGCCGAAACGTTCCTGGATTAGCCTGTGTGGTATAAGGATATAGAGCATACATTTCATGTTCCAATTTTTATTGTTTTAAAGCATTGATTAATGATTTGTATTCCGGTTTGTAGTCCACTTTAACGGACTACATATCCATTACTGCAATGCACGGGCGGTTCTCGACCAATCAGATATCATCATCTCGTCTGAACCACCTTGCTAATTCAGCCATTTTACTTCATTGAACCGTCTGAAGGGAATTATGGGACGTCGAGTTTTTAAACAGTGCCAGCGCTGGTATATTCACAAAAATAATACTAAAACGTAAAATATACTTGAAGCTGGTCCAGAAAAACTACATATTTTATTATATTGAACAATCCAGGAAATTGATGGTAAGACATAATCACTAAAAATGGTTTAAAAGTAAGTTTTAGTTATTGTCTATGGTCTAAATTAATGGGGAAGTCACTTCCGAAACCAGTGTGACGTAGTCACTTGAGTACTCTATGGAAGAATGAACAGTGCAGGGTTGAAATTCAATTGAATTCGCATTAAATTGGGTTGTTTTAACCAAAGCATGCTGCAATATATAGAATTGCAGTTGTGAATTTTCCAACTAAATTTAAGTTCCATGTTATAGGCTAACTTTTGCAAAAAAATAAAATAAATTGGTCAAAATTTCCAAAATTCCAGAGCTTAACTTCCCATGGTAAATTTCCGGAAAGGTTCCCGAAATTTTCCAGAAATTTTCCACCCCTTTGCAACCCTAGGCTCAGTTGAGATAATACTGCCATGAGAGAACAGAAATTGGTTGAGAAATTGTAGACATGATTTATTTTTCTGAAAATAATGAACTTAAAAAAGGGATTGAAAAAGCTGCATTTGGAAAAGCTGAAGTTGACAACTTTATGAAAGCAAGAATTGTGCCCAATACTAGGCTATAGTTCAGGGTCTATATTTTCCCTGTGATTTTATTTTCCACGTGGATGTGGCATTCTAGAAGAGGAATTTTACGATGGAAGAGTGCCTAGAAACTACCATTAGTAAGATTGTATCTATTCATTATTTTGTGAATATTACCCTATAGATCCTTGGAAGACGATCATATAACTTTTTATATTGCTGTGTAATGTTTCAACATACACTACATGACCAAATGTATATGGACACCTGCTCATCCAACATCTCATCCCAAAATCATGAGCATTAATATGGAGTAGGTTCCCCTTCTGGGAAGGCTTTCCACTAGATGTTGGAACATTGCTGCGGGGATTTGCTTCCATTCTGCCACAAGAGCATTAGTGAGGTCGGGCATTGATGTTAGGCGATTAGACTTGGCTTGTGGTAGTCAGCTTCCCAATTGATCCCAAAGGTGTTTGATGGGGTTGAGGTCAGGGCTCTGTGCAGGATAGTCAAGTTCTTCCACACCGTTCTCGACAAACCATTTCTGGATTGACCTCAATTTGTGCACAGGGATATTGTCATGCTGAAACAGGAAAGGGTTAAGCATTTTGCCTCACCTTCTTATTGGCTGTCGTCCGCATTTAGATATTAATGTACATGGATGACGTGAGTGGACACAGGGATCAAAACTAATTTAGCCCAGGATTGTGTATAATCTCATTGTATGCTGTAGCGTTAAGATTTGCCTTCCTGGAACTAAGGGGCCTAGCCCGAACCAGCCCCAGACCAAGGGGTGTCCGTATACTTTTGGCCATGTAGTGTATGTTGCATTGTTTCAACATAGTTTCTTCTATGCATTATTGTCAAATTATTGTCATTATTGTAGGTTCCTGACTATTCAGTGATACTCCTGTCTTATGCTTTTCCCCCCACATCCTGCTTTTCTTTCAGGTGAAAAATATTGTGTTTGATTCAGTTGGATATGATGGTGGCCACAGAAAATCACTCATCCCGCCCGTAACCTTTGAAGTAAGGACATAATGCCCATACAGGCAAATGACGTTTGGTCACATATGCAAAATAGGGCAAGAGTACAGTACAGGCCAAGCATTGTTATACTAAGACCACTGGGCCAAACAAAAATAGTAATCAATATGACATTAGATTATTGTCAATGTAACATTTTGCAAAAAAAGGGAAGTTTTGCTTCTTGCTAGAAATTTGGATCTCTTTTCATATTTACATCAATATTATCAGATTCTCTGTCACTGGAGCATTCCAATACAAAACTGTAGGAAAGTGTATGAGGCCTGTAACTAATATGGGATAAGCTGCTGGGAACAGTGCAAGGCCTTTGTGGGTAATGAGTATTATGACATTACAACCTTTGCCACGCTTGAAGTATAAAATTTCTGGTTAATGCAAAAATGCAGAAATAGTGTCAAAGAAAAATATAGATTCTATATCAGCGGTGTCAAACTCCAGTCCTGGAGGGCCGCAGTGTCTACAGGTATTAGTGGTTTCCTTTCAATCAGCATCCAGTTAAGGCATTGAGAGCAAGGTGTGTGGACTTAGCCAATAAATGACTTCAATTAATCACTCGTGCTGAAACACACCAAAAACGAGCCCTCCAGGTCCAGAGTTTGACACCCTTGTTCTATATAATTGAGAAATCTCTGGGCACAGGCAAAAGTTATAATACTAGTTACTACAGTACCAGCGTTCCCTGCATATTGACGGGAATAGGACTGGGGGAACAGAAAATTAATCTCCCATATCTTTGGCATAATAATGGGACCCCATAGAGCAATGTTTGTGAGAACTAAATATTTCTATTTTTGTAGGTAAAATCCGATATCCTGAGCATTCCTACCAAATCGTATCTCAAGGTAGATGTGGAAAGTGGAAAGGTGTATTACAAGAAATCCAAAGATGGCTCAGACGACAAATACTTTGTGCACAACAAAAGTAAGGCCCGACAGCATCATCGCCAAAGGTGGGTTTTATCACTTTGTTTTTTTGTTTGTGTGGTGTGCATCACAGTGAATGTTCTGTGCAGTCTTGCAGCTGGTTAAGTCACAGAAGGTGCACAGCAAGCTGGTGATAGTGGCGGAGACTGAGAAGGAGAAGACACAGAGGAAGGAGTATGTTTTTGAAGACTCTAAGGTAAAGCCCTGACATTTAATGCAGAGCTGCAAGGGACTAATGCTTCAGTTCTACCTTATCTCTTACGGTCACAAATTGCAACGTATAATTTATATACATGGTTTACATGATGATGCTGTTGATGCCTAAATGAAGACATTCTTATGAAACCCACAAACAATGGTTATGCTTGAGTTGTAAAATAACCTCTCCTGTGTATGTGTGCGTGTGCGTGTGCGTGTGCGTGTGCATGTGTGCATATGCGCTTGTGTGTTTTTAGAAAAGAGAAGGATTTTGCCAGCTCCTCCAGCAGATGAAGAATAAGCACTCAGACAAGCCTGAACCTGATATGATCACCATCTTCATTGGCACATGGAACATGGGTAAAGAATATCACCTTTTAATCACTGCCTTGAATTATGATCAACATATATTCATCCATATCAGATATTATTTCAGTGAGGCATGTTGCTGTATCAAGGATTAGTACTTTAACTTGATGTGCCTCCCGGTTTTTAAAGCTTCGCCAAAGTAAAGTCCCAGAATAGAAGCCATGATGTATACATCATGTCTTTCAACTGGGATCCCATTGTCTTTAAGGAAACGCCGGCCCCCCACAAGACATTACTTCCTGGTTCCAGTCGAAGGGCCAGGGGAAGACTCTGGATGACACTGCGGACCAAATACCTCATGACATCTACGTCATCGGGACTCAGGAGGACTCCCTGGGAGAACGGGAATGGATCGATGCCCTGAAAAGCACCTTGAGGGACATCACTAATATCAGCTTTAAACAAGTAAGATCCTCAAACGCGCCTTACAGAATTGTGTGAAATAGTCTACTTTCAGTGGTAATATAGTTAAGTATGGTAAATAGTATATAGTAAATTAGTGGCCGGATCCATTTTTCAGGTCGGGCACTGCTGCAGGTACTAAAACTGAGTCGAATACTCAGTATTGTAATGGATGCTATGTAAAGTCATGTATTTCACGCATATACTGTTTAAATACATAGTGCAGTTAATATTTTTCAGGATAACATAATTCAAGTCAGGCACTGTTTCTGTTTAATCTGAATTGTACCTGTAAATATTCAGTCGTGTAAATGGGTGCCATTTGAAAATGTAAGCTTTTGCATGTCACTTTGAACAAGGGAAGCTGGCAAGAATATACATAATGCGCTGATATTATTGTCATTTTAATTCTGTGTAATTCACTGTAATACATCCATGACAGTCATTTCTGTTTCATGGTGACTTATTTGTACAGAAATATTTGGCAGGTGTACACTGTACATGAATAAGCCTTTGCACAATGTCTGCATTCTCTGCAATGCTGGTTATTGTGGGAGTATATTTTCATAATCTTAAACTGGAACACCTTCTGGTGATGTTATTCAGCAGTTCAGCATATCCCCCAGAGGTGTAAAATCCAGGGGTCAGAAAGTAAAAGTCCTGCCATTTTTTTTGTCCACCCATGAACTCAGCCAGCTGATTTCACTAATTAGTTCTAGTTAAGATTTGTGCTAATTAGCAAATCCAGGTAATTGGAACAAAATACTGGGGAGGACTTTTACTTTCCGAACCTGGTTTTTACACCTCTGATATCCCCTGTATCATAATCTTAAACTGGAACACCTTCTGGTGATGTTGTTCCTCAGGTGGCTATCCATACACTGTGGAACATTCGCATTGTGGTGCTGGCCAAGCCGGAGCACGAGAACCGCATCTCGCACATCTTCTCCAACAGTGTCAAGACGGGAATCGCCAACGCTCTGGGTCAGTCACACTGCCCTGCTAGAAAAAACATTAGAAACCATCACGTAATGGTAACCATTACGTGATGGGAATTGGGACATCTTGGTTTTGGTCTCCCATCAGGTTACCATTACAGACCATTAGAGACCATCAAAATCCCCACAGATACCATTAGAGTCCAACAGAGCACCACCAGATGACCATTGTAAGCCACTGGATTACCAATAAAGACTATCAGAAACCAGCAGAATCCATCACAAAAACATGAAATTCCATTAAAACCATTAGGAATTGTCTGATGGTTTTTAATGTTTTTTCTAGCAGGGTGCAGAGAAGTTCTAATAGAACCTCTTATTTTTGTGTGTAGGAAAGAATTATGATAATGAGCCCATATTTCTACATACTTCATGCATGTGTACTGTATAATTCCTGCTCTCTTGATTTTTTTAGGGAATAAAGGAGCTGTAGGCGTGTCCTTCATGTTCAATGGCACATCGTTTGGATTTGTCAACAGTCACCTGACCTCCGGGAGTGAGAAGAAGCTTAGGTTGGCTACTACATTACTGTTTGTACAGTACTTTATATAATGATTGTTGGCTACAACAGAGCTAAAAGAGCTTGTGTGTGAAGAAAGACAGCTGGTTTACACTCTGCCAAGAATGCAAACTGTGGTCCCAAATGTTATGAACATACATATGTCTCCTTGATTAGCTTAGCATTGATACTCATCCAATGGTTGTTCGTTGACATTACCCAGTACATACTGTGTCTGTAATACGACCTCTACAGGAAGCTACATTGTGCTTGATCTGACACACAAGTATGTGCCCAAATTATTTAGGATTATTGATACTGTAAGTTGGGGTTCTTGCGGTAAGCATACGCAAGGGGGCCCCAGCCCCCTGCTGTAAGTCATCTCGTCTCGTCAAGGCACAGCTTAGCTAAGAGAACAACAGCAGTGTTTGTGTCTGACTTATAAAATGACTTTTGTTTATTTGAGAAAAACCAGCTGTGTGGAGTTTTTTGTTGTCCTTATTATTATTGCATAGTCTGTCTAATTTCCTGGAAAACAGGGCATCTATGTAAAAAAATGTAAATGCTTACTTGAAAACAGCATATCTAAAATGTCTTCCCCAGCTGGATGATTTAGTATAGATGCATTCGATGTTTGAAGGAGATTGTGATAAAATTTGAATATGAATGGCAATACAATTGCGACATTACTCTAGATACATGTGGTAGACATTCAGTTATTTCTGTTAATTGTATAAGCTATAGTAAAAGCATAAAGGCATGTATGTATTGATGGACTTTATGATTGATGTTTCTTTACCTTTCTCTGTTGCTCACACCAGGCGAAACCAAAACTACCTCAGCATTCTACGCTTTTTGAACCTTGGCGATAAAAAAATAAATCCGTTTGACATCACACATCGATTCACTCACCTGTTCTGGTTGGGTGATCTGAATTATCGTATCGAGCTTCCCTCAACAGTAAGTTCAAAAACACCTTGTAATGTCACAGTCAGAACAGTTCAGAGATAGTCCCAAATGATACAGTATGATACAGTTATATGTCTTTATACACATGGTGTTGTGGAGCACATAACTCTTATACAGCACATCCACAATGGCTAAACTGGTTCTACAGCACACAAGATCTAAAACCATGGCTCATGACACCAAAATAGTTGTGTCTGATACACCTGTGGCTCAAAGCAACTGCAATAGCACCCTGGGTTAGGTACACTTCCTGTTTTAATAAATGTGCATTTTCCTTTTGGGAGCAGGTGTCTGCAGGACAAAGATACCAATATCACAAGATAGCCACTATGTTATGTCAAATGCCTAGAGCTACACATACATCAGATACATAACCACAGTCCTTGTCTGATAAATACCTACCTACTGATTAATAACTGTCAAACCTGAAGGATTTTATAAAATGTACTTTTATTCATTTTCAAACTCTTTGGTGTTGCACTTTGAGTTGAAAAGCGCACAGTGAATTGGAGACTAATGCTGCTGAGGGGTTGTAAACAAGCATTCTGTTCCTCCATTTTGGTGCTAGCCATAGGGACAGTGGCTTGCTTGCATCACCAGACAGGAAAAGCCACTACTTTGCATTGTTCACCCTTGTGCAGGAAGCAGAGAACATTGTAGCAAAGATTAAGCACCAGCAGTATCAGGAACTCCTGAGCAGAGACCAGCTCACCATGGAGAGGGAAGAAGAGAAGGTCTTCTTGCATTATGGTCAGTGTGAGATGTTGTCACTACAAGGTTCCATTGTGACACACAATGCTCTGCCATATTTCCATTTACATCAACATATTTTCAACAACAGTCCAAGAGAATCAATACTGGAAGCATCACAACACACATTTATACAGTACTCCTGTATCACAGCAATGGTCATGGAAGAATGGGAATTTATGTGATGACATAAGTACATATGAAGATTGTAATATGACATCAGATGTGCTGTCGCTCACAGACTTCCTCTGGGGTACATACTCCAGCCTGCCAGAATTGTATACATTGCTAGCCCAATATAGTAAGGCTATTGAATCAACACATTTATACAATTCAATTTGAGTTGTAAGATTCATTCTCTTTACTGTATGACTTCAAATTCTTTTGCAGAAGAGGAAGAGATCACATTCCCCCCCACATATCGTTTTGAGAGGGAAACACGTGAGAAGTATGTCTACACGAAAGCAAAGGCCACAGGGGTATGTTTTCTCAGATGTCCTTGCACATCTTTCTAAAAAAGTACCAAGATACAGTGTCACATATACAGAAACACCACATGCTTGTTATGTGTGTCCACATGCTTGTTATGTTCCATTTCCTAGCTGGGTGGTCACAGCTAGAGAAAGCACATTTGGTGTTCTCACTGCTGCTATGGAATGAAATTAACTCAGTAGGACCCTCTGCTGGTCGTGGGTTCTCTTTAGCAAAATGGCATTTACAGCCGGATTCAATCAATTGCACTTAGAATGTTTAAGGGCATATGCAACCAGACCAAAACTAAATTTAGCAGATTAATCTGGCTGTGTATCGCAATAAAGAGGTTATTGTCGACCAAATGTTGTTTTTTGTCAGGCGATTGACACCCAGTAATGTTATTGATTGTTCAGATACAAGAAAAGATACCTGCCTGTCTTTGTGCCAAGACATCCTCCATCGTGAAGCCTGTTTGTTTGTCCTTACAATGGTACAAGCGCAGGTCTGCTGTATACCATAGTGCAGCATGATTGCACTGCATTCTTTGAAGATCCAATATATTATGCAATTGGGAATTAAAAATAGCTGACCAGTGCATTTATTTTAAACCCTTTGTTTCTCTAACTTACAATTGCATTTATACAATCGAAGACACGATTTTTGTTTTAAGTGTTTGTTTTTGTGTTTTGCACTTCACAGCCACCTTATCTATGTTGTTAGATCAGAGAACTTTTTTTTTCTGCTCCTGCAGACTAAATATAACCTTCCGTCGTGGTGTGACCGTGTTCTGCGCAAGTCCTACCCCCTCGTGCACGTCGTTTGCCAATCGTATGGTGAGTTTACGTTTTCACAATCACTTTGCTATCGACGCAGACACCATCTACTCTTATTTTGTCACAAACTATGACTGCAGCTATGACTTCATGTGTGTATGAGTTTTGCTGTGAGGTTTAACTCAACTAGAACATTGAATTGAGCTCTAAGAGCAACAAGGCATTGTACAGTATGTAGGTCTCCCTTCTAAATGGACTGCCAATATCGTCGCCTGTTTTGCATGATCAACTTCAATTTTAACCTTGCCTTTTGCTCTGCAGGCTGCACCAACAAAATCATGACCAGCGACCATTCTCCTGTGTTTGCTACGTTTGAAGTGGGAGTGACATCACAGTTTGTCTCTAAAAATGGTACGGCTGTCCCTGTCCAAAATGATCAGGTTGATCAGGCCCGAAAACAGAAGCGCGGTACCTCACGGTGACCGCGTAGTACAGCCTTTGCTTTTAAGCGGGTTTTTTCTTTCCGTTTTCTCTAGTGCGTCTCAATCTTTAAGCCCATCATGTATGCAGCGCAGCATTATGTTTAACTAAGATAAAGATGCATCGAAATTTTCCTTAAGTCAACAATTCTGTTTTTGGTTTCAGATCCGAACAGCGTGTCTCCGGGTGGAATTAAATTCATGAACTGCGTGGCAAGTCTTATGACAAAATCCAAGACACGGTTTTTCATCGAGTACCACTCCAGCTGCCTGGAAAGTAAGAGACCTTCGTTACCAGCGGCTAATGCTTATTACAGGACCCGGACGTCCAGGAGGGCCAATCGACACACATGACCGCATAAATATAGATGTCTTTATATGCATTTGATTATCTCCACAGTTAAATCAGGACCATACCCATCGCCACAGTCTTCATTTCTTGGAATAGTGAACACACACGTTTTCATTTTCAGGTTGTGTCAAGAGTCCTGAGGGGGAGAACCAAGACCCCAAGGACGGGTCGATAAAGGTTCGATTCGGAGCGCAGGTCGAGGTAACTCAAGAGTTTCCACTTCCCTCAGGCGATCGTCAGTGAAGGCGATCTGAGAATGCACTTAATGTCTGTGTCATCGTGACCATGTTGACCGTGCATCTCCCACCTGTGTTTCCGTACCTCAGCTCACCCCCATAATTTCGGACCCGGAGTACCTGTTGGATCAGCACATCCTCATCAGCGTCAAGTCCACTGACAGTGAGGAGTCATATGGTAAGAGAGTAGGAGAGCTAACTGTGGTTGGGTCAGTGTGGCGGTGAACATGGGAACATCCACCACCCATGGAATCTATATCTACTTTGAGTTTACTCTGCAGGATCACCAATGGTTCCTTGCTTCAGAAAGGAGCACAGCTGTCATTCCGTGGACTGACTATGACTTAATTTTTCCTCTTGGCCGTGTGTTTGCAGGAGAGGGCTGTGTAGCGCTGCGAGCGGCCGAATCCTCCAAGGCAGAGTTCGACATAACGCTGACGCACCACGGAGAGCAGACGGGCATGCTGTCTGGTGCCATCCAGCTGCGCACCTCCGGAGGAAAGCAGACCGAGAAGCTGTACGGTGAGGGCACCCCACACTACTTCAACAAAGGGCTGGGCCGAGCTCGTCTCTTATGCGCATGAGAACGCACTTTTGTGTACGCGCATCTCACATCAGACTAAACACCCGCGTGAAGGTCATCTCACAAATGCACTCAGACACACATGCAAGCATTGCTTTAAATATAGTTGCATAAGTAGCTGTTGGTCTTTAAAGACGATGTTCTGAAATGAATCTGAATTCACTTGCTTTCAAACTGCATTCATGATAACAGAGAGCTGAGGGAGCAGTTTCTAATTGGTTTTCAGGTAAAATTTGAATCCATCTTGGCCATTTTAAAGTTAATCGTAATAATTTTTTGGTTTTTCGCAGATTTCATTCAGATGGAACGAGATGAATCAGGAGGAGGTCAAAAGGGCAGATGCGGAGAACACAAGTGAGACTTCAACGCTCCTCTTAGTGCCTCCATTCTCACACAGTAGTTCATATTCAACGAAGGGACTCATTGCTGTCTATAGAGAAAACTCCCTTCTCTATTTGTGTTATCTGTAACTCTAAAGCACTGTAAATAATACTGAGAAGTGAAGAAGGGTCGGCACTTGTTTTTCTCTCATCTCTAGGCCCGCTTTCCCCCTCCCCATTGACATCAGTAACCCCAGTTACATGGGGGTGGGTTATAAGGCTGGGAACCAGTCTGACAGAAGCTGGAGCGCTGGCGTGCCCACAAGACCAAGCCCTCCAGGGCACGTAGGCAAGGACATGACCCCAGGTAACCTCTCTCCAAAAAATACCAGCCATGACCCAGCTGCCTGCAGTCCGTCAGGAAATGTGTGAGTACTACACCGCTTTGTCAAACAAATCACTTGAAGCTGGTTTCTAAAGTTGATGAATGTCTTATGGGGATTTTATCCAGTTCCAGCTGTTATTTCATGAACGTAATGCTTGCTGTGCTTCTTACAAAAGGGGATAAATGATGAAGTAAATGTAACGTAGATTTCCTGTTTCTTTTCAGTAAAAATAAAAAATGATACAAAACTCAAGATGATGTAACTTGGAAAGTGTGACCAGTGCTGTGCTGTGACCCCTACAGAGCCGAGGATAGCAAGCCCGCTGAAATGTTCGACAACCCTCTATATGGCTCCATGACCAAGCAAAAAGGTGCATCGCGCGCAAAGGAGCAGGACGCCCTGCGCAAGGATCAGCTCGTTCTGCCCGAGGCCGTCTTCGCTTTCCCCAAGCCAGCCGACCTGGAGGCCGACCGCCACACCCCAGTACTCATGCCCCGAAACCGCTCCTACACCTGCAGCGAGACCAAACCTCAGGTTCCCGCCTCTCTCCAGCCCCCTGGCTTCACCAAAAAGCCTGTGGTGCCGTCGCGCTCCGAAGCAGGCATGACGTCGGCCAGTAAGCCTCCTCTGCCGATGAAGTTCCGCCAAGGGGATACTCAGCCCAACAAGCCCAGGGACTACAGGGACAGCTCCGAGCTCCCCAACAAGCCCAGGGACTACAGGGACAGCTCCGAGCTCCCCAACAAGGCCAAAGTCCCTGGGAGACCAACCCAGCCCATCCCTAAAGATGGTAAGCTCTGTCTTCAGCAACCACCTCCGTTCCATTTGTTTTGAATCGATTTATATTTAAGATGTACAGTGTTGTATGTATGAAGTGCTTGAGTATGTGGAGGAAAGATTAATCTTTGCTTCTTATTTTCCCAGTGCATCACGAGGGATGTGGAAAGTTGGGACGCTCAGTGAAATGACACAATCTAAACTGCCTTCTTTCCTTCAGTCTCAATCTCAATACTCGCTCAAAACTAGTGTATGAGATTCTTGAACATAACAAAGACTTGGCAAGCCAGATCACACCTATCAATCAAAAAAAGAAATCCCCCACAATTTGAAATTGAGAAGCTGTCTAGCATTTATTTTTTTACAACAAATCACCTTTTCACTCTAATGCTTTGCTGCTTTGTTAAAGAATAGATTGTTTTGGTGAAGGATATTTGTCCATTTTCACCTGCTTTCACCACTTCTTCGGTCACTTCTGGTTGATCATGTAACTGAAAGTCTGCCTGTTGAGCTTCACATGAAGTGTGTTTTTGCATTTTTCTCCCTAAATTGGGGAGAAAAATGGAGGAAAAAAAAAACATAAAAATAAAAAGACCTGAAAAGGTGGCATTTTTAGAAGACTGTTCAAAGCCATTTTGTGTTGTTGTAGCTTCAGAATTGCTTATCTTCTAAATAAGGGGCCAACATGGCAACCAGAAATGTTACGGTTTATTCATTAACAGTGGTGATTTTGCTGCCTGTTGCCATTTATGGTATAGATTCTTAAGGCATTGTTTGTACAGTAGTTGAGTGTGAGGGAAATAAAGTGAAGAATTTCAATGGCTTGCATGTCCTAAATACTTTCTTCACAACTTTATTTTTTACACTGATAATAATCACAATCATAGAAAACTGTGAGATAATTAGCTAGTAAGCACATGGCAAAATGCAATAAAGAATGCCACAAAAGTTGATTTCCTAAATTAAAAAAACTACCTTTTCCCCTAAAATAATAAAAATCTTATTATGACATTCATTGAGTCACTTTGACATGCTACAAAAACATGGGTTATATGCACTGACTGAATTGTTTAATTTGAGGTCATTTTGAATAAAAGTGCTGTACATTTTTTATATTTTTACAATGGCTTAAAAAAGTAATAGTTTTCCATATAAATTTAAAATGCAACTTTACTAACATAAAGCAGAAGTAAACCATTCACATTATCTTAAACATAGGCTTAAACATAGGCTGTTATTTTGTGTTCTGTTATTAATCTAGCATTTTTTGAGTGGAAAGATGGGATGAAATATGACTAAGACATCAATTCTGAGGAAAAGTCATTACTGTCAGAAAGTGCTCACAAATGCTTACACAAATGGACAATTCCAGAGTTGTCTAAAATCCTATTGGTCTAAGATTGAGGAAAGATTTCTTTTTCATCATTATTATCAACATTTTTTAAATTATTTCTGTTAAAAAATATATATCCCTACCCTATCGTAATAAATCTAGTGGAGCAAAGCAGCTTTATGCCTCTATACTGCCAGACTTTAATCTCCATGAGTCTTCATCTAGCCTTGGGGATTGTCACAATTCCTATATGAAAAATGAGTATAGTTTTTATGACTACATTTCCTTCAGTCTCCTGAAGTTCAGAATACATATACAGCCACGATCTACACACTTATTTGTAAATATTGCCATCTGCTGGTGGATAGGTAGTACTACTAGTATTACTTTATGTCCAATAAGGAATACAATCATTGCTGAATGGCTTGATTTAGGAAAATCTCCAAATGCAAGAAACATGTCTGCCGTCTACTTATTAAAATACAGTTCTGTTACATAGGACTTGGTATTGACATCTCTTGCATTGTGCACAAACTTGAGGCTTGCCTTGGAATCTTCAGTGCTGTTCAGGGTTGATATATCAGGTTTATCAAGTGGGCATCCACTTTCCTTGAGGATTCATTGATGTGCCCACTACATCTCCAGAAGGTCTGGCATCCCCCACAATGCCATCCCATCCTCTTGGATGTTCATCTTGGAGCCGAGCTGGAGGTCTTTTCTATTCAGTCAGAGCCATTAGCTCCCCCTTTCAGTGGCTTTAGAGAGGGCTTTGATGGCTTAGCACTGTACCTGACCTTGGATCCTGCCTCTTTCATTATTCCCTCTTCATTCCGCCGGGTAGGCCTTTTTTTTATTAATCAGCATTGTTCTGCGTCAGCCTCTTGTTTAGCATACTACTTATTCAAATATACGTAAATGGGATTATGGTTAACTAATTGCTACCACTGTTACCAATGCAACATTACTTTTTAGGCAGTGTAATTTGCTGTATACTGTAGAGACGGTGAGATGAGATGTTACATATGTTAGAAATTGCCACTGGCCAAGGCAACCGTCCTTGTACACATGAAGACACAAGTATGCGCATGGACGCACACACACACACACACACACACACACACACACACACACACACACACACACACACACACACACACACAAACACATACACGAGGAGTGAAAAAATTTCATCCCATACTAATGCAATAATTATGCACTCTCGATGTATTACAATTAAAAGTAAAAAAGCAGCAGTCATAAATGGACACATTTTGGCTATTCTTTCATCATAATGTGATAAAAGTATTTTTTTAATGGAAAACAAAGTTGAACAAATCTAATCTAAATCATTGTGATTATATACTTATTCACACTTGCTAATATATTGTTTCTCAGCAAAAGCCAATCTAGCCACAGTTAACCCTAGATTTAATGAAGTAGGCTACCAATGATTAACCAATTGTGATGTAATACATTCACATTGCCTAAGTATGCTTTTATCATACACTAAAGAAAGAATAGCTGAAATGCATTATTAATCACTGCATCTCATTATAATAAAGCAAGACTATGAAGGTCATATGAGTAAACTTGGGGCAGAATGGCGGTGCGGTGATTGGCACTGTTGCTTCGCAGCAAGAAGGTACCGAGTTTGAATTTGTGCAGCCTTTCTGTGCGAAGTTTGCATGTTCTCCCCGTGTCCGCGCAGGTTTCCTCCCACAGTCTAAAGACATGCAGGTTAGGCTAATTGGGGTAGGTATGAGTGTGTGAGTGAACGGTGTGTGTGCCCTGCGATGGATTGGCGACCTGTCCAGGCTGCTTCTCGCCCAATGCATGCTGGGATAGGCTCCACCAAATTCCTGCATTACACACCCACAGTTCTGTCATCATTTATTTTTAATAAGTTTCCTCTGATTATGTCTCTTAAGAGAATTTGGATGCAACATCACTAAGTAAAAACTTAGCGTGGAGATGAGTAATGACTGGACATCACCTATGAATTGACCCCAACGGTCCATCGCATTTCCTCAGCTACAAAGGGCACACTCTTGTGTCCCATGATACATGTTCCTGGGCTGTGCTTACAAGAAGTGAAGTCTGGTTGTGAAGCTGGGTACAGCACTCTGTGTTGGACAGCTGGCACAGAACACTTTAGACTGACAACTGGGTAGTTTGACTGAATTTTGGAACCCAACCCACATAACCCCTTTCCAAGCTAGAAAATCACTCCAAAAATGCAGAGAAATCAAAATTACTTCACTGTCTGAGAGGGTACTGAGACTTTCCCCAGGACATTGCTGAAGGGAATGTTTTATACAAAGACCTGTGCCAAAGCTTTGAATTAAAATAAGTTGGAATACAACCAGACATGCCCCGAAGGGACAAGGAATTGGGGAATTCCTGCCTGCTTGAAGAGCAATTGTACAACTTTGCTGAACAAAAGAGTCTGATATCTGCAGTGCAGAGTACGACATGTTGAAATTGCAGGTAATGTTCTAAATATATTTGGGACATCTCTGACGACATTGAGAAATAGGTTTCACAATTAAAAAAAGTTTTAGACCAAATAGCCTGATGAGCGAGTGTAGGAAATTTTTACTGCTAATGAAAGTTTTGGTAAAATTATATTATAAAAGATTTTGATCTCATTTGGGTATTCCTGGTTAAATAACGGTTAAATTAAATTAAATAGAAGAAGAAGCAGTGTTAGAATAGGTTGTTCTTGATTATGTAAAAAAAGAAAACCCTCTGTAGTAGGAATATCCAGTAGACTCCTTTTTTATTCACACCCTTGACGAAGATTAACAATATCATTAAAAAAACAATTGTATTAGTATTGTAGGTTTGGAGTTTTCTGCACTTTTTCAGCATACAATATACCTTAGTACCTGTATACTTAATTTTAGATAGTTTTTGTTCATCTTTATCAAGGGTGTGAATAAAAAAGGAGTCTAGTGTACAATTGATGCATTTGAAACTGCAAATGTGTTGTGTGTCTACAAATGGTTAATATGGAGAATAATGGTTGTGTATTGCAGTGGAAGGTTTTCACCAATGTAATGATCTGGCTTTTCTGGGACACAGTGCGTAGGCATTCAGCAGTATTTACACAGTGCGTAGGCATTCAGCAGTATTTTCCCAGTGCGTAGGCATTCAGCAGTATTTTCCCAGTGCGTAGCCATTCAGCAGTATTTACACAATGCGTAGGCATTCAGCAGTATTTACACAGTGCGTAGGAATTCAGCAGTATTTACACAGTGCGTAGGCATTCAGCAGTATTTTCCCAGTGCGTAGACATTCAGCAGTATTTACACAGTGCGTAGGCATTCAGCAGTATTTACACAATGCGTAGGCATTCAGCAGTATTTACACAGTGCGTAGGCATTCAGCAGTATTTACACAGTGCGTAGGCATTCAGCAGTATTTTCCCAGTGCGTAGACATTCAGCAGTATTTTCCCAGTGCGTAGGCATTCAGCAGTATTTACACAGTGCGTAGGCATTCAGCAGTATTTTCCCAGTGCGTAGACATTCAGCAGTATTTTCCCAGTGCGTAGGCATTCAGCAGTATTTACACAGTGCGTAGGCATTCAGCAGTATTTACACAGTGCGTAGGCATTCAGCAGTATTTACACAGTGCGTAGGCATTCAGCAGTATTTACACAGTGCGTAGGCATTCAGCAGTATTTACACAGTGCATAGGCATTCAGCAGTATTTTCCCAGACTCCAAAACATAGCAAACACACAGACCAGGGGGTATTCCACAAAACAGGATAAGCAAGCTGGTCATATAATTCTAAAATAAATACCATGAAATAACCTCAGAAACTTTCTTCAATATCAGTTGTTCACAATATGTATGACTAAATCACACTCCAGACATTGATGTAATTGAAAAACAAAAAAAAACTTAAACTCTTGTTGTAGGAGGCCTCTGATGAGGAATATGTTGAAAAATTATCATATTTATGTTTTGGTGAAAATTTCTGAACATGTTGTAAAAATGCAACATTGGGCTTGAGTGGTAGCAGAAATTCTCATTATGCTTCGCAGTAATATTCATAGATGTTTTAAAAGTCAAACTTTTAAAAGTCAAACTTTATAGTTTGGTTGTGAGGATAACATTGATCAGAAAACACACATTGAACGTTTATTCTTACTTTATTCTTTAACAACTCAAATTGTCATTTATATAAGTCTCTGTGTCTCCCTATTCGGTGTGATACAGAATGAAGCAGTTATTGTGATGTGTATAGCAGAGATGGACTTCACACTTCATGCTGCTATTGTTTGTGTATCCAGTACTTATGACACATACTATGCATATAAATAATGTTTGAAAAAAATGTGTGTGTATGTGTGTGCATACACGTGTCTGCACACATGTGACACTATTGTTCTCAACATGGAATGGTGAGACAATAATAAGATATTCATTGGAGGACATGGGAAATGTAGGGCTATAGGGCTATGATTCTTGATTGGGGAGAGGGGGATCTTGTGCCTGGTCACCCACCAACTGAACACAATATTGACACAATCATAAGATATTCACTTGAACTCATGTAACATTGATGGCTAATACTAGTCTAGTGCATTTTCATCCACTGAAATCTCACTAATGTGATAATACAGCCTTCTCACAGTTGTCTGGATAACGTGATAATCCTCTTTTGTGGAATACCCCCCACCACCAGGTGTGCAGTAGTACACTGTGTTAAGCCCAGTTAAACCATAGCCAAAATTCTAAGCAAAATGAGATCAAGTGGTCTATAATTGAAAATCTTTTCTTTTTCTATCCGCAAGCATGAGGTCGTAACATGCGCCGCGCAGATGCCTTCATCTTCCTAACGTAGGGTAGTGTCATTTTTCTTTCTTATTCACATCCCCATTCATCATTTATTCATTCATTACCGCAAAACTTTTATTATGACAACACAGTTTGGCACTCGTGTATGACGCATATATTACAACCCACCTATGGGTGTGGAGTATTCATTTCCAGGCATGGCCATGCACGCTAGCAATCGGCGGGAAAAAGGGGGAATGGAAATGGAGGTGGCGGGTGTAGAAGTAGAGGAAGAAGGGGAAGGAAATTGGTCAATGGTTGAAAGAACCAGAAAGAAAAGGAATTGTCACAGGGCATATCGGATGATTCTGGGGATGATCGATCAATTCGTAAAGAACATAGGAGGGAGGTATTGGTTGAAAATAAAGTTATAATAAAATTCTTGAAGGGAGGGGATGCAGGGAGCAAACCAAACCCTATCAAGCTCTCGTCTCTATTGCAAAAAGATATTGGGGACATACATTATGCAAAAACACTGTCAAATGGCAATCTTTTGGTTATTTGCAGGTCACCGGTCCAACAGGCCAAAGCATTTAAGCTGAAAAGCCTGGGCGCTTTTGCGACTGATTGCTTTATCCCGGGACAGAAGCGTACACTGAAGGGAGTAATAAGTGGTGTGGCATTGGACATCGCTATGGTGGACTTAAAAAGGCATATACAGGGAATGATGCAAAGAGGCTTCAGTTTCAGACAAGGTCAGAAAAGTGATTCCATGGCAGTGCTATTAGAATTTGCAGGTGAAGCTCTTCCCGAAAGAGTGTGGTTGGGATATTTGAGTTTCTCGGTGAAACCATATATGCCTCTCAGGTGTTTTAATAGGCAGAGGTTAGGACATGTAGCGGCAGTTTGCAGGGGAAAGAAGAGACGTATACAGTGTGGTGGGGATTGTGAAGGGAATTGTGGGGAAGAGGTGTGATTTAAATGCTGTAATTGTGGAGATGCACATAGTGCCGCATTTGGGGGGTGTGAATATCACAAAAGAGCTCAGGTACAGAGGCTGCGGATTGTTCCAGAACATTCCTTATGCTGAAGCCACTAAACAAGTAAATGCAAATGTGAACAGGGTGGTGGGGCCAAGTCAGTGTAGTAGTGAGAGTGTGGAAGCTCAGGAGGAATGCAAAGGTAGGATTTCGGAGGATACACTCATTGTGAGCAAGGTGAATTTTCTGGCATTCATAACGGAAGTTGTAATCTGTACTGCACAAACAGATAAGAGGACTAAGAAAATGAAAATAATACTATTGGCTGCGGTGAAATATTTAGATGTTCAGGGGATTACAATTGAGGGGTTAGTGTCTACAATTAACAGAGTAGGTAAACCTACGTATTCACAGGTGGTGGGATATTAGGAAATGTCCGGTCTTCTATTACTGTAGTGGAATGCTGGAAGCCTAATAGCGAATGGTCAAGAACTTAAGAAGTTTATTTTGGACTTAGATACAAAGCCGATATAATATGTATACGAGAGACTTGGTAGATTCCCCGGCTGTATTTTGTGATCCAGGGCTATGCAGCAGTTAGGAAAGATAGGGTAGGGTGACCGGCGGTGGATGTGCGGTGGTTATACGCGGCGGGTGCAATTATGGTGTTGTGCAGGTGGATGCGGCTCTGGAATTGTTACATGTGCCTGTCTTTCCCTCTGTCTGTCTTGTGTATAGTATTGGAAGTATGGAGTAGTTCGGGTAAGTTTTCTCTGGTTAATTGTTACAACCCTTGTTGCGCTTTGACCATGGATGGACTAGGTAATGGAAAAGGTCACGCACCCGATTGTCTGGTGTGGAGACATGAATGCACACAACCCTTTATGTGGAAGTGTGGATTTGGATGGAAATGGCCGAATGGTGGAAGAGTTTATGGACAAGTATAATTTGGTGTGTATAAATGATGGCAGGGGCACAAGATTTAACATAGTCAATAATTCAACATCGTGCTTGGATTTAACGTTAGTTTCTGGACAGATTGCAGGCAACTGTGAATGGGATGTTTTGCAGTCTGACGGTATAGGTAGTGATCATTTTCCATGCTATAAGATTGGGGAAGGTGACTGAGAGAGGTGAGCGGACAGGGTGGTGGGATTTTAGGAAGGCGAAATGGGAGAAGTTCTCTGGGGGTTGCTCAAAACGGGTGGAAAATATAGACTGGTCTCATAACACGGTCGATAGATTTAACAATGAATTATGCTCCGTATTTAACTTGGCGGTGTCTGCGGTATCCCTGGTCTTCAGATGGAAGTAATGGAGATGTCTCTGGGCTTGAGACGGCTAAAACTATGCATGAGTTTGTGGGCCAGTTGGATGGGACGGGATTCAGCGTTCTTGCCAAGAAGGGTTTAATGATTGTTGGGAATTTAGAGGGCAAAATAGAACCAGGGGCTTTGCGGATTTTGTTAAATTAGGGGCTGAAAGGGTGGATGTCAGACTTAAGTGTGGTCAACCCTTGTCCATGGGCTGTGATACCCCGCTGGCTCATGCCCCTATCAGATGTGGACCGCTCTCTGCTACAGAGGTGCACAGATAGGGCAGACAATATTGATTACAATGGGATGGTGGGGAATCGGTTAGCTACCCGGTTTTATACATATATAAGCATTTTTACAGATGGTTCTAAGGACCCAGTGAGTGGAAAGACGGGTGCTGCTATATACAGTACGCGCCAGATTTTAATGTTACAATGGGGAAAAGGCTTACTGATAACCTGACAGTGTTCACTGTGGAACTGATGGCTATTGTAATTGCCCTGGAGTGGGTGGAAGAGGTCAGGCCAATGCGGGTCGCAGTGTGCCCTGATTCTGTGGCTGCACTACAAGCCATTCAATCAGCCAAATCTCATGCAAGGCAAGATATGGTGCAGGAGATCCTACACTTAATCTCCAGGCTGCATAACATGGGGTGCATTGTGGGGTTTTTGTGGGTGCCTGGCTGCACATGTAGGGGTGGCGAAGAATGAGAGGGTTGATACGATTGCCATGGCATCACTAGCATGTGAGGTGTCCGATCTACATGTGGCAATGGGCAGAGCTGAAATGCAGTAGGCTCAGACTGGGGCACTGTGGTCTGAACTCAGGTCTGCATATACTGGGGAAACATCCAGACCGGAGGTGTGGTCACTGTCTTGGGGGCACATACTTATGCACTGCATTTCATACACCGGGGATTGGGGGAAAGGAGTCGCCTGTACAGGCAATTGTCAGGGTTAGGGGTTGAGGTGTTCTCACTTAAAAACTGCTGAGTCCTGATCAGCAAAAGAATTATATCTATAGGGTGATTCTGTCCTTTTTGGGCAAGACTGGGGCTGCATTCGGATCCAAAATTTATTCTTTCTTCCTGTCGTTCCCTTCCCTTG
The DNA here is from genome assembly GCA_029718625.1 of Synaphobranchus kaupii. NCBI lineage: Eukaryota > Metazoa > Chordata > Actinopteri > Anguilliformes > Synaphobranchidae > Synaphobranchus > Synaphobranchus kaupii. Next base: position 48,172,290 of record CM056377.1, on the reverse strand, counting down.
CTTCAAGGGGGGAATCCCCAAAATGCCAGGATGAAATATGGCAGCCACACCAAGTGTGATTCAGATCCAATTTAAGAAAGAGGAGGGAGAAATTATATTCCCTCGCTCCCTCGTTTAGCCTCCCTTCCACCAAGGGTATAAAATGCAAGCTTCCAGCAAGAAGTGAATCCCACAATTCAATGCTCCACATGGAAATAGTGGGCGGTCACTACAGAACTATGTGGCGGTCACATTTCAACTCTATGGTGGTCACATTTCAACTCTATGGTGTTGCACATCCGAAATGTTAACTTACAGTTCGGTTCCGTTTTTGTTTGTTCCTCGTCAATCCTCCCTTGCAGAGCAGCTTTTAAGTTTGCTTGCTGCATGTAGCAAATTGCATCACAAGATAGCTCCCTCGAGGGAAGTGAGCAAGGGAAGGGAGCGTGTTAAATTGGATTCGAATGCAGCCCCGGTTAGGCATTAGGATTTTAAACGCATGGCTGCGTCTTAGCTCACCCTCCGGTACTCTAGGTGGCAGGAATGCGCCTCGCAGCCGAGTTTCCTGCCATTACTTTTGACAAGAAGAAGTATTAATTTCCCCGTTCTCGAAACGAAGTGAAAATATCGCGTTATCATCCGAGTCCGACGCGGTTACAGAGTGAAAATGGTGAGACCTGTGATCGTGTATATCTTTGTTTTAAAATCTAAACTGTTTTAAGCATTGCTTTAATCTACATACACTCGGTACACTATGCAGAGAGGTGTTAAAAATGAATGGTCGATACTAGTAAAAGCTTTGGTTGATAGCTAGCTACCTACATCGGTATCTTTGGTATATCGTAGCACTAACGTAGCTAGCACTAGCTCATGTTAGCAAACGTTAGCTAGCTATATTACTAGCGAACATTCTGTCAGCTTTGTAACTAATATAACCAGTATACATAACCAGGCAACAAATTACGTACTGCATGTGTGGTTGGGTATGTTATAACGTATTTAACTTTTCTTTACAGCTCTTCTACTCGTTCTTCAAGTCGTTGGTGGGCAAAGACGTGGTAGTGGAACTCAAAAATGACTTGAGGTGCGAGAATACCGTTACATGACTGTAACGTTAATCTTTCTACAAACTAATGACATATTAATTGTAACGTCAGCTTACTTGGAAGGTGCTGAATGGGCATTATTGACGCGTTCTTGATAAAGAGTAGCAGTGCATTTACAATGAGTTGTGTTTGTCGGAGTCTCATAGCTATTTATCTCACTTTGTTCTTTGGTTTTTGCAGTATCTGTGGCACGCTTCACTCAGTTGACCAGGTGCGTTTTATTCATACCATTTCTCCTTTTTGTTGTAAGATGTTATGTTGAAAGACTTGTGCAATCATTCAATTTGACTTCTGCTGATATAGTTGACTGTATAACTAAATGCCTGTATCTTCAACTACAGTACCTGAATATCAAACTCACAGACATCAGTGTGACCGATCCAGAGAAGTATCCGCATATGGTGAGTATCGTTGACAGAGATCATTAAGGTTGTCTATTCAGAAAGTTGAATGTTGCTTCAAATTTGCCTTTGTTCCCTCCAGTTATCTGTGAAAAACTGCTTCATCCGTGGCTCTGTGGTGAGGTACGTGCAGCTCCCTGCTGATGAGGTGGACACCCAGCTGCTGCAGGATGCTGCACGCAAAGAGGCCATGCAGCAGAAGCAATGATCTCGCTATAGGCAGGGCACAGCCGCATTGGGGTTGGTCGTGGGACAGACTGTGGCTGTTTCTGAGTTTGTGGGAGCATTTGAAGCGGACAAATTTCAAAAGCAGTGTTTTCCCAGGCATTGGTTATCCCTGGCTTGGTGTCCCCCTTTTGCAGTACATGCAGACATCTTTGTGAGGCGTCAGTCTCGGAGCCAATGTGTTCCTTGGTTTGATTTGATTGAGTCAATTTTGCTACTCAATATATATTATTTTTTACCAAACCGAATCCTAAAACCTACCTCAGAGCAACAGCAACTTGGGTCAGCTTTTTTTGACATTGTTAGGGTAACAATTATGTCAGAGGTCCCTTTAAAAAAAAAAAAAAAAATTAAAAAAACAATTTGCTCTGAAACAAGACCTACTGTTTTGCAATGGATCTTGTCAAGACAAATTGGCATATCTTTTCAAACCAATGATCTTTATCTAATCCAGGCTTCTCACAAATTTCTATATGATTTACTTTGCAAGTGGCTTTTGTCTAATTCGATTTATTTCAAATTAAATGGCACTGGCTATCAATCTTGAGTCTGGGGAAAAAATTTTAAAAAGCATTTCCTGTCCACGTGTCTGCAGACCAAAGCTTGCCATAGATTTGTAAATAAACGTGTAAATATTTAGACAAAATATGAAAGTGCATCAGATTCGTATTTAGAGCCTAAAACCTACTTGACTTAATTATTGAAATTGATTTCAGAAACCAGCATTGAAACTGTGGCAAAGCTGTGTTGAGAGGTTTATGTGGGATCATCAGCACAGCAAATTGGCACAGGCTTGTTTAAACACAGGGATAATTTAACTGAAGGAAATAACAGAATTCTCATTACACATCATACTTTATAAGTATTTTTCTGTAAACATGCTTCACTTAGTAATTAACATAGTGGGTTGAGGAAATGCTTGACACAAGATATTTAATATTTCTTCACATCTGCAAATGTCAGTTTTTAGGCTGATAGATTTTGATATGAGGAATTGGTCATGGGTTCAGTGCAGCCATTGTGGTATGCCTGTTCTGCACTGTTATAAATGGGAAAATTTGTCTTTCTTTCAAATGCAGTATAATTCTTTAGAAAGCTTGTCGATATACATATTAATTGTTCCCAGTTCATGTATTAGCGATTTTTGTCAGATTTATTTTAGTTTGTTAAAAAAGAAAAGAAAACTAATAGTTTCTAGTTTTCCCTACTGCGTCTTTTCATTTTAATTAATCATTGTGGATCTGTGATTCAATTTTTTTGTATTTTAGCTGATCAGCAAGAGCTTTTGATTTTGATCATGGTTTTGATATGATTTAGAAATAAAGTGAATTTTTTTCCAATTATAGTTTTAAGTCGTGTATTTTAACTTGTATATGCCAACTCATTGCTGAAAGCACACCTAAGAGATACAAACTTCAGTTACAGGCTGATCGGTCAGGAGCAGCATGCACAATTACACCTTATGATTATATTTGTTATCCCTGATGCAAAAAATGTGAGCATTAAACAAAAATTCCCTCTGATTTAAAAAGTAAATCCTATCAGAATTGATACCATCCTGACATGCAGCATCTGTGGTGAATTTTCTAACTGTGTTGCAAGATAATATATTGCGCTCTGGAGAATCAGTGGTGTATTTCACACCCTGAAAATGCCCTTTCAGAAAGACGGGTGCTGTGACTGTCTTTTTGGGTATGACTCCAAAGCAAATGTTATGGTGTCTAATGTACAAACCCCAATTCCAAAAACGTTGGGACAGTTTGTAAAATGCACATAAAAGCAGATGGCAGTGATTTGTAAATTGTCTTTTACATATATTTAAGTTAAAACAGTACAAAGAAAAGATTTTCAACTTTTTACCTTATGAACTTTATAGATTTTTGTAAATATACGCTAATTCCAAATTTGATGCCTGCATCACGGCGTCCATACTATTCCCGTGTAATTTACAGCTTAATCTAGTCCTACCCCCCAATTCCCATAGAGATCCATTCAAATGCAGAGAGGTTATAGTATCGCTTGTAAGAGTACCTGAAAATAAGTCTTTTGAAATCCTTTTATACCCAGTCATGATAGCATCACCTGTTTACCTGTGGAATGTTCCAAACAGGTGCTTTTTTGAACTTCCCAGTCTTTTTTGCCCCTGTCCCAACTTTTTTGGAACATGTTGCAGGCATCAAATTTGGAGTTGGTGTATATTTACACAAATCAATAAAGTTAAAACATTAAATATCTTTTCTTTGTACTGTTTTCAATTAAATAAAAGTAAAAGAGAATGTCCAAATCGCTGCTTTCTGCTTTTATGTGCATTTTACATACTGTCCCAAATTATTTGGAATTGGGGTTTGTATTTGTGGAATGGTTTTGGGAGGTGCTTCTAATGTATAGTTTTGGATTCCACAGTCATTTTCTTAGGGGATAAAATTGATCTGTAAGACTTGATTTCAGTAGAAGAAATGCAGGTTATCTTGCCTTGACCCAATGTAATCTGTTTGGATGTACTCCAACTGGGATAATGGGTATTGAAAAAACTAAATTGTTCAGAAAAGCAAAAAGTAGACTTATGTTACGGTTTTCTGAAAGGGGAAATGTGTTACTGACTAGAGCTGGGTTGACCTGAGCTAGTTGGCTGTCCTTCTTCACAAGGTACACTGACTATGTAAACAATCTATGCTATATTTGAACTATTGAGAAATATTGAGGTTCCGAATTCCTAAAATCTTATTTATTCTCATTGGATAAGCAGTTCATGGTAGGTTGGCAAAAGCCTGAAAGACATCTGGGAGATCCTTATGGTAGGAATGCCAAATAATGGATAAGTGAAGTATACCCCCACACCTGTACAGTAAACAATGCAAAGTGTTCCTACAGAAATGACCACAATTTCCCCAGATGTACAGTCCTTACAAAAACTATCTTTTGTTCCTTATGTCAAAGCAAATCCTATACCACATTTGCATCTCGTCATCACGTGAACCTTGAGGTTGACTCCATGTGCTCAAGTTGAAAAGATCCCTATGAGAAAATCAAAAGGACCTCCTTTTCATGGTGGAGAAGAAACCAGCCTCACCACTTCTGCTTATCTCCTATGGTACCCAATCCAATCATAATATAATTCCTCCTTGTTACAATACATTTGCTTGTCATTTTAACCTGTATCAGCTCCAGCAATATATATAACAATTGATATATTACGTATGAAAGATCACAATTCTGCTTATGCAGTACATATCAGGAATGTTCCCTTAAGTGTTTCTTACAGTCAAACCGGAAAGTCTGCACACTCCTTTCACCTTCTCCACATTTTATCACGTTACAGACTTATACTACAATAGATTGAGTACATTTTTTGCCTCAAACATCTACACACAATAGCCAATAATGACGAAGTGAAAACAGGTTTTTAGAAAATATGCAATTTTATTTTACTGACAAAAATAGGTTATTTAGGGGTTACATATCTGTACACACCCTTAGCCTAATACTTGGTTGCTGCACCTTTGGCAGCGATTTAGCAGCGATTACATTTTTGCCCATTCCTCTTGGCATATCCTTGCAAGCTCCGTCAGGTTGGATGGGGAGCGTCGGTACACAGCCATTTTCAGCTCTTTCCACAGATGTTCAATTGGATTCAGGTCTGGGCTCTGGCTGGGCCACTCAAGGACATGCACAGACTTTCTCCGAAGCCACTCCTTTGTTCTCTTGGCTGTGTGCTTCGGGTCGTTGTCATGTTGGAAGGTAAACCTTCGCCCCAGTCTGAGGTCCAGAGCGCTCTGGAGCAGGTTTTCTTCAAGGATCTCGGTGTACTTAGCTGCATTCATCTTTCCCTCTATCAGGACTAGTCGCCCCGTTCCCACTGCTGAAAAACATCCCCACATCATGATGCTGCCACCGCCATGCTTCACTGTAGGGATGGTATTAGCCAGGTGATGAGCGGTGCCTGGTTTCCTCCAGACGTGACGCTTGGTATTCAGGCCAAAAAGTTCCATTTTGGTTTCATCAGACCAGAGAATCTTTATTCTCATTGTTTGAGAGTCCTCTAGGTGCCTTTTGGCAAACTCCAAGCGGGCTGTGATGTGCCTTTTACTAAGGAGGGGCTTCCGTCTGGCCACTCTACCATAAAGGCCTGATTGGTGGAGTGCTGCCTGGATGGTTGATCTTCTGAAAGGTTCTCCCATCTCCACAAGGATACGCTGGAGCTCTGTCAGAGTGACCCTCGGGTTCCTGCTCACCTCCCTGGCCAAGGCCCGTCTTCCCCGATTGCTCAGTTTGGCCGGGCGGCCAGGTCTAGGAATATTCTTGGCGGTTCCAAACTTCTTCCATTTACGAATGATGGTGGCCACTGTGCTCTTTGGGACCTGTAAAGCTGCAGGGATTTTTCCGTACCCTTCTCCAGATCTATGCCTTGACACAATCCTGTTTCTGAGGTCTGCAGATAATTCCTTTGACCCCATGGCTTGGAGTTTGCTCTGACATGCACTGTCAACTGTGGGACCTTATATAGGCAGGTGTTGGCAATCCCCAATCATGTCCAATCAATTGAATTGATCACAGGTGGACTCCAATTAAGTTGTAGAAACATCTCAAGCAGTATCAGTGGCAACAAAATGCACCTCAGCTCACTTTTGGGTGTCATATCAAAGGGTGTGCACACTTGTGTACATATGATATTTTACATTTAGATTTTTAATAAATTAGCACAAATGTATAAAAACATGTTTTCACTTTGTCATTATGGGCTATTTTGTGTAGAATTTTGAGACAAAAAATGAACTCAATCTATTGTAGAATATGTCTGTAACGTAATAAAACGTGGGGAAGGTGAAAGGAGTGTGCATACTTTCCGGCTTGACTGTATACTAACTAGTGGGTGTGTTTTATCAATAATTTCAAGTGCAGGCCAATTGTAGCAAGAGTATTGACAGTAGCACAGTATAGATAGGCTACTATTTGTGTGGTTTTTGTATGTTGAAAATGTTTTGTTTAATTTATTGGGATGCAGTTATGCGATCAACTAAGTTGGTCGGCGAGTTCATTATAAGCCGCCCAGAATTCATCAAGTGAAGTCATAAAAATTGCTGCGTCTGACATAAACGCAGCAAGAGGGGGCTCTGCAATCTATGTAATATGAAAATGACACAGCTGAATTTGTGAGCTTAATTTTTACAAACCAGCCTGCTTCTCAGCTGCAATGATATACAGAATGATCAGAATTTAATTTGAATGCCCAAACAAGCACATTTTAACGGCATGGGATCAGTATGATAGGTGGTTATGTGTGATTTTACTTGGTCTTGTGATCTCAAAAGGCTGAACTCTCAAAAAAGCTTGGGGGGAGAGGGTTGTTGGGTGATGAAACCAGTTAAAGTATTAATTGATGCAGTAATACTCCCCATGGTCTGGAATCTAAGCATGAACATGTCAATATAGATTGTGGCTGCAACACCATCTTGGGTAGGAGTCTGAACAGAGTATCCTGAGCCTTGCCAAAAAGTGACTGCTGGTTGGTGGAGCCCCTGCTGTCTACCTGGACCAAAGATGCACTAGTGAAACAACTAGGCTACTGGAAAAAAGAAGAAGAAACTTGGTAATGTTTTTACAGTGAAGCCTTCTGTAGTTTCATAGTGTTGGGTGCATGCGTACCCTTAGGCAGTATGTGAATAGCCTACCTATGCACATCAGTGAATTAATAGTTTGGGTGTTATTGTAATGGTTAGGGAACTGGGTTTATAGCTCAAAAGTTGTGGATTGTTCCCAGCGGAGGTACTGCTGTTGTACCCTTGAGAAAGGTAGGCTACTTAACCTGAATTGCTTCAGTAAAATAGCCAGCTGTATTATGGATTGTATGTAAAAATTTAGGCTCCTCTATGTAATTTGTTCTGGATAATGTGTGTAGCCTACTACATGCAAACATTTAATGTCCCTTAATTAATGGTAAGTTTACTATCTTCTACCATGTTTTAAACATTTCCTTCCTGCAAAGAGGTGGCTAATGGTTTGAGGACTGTGAAAGTGATGTTATCCTTAGCCTTAACTTTCTGTCACCATATCTTTAGCATTTGTCGCAGTAGCGATGAGGTGCCCTAAATTCGCGCGCGTTTTTTTAATTTTTTATTGGCAGAGGACGTTACCGCCATGGGACGAACAGCCAGGTATGGCTAGATGTTTCAATCTAACGTTAGTAAAATTAGAAAAGTTACTCAAGAACTCGCCAGAATTCGTTAGGTGACAGGAAGAGAGCCAACAGCAAACGATAATTAATTGTCAACAAGGTAATAAGACAACGGCTGTTTGTAAACCAGAACAGACCTAACGTTAGCTACATCTTATGTTATGGTCATAGACTAACGTTATGTTCTGTAACGTAGGTTAATATGTTACGTTACCACCACCAGCTCACTTTTATTTAATTTGTTTCCATTTTATGTTATTTTGTCATAGCCTATCTCGCTGTCTGTTGTAAATAAGGCTATGCAGTTGTTTTAACGAACTGACGTCTATTGTAGGCCTAACGTACACCTTGCTCTGCACATCCAGAACTGCTAATTAGGTAGCCTAGATAAAAATCTTGTAGCCTACGTTACATTTAAGATGAAGGCGCATTCTATGGCTGGTTAGTAAATTAAAAGTTGGCTAAGTCATGAAATTGCCCATTGTTTTTAAAGCCGCATATGGTCGGTTTTGGCGGTGGCATTTTAGTATTACGTAAACTCATGTCAACACAAAAAAATCTAGCTCTGCAATGTTTGTTTAATAAAGGGGGTGGGTGAACGCCATAATCTTATTCGGGCTGAAATCGTGGTGCATTTTCAAGTGAATCAGTGGATTCGGAAATGTGTCCTGCACAGTACGAATTGTGCCGAAGGAAACGCCAGTGTTAAAATTAGGTGAGCAGCACACAGTTGGCTTTGCATTTAGTTTGTACCTATCTACCTACGTTCTGTACACCCGGACCAACAAAAAGGGTTGAATATGACATGTCCTCCTAAATTGATACCCGTCTGATTCTCATAGAAATGCTTTTAAAAATACCTTGAATAATAAAGTTTCCTGTTTAATGGGGTGTCGTATATTGGGGCATGCAACAAAGAAATCACTAAGGCTAAATAGCCCCCTGGCCAATATTAAAAGGCTGAAATTATTCAGTCTCTGCGCTCAGTTCCACTCTTGAAATTTCAGATGATGAGGTAGGCCTACTATAGAGAATTTTATTGTTGGTAAATTTGAAAAACCTCTGAAGTCAGCTCAGCAAAGCCTAGATTTACTTCTTTTGTTCAGTAGATGTATCTTTAGATATGGGTCACGAGGGACTCGCATTGGAGGCTTCGACCAGATGAGTAGTAAAGTTTTATGAGTTCACAGAGTTTGAAAAGGCCTGTGTTTTGATAGTATCTCCACTTAAAAAGAATACCCAAATAAGATGTGAGCACTTAAATGTCACTGCACTTTACAGCTATGTATAATTAGCAATTAAAAAAATAAAAAAGTTTCCTTTCTTTGATTTTATGGGTGTTTATTTGATGGGTAAATAACAGTAGGCTACGTTTGATTTGTGAGCTACAGTGCAGTCCATATGTATTTGGACAGTGACACAATTTTTGCTATTTTGGCTCTGCAGGCTACTCCAGCACATTGGGTTTTAAATGCAACAATGAAAATAAGGTTAAAGTGCAGACTTTCAGCTTTAATTTAAGGGTATTTATGTCCATATTCAGTGATTCATGTAGGAATTACAGCCCTTTTTACATATAGTCCCCCATTTTAGGGGACCAAAAGTAACTTGACAAATTAACATAATCTTAAATAAAGTAGTCATATTTAGTACTTGGTTGCAAATCCCTTGCATTCGATGACTGCCTAAAGTCTGCGACCCATAGACAACACCAGACACTGGGGATTTTTCCTGGTGATGCTCTGCCAGGCCTGTACTGCAGCCATCTTCAGTTCCTGTTTGTTTCAGGGAATATTTACCTTCAGTCTTGTGTTCAGCAATGAAACGCATGTTTAATTGGATCAGGTCGGGTGATCTACTTAGCTAGTGAAGAACATTAACATTTTTGGCCCTGAAAAACTCCTTGGTTGCTTGAGTAGTGTGTTTTTGTCCTGCTATAAAGTGAAGTGCCGTCCAATAAGTTTTGAGGCATTTGGTTGGACCTTAGCAGAAAAGATGTTTCTGTACACTTCAGAATGCCGTCACACCATCAGTAAAGACAAGTGAGCCAGTTCCAGTGGCGGCCATACATGTCCAAGCCATAACACCCCCACCACCATGTTTCAAAGATGAGAGGGTGCTTTGGATCATGAGTATGGAAGCATATCGCAGGCAAAAATCAAATGAAAATGCAGTGCGTAAAATGGAAATGTAATCCTACATTTGCATTTAAATTTCCCACTCATACGTGCAAATTTTGTCTCAAAATTCAAATTCAATAATTTCATTTGAATTTGCTATTTCGTAGTAGTATTGACGTTTCATTTAAACAGAGAGCTTTATTCAAATGCAAATTTGAGAATTAAATGTAGGCTATTTCCTGAACTACATGGATATGTTTAATGTAATTATGCAATGGTGTCAAAATTATTATTTAAATGTCATTTACCTCATGTGCATTTGCACTCTCAAACATGGTCTTTGAAATTTCATCATCAAAGAAAGTACTACGCTATTAGTTGAAAAGGGGTTTTTCTTCACAATTAAAGTATTCTTCGGTCATCCACTACAGCGGTCTTCCGTGGTCTACCAGGTTGTTTGCTATTGGTGAGCTCACTAGTGCGTGCTAACTTCTTAACAATGTACCACACAGTTGATTTTGACACACCCAATGTTTTGGCTATGTCTCTGGTCAATTTATTCTGATTTTGTCTCCCCATGATGGTCTGCTTTACTGGCATTGACTTCTTTGGGCCTCATTTTGAGAGACAACAGCAACAGACTGCAAATACAAATTCCACACCTAGAATCAATTTTAGACTTAGCTTTCTTGTGCATGAACTAATGATACAAGAACACACAGCTGGTCAAGAAACATACTTAGGGACTGCGCTGTGTGACATGTCTCTAACGGGCCTACAAGTCTTGCTTTTACGGATGTGGTTGATAACCAGTTTTATTCATTTGATTTTGCAAAATGTCATTTATGTTCACAAATACTACTTCAAAATCTCAGTGCAGTAATGACGTCTGTTGAAGAAGGTTGTTTAGAACCAGCTATTAAAATTAAGAGAAAATGCTTGTATAGTTTTTAAAATACAAATATTGAATTAATGAGGGATTTACAGGCAAGTTTCTCCCCAAAGAATGTCACAGAGGTTGTGTGCCACTCTGTTCCCTCACTTGCGCCACTGTGTAACCGAAATCAGAAAAGTATCACCGCTTACTGGAAGGCTAGAAAAAATTAGCTCTTTCCTTCGGTACGGGACTTTCGGTTTGGCACGTGTTGTGAACCGAACAATTAGTCTTACTTTAATGCAAGTGTGGAACTTTTTTTTTGTGTGCGGAACTTAAATTCAAAACTCTTGAGTACTCACCCCCTGATGACTTACGAAATAATGGCCAGTTAGCCACTGTTTACATTTTCATAAAAAATTAAAAGCAATTTTATATTTCACATTTATTTTTTGTTGTCCATTTTTATCTGTTCTGAGAAAATAAAATTTTAGATGAGTTTGATCACTGGCCTAAATGTCATGATTTCTGCTTGTTAACCATCATTGTCTGAAGGCTTTTGTTGTGTTTTAAAGCCCCGGAATGCTGGAAATGATGCGGTATGAAAAGCTCCACTGCCATCCCCCCTCCATAACTTCTCACTTGCCCATGTTCCCCCTTTGCAGACATGAGTGCCTGAGCCTCACTCTGTTAATTTGTATCCAGTACAGTACAATAATTGCTTACACTGTTGATTTTTAATGTTAATAAAAATTTTTATTGTGTCAAGTCAATGATATGCTTGACAATTCTTTTCCTTATTTGATAGGTTTTTTTGCATGATCAAGCAAATCACATACTGTATGGATTAATTTAATTGCCAGCTGTACTGCCCAGATAAATCAAAACCGCTCTCAAATTGATACATAGAAATCCAATACCTTTATTTTACATTCATACATCTATATATTACAAGATGAGCTTAATGCAGTTGTTTAAAAAGCCCAATCCCAAATCAATTCCTGAAGGTTTACAGCTCAAGCAATAATGAATTTGCATGTTTTGAAGGTCAGTGACAAAGCAATAAAAAAAAATAAAAAAAACACACACAAAGCCCAGACAAGTGCTGTCATTGAGTTGTACCTTAATAGAACTGGGCTGAATGGAAAAGAATTCAGTCACCACAGAGAAAGGCACCTTCAGTACACAGTGTATGTACAAACGAAACCGACAATTTTACAAACTTCTACTGTAGCTTCTAATACAATAACAAAACTGTAAACCTTCACTTGCAAAAAAAACAAATGAACAAAATACATTTCTATACATACATTTGAAGCAAAATATTTTCTCGGTCATACTGCAGCAGTACCTTAAAATACATATTTCAAGATTCCAGATTTGCTCTGCCAGCAGAGATCAGATTTTGAAGTGATTGTACATTTTTATGTATTACAATATTTATGAAATTGCCCATTTTATGAATGTGTAATATTGGCAACAGTAGTCACCTGCCTCATGCATATTTTTTTTCTTTTTTTTTTTCCGGCATTACTTCAGTAAGCAGCATTCATTCTCAAAGAGGTTTAAGCCGAAACCTATTCTGATATGAAATGTTATTGTAGGCTGTCCTTTCACATGAGACAATTACACACGGTGTAACATACATCTATGTATAAATTTATAGATAGAATTCTTTGTACAGCGTTGCCAGAAATGCCATTATCCTAAAATATACCGTCCCTCAATCAAAATGTCCTATTTGCTTTCAGAAAAGTATGTTCTTTGATATAAAATACTATATCCTCAAAAACTGGGATTTTAATGTTTACATTCCTTTCTTTTTTTCTTCAACAAAATAAAGCTTTATATACCTCAGAAAGCTTATAAACGCTCCCAACTGGACTAATATACAATAAAGTGACTTTAAGAGACCATATCTGGTTCTATGTTCACATGAAGAGGAAACCCGTTTAAATTGCCATAAAGTGCCAGTGTTTTTCCCCCCCCTCTCTCTCACACAGTGTGGCACTACAATTTTGGACGATTGTATAAGTCAGGTTATTTGAATGCCAAGGTCAGTGGCACCTTCCTGGTCTTTCTCGTCAGGCCTGGGTAAAGTCAGTTGGCAGGTCTGCAGTGGACATGCGGTATTGAATCTTGGTGTTTGTGATGGCTCCGTGCTTTTGTCGTAGGTGCAATCGCAGCTGGCTCTTGTGGCGAAAGTGCAAGTTGCATTTCTCACACTGAAAGAAGGGAGAAAGTGATTAGCATTCTGACAGTTTTCACCTGGGCATCAACAAAATACTCCTCCACTTATTGATTGGAGAACCTGGCAGTTTACTCCTGGGATTCTTACATTGAGATTACCAGTCAATTTAGGTTGCTTAAATGGTAAAGGCAATTCAGATTCAAATTTAGAAAGGAATTACTCAGCATATATTCCCCAGCTGTCTATTTTAAGAAATCAGGAAAGACGTGGTGTATTGAATTTTCTTCCTAAGCACCATCTGCTATCCAGTTCTTTTTGGGCCAGTGACACAGCAGAAAGTATCACTTTTAGTCTGCATTCACAGGTCCCTTTTGGTAGGAAAGTGAACGATCCCCTCGCCTTTGTAAATGACCATGCTTTGCTTACATGATAGGGCTTTTCTCCTGTGTGTATGCGCAAATGGCTCTTGAGTGTCTGCAGGTGACGGAAGCGCGTTCCACAGATCTCGCAAGGGTACGGCTTCTCCCCCGTATGAATCAGCACGTGGGCGCGGAGGTGGGCGACCTGCAGGGAATGGCATATTTTAGGAGCTTTAAAACAGACCGGGCGGATATAGCACCACTACCGTCTTTGTTGGCATGTATATAGCCTACACATACATATTCTAATGGTTATTATACAAGTTAATTCTGTTATGAGCGAAGAAGATGATAGAGCGGTCAGTCAGCGCTGGGGTTTTTTGCTCACCTGTACAAAGCGTGCTCCGCAGGTCTCGCACTTGTATGGCTTTTCTCCCGAGTGAATACGCGTGTGAGTCTTGAGGTTGGCTGGTCTGTTGAACTGAGCACCACAGATGTTGCATCGATACGGTTTCTCCCCTGGAACGTGACGAACATTGAAAACGGCACTTAGACGCAGACGGGCTGACACCATAAATATCACCATAATGCCGCAATGTTGGCTACATCATCACCAGGGTGCCCCGTTTCTTACCATGGAATATTTCACTTGCATTTCAAAAAAATTTTTTTTTAAATTTTAATTGCAAAGAAAATGCTTGTTTTGTTTTAATAATTTTTGAGTTGATTGTGGCTGATTAGTTGTTAAGACATTAAATGCTTGTGTTGAAAATGGGAATTTGAAGTGTGAAACAGAATTTGAGGTTAACGCTAGTCAGACCAAAGAATATTACACTACAGTCTGCTGTAACCAAACAGTACGTGTCCAGTTTTACTGTTCGACTCCCAACCCCGTTTTTTAATACAGGTGAGGTTATTTCGGTTACAAAGAGTGATATAAAATACAGAAACAGTAGACATAGAATAAACTTGTCATTGCTCATCACATTATCCTTTGCCTCTCCTTTAACCTGATGTTGATGCTACTTACTTCTCAACACACCTTGCTGCCTACATGCGTTTTCCTACTCTCTTAGTGTAAAAAGTGTAATAGACTTACATAGGCACCTTTATCCACCCTACATTTAAAAAAATAAATTTAACATCTTGATTCAGTGTAATCATAATGTAAATTTTAGTAAAACCACGGCAGCTCACTGTTGCAAAAAGGCCATTTCTGCATTTTAAGCAGAGTTAATTGAACAATTCGGAAATTGTTTTTCCATCTCAAGCAGCACTTTCTGCATTATTATTTTAAAGTAAATTCAGCACTTTTTGCTTCCCGTAGTAATCCTATTCCCAGGATCCCCGATCGTCTCTAGAAGCTGCCACCTGGACTCACCTGTGTGGACGGTTTTGTGGCTGGCGAGGTTTCCCTTGTAGCGGAAGGCAGCCTGGCAGCGATCACATTTGTATGGCTTGTCGCTGTGGACCTGAAGCGTGTGCCGCTTTAGAGCATCATCCTCCGCAAACTTTGAGTCGCATTCATTACAGAAGAAAGTACCATTTTCTGTAAATGAAAAAAAAAAAGTCAATTTGGGGTATATAATGTTAAAAGTAGTATATGCTTGTTTGTTACCATGTCACTTTTTAACCCTTTGAAGAGTATTTATTTTATTTTTTTACAATTCACAAACACAAGAAAGTTGGTGTTCTAGAACTCCAGAACTTCTAGAACTTTCAATTGGCAGTAGTGATTGTTACATCAGCATTAGAATGTTCAATTAAGAACATTCTAATCACTATCTCTCATCGTATACCTTAAAGGGTGGGGGGGGGGGGGGGGGGCATGCGGTGCATGTGCATGTGCCCTTACCACAGCTGGAGTCTGAATACTCTGAATGCAGTTCTGTCATCTCTTCCCCCAGATGCGACCCTGGAGTGTTGGAACAGACTTCAGAGTGCTGCGGGGACCGGGAGCCGCAGGACGAACACTTTAAGTGCTTCATGTAGAGAGAGGCGTGGCTGACACTACTCCTCTGTGATCCCTCCGTGGCCCTGGAAAACGGAGGCAATCTCAATCCATCAGCATCGCCGCAGAGTCTGTCCAAACCAGGACATCGCCTGATTCACAATTCATACTCTGAGGACATTCTACAAATTTTCCAAGGTAAACCCGCAGTTTGCTTTGGGGATTGGGACGGATGAAGGAAATTCGGTCAAGCCATGGGGGCAGATCAGCACACACACTGTTTCAATTCACTGGCTGTCTCTCCCCTTTAGAGATGGCAAGTGATAACCAAATGGGTTGATCAGGATCACAGCCCTTTGACACCGACAAACAGGAAAGCATTTTACTGGATGTCCATCTGGACAAAAGACTTCTGCCTTACAAAAACCTTATGTTACCCTCTTGATCATACGAGTTGCGACTACGCAGATATCATTGCATGCAATATCAGCAGTCAGTCAGAGCCACATGACCAGAGACCGTGCGCACTTGCAGAAGGCTCACCTGTTGATGATGTTGTTGAGGCGACTGGCCTGGGGCGCGGAGAAGTCCTCGCCGTGCTCGCTGATCTTGGCGGTGCCCTGCAGGTCAGAGTGCTCCGAATCGCCGGGCTGGAGGTAGACGGGTGAGCCCAAGCGCCGGGGAGAGCGTGCCTCCACATCGCGGGGGCCGCCCTCGTCCTCTTTAGAGCTCTGGTTGGCGGAGTTGAGCACGATGAACTTGTACTTCTTCCAGTTGCGGGACTTGGGGTCCTGCGTGCCCTGGATGGGCGGTGAGCGGGTGGCCTGGGGGAAGGCGGCATTCTTGCTGCTGCTGGACTCGGTGGGGGAATTGGGCTGGCAGTCGGACTTGAGCGGGCTCTGTGGGCTGCTCATGAGGCCCTTGCGGCCGCTGAGGGAGTAGTGCTGATGGCTCACGTCTTCCTCCCTCGTGGGGGCGTGATCTTTGCCCGCCTCCCTCTGCTCCCGAGCCAGGCTTGGGAACCCGTGCTTCCTGGAGCCCAGGCCCGTGGGTTGCTGGCCGTTTACGAGGCCCTCCTTCCTGGCTTCGTCCTCTCTGGTCACTTCTCTGAAAGGATAGGTGGTCACGTGGCAGATGTTGGGCGTGCCGCCAGGGTTGGCCCTGATGTACTCTGCCAGCATGTCTCCTGGGTTATCCGGTGGGGAACCGTGCTTGTGGTGCATGGCACTGGCTTTATTGAAGTCGGGAAAAGAGCTCTTAGCATCAGTCAGCTTTCCGAGCGGGAAATGGAACCCCTGAACTGGGAATTGGCCATAAAGATAAGAACTGCTGGGAGCACCGACTCCATTGAACATGCTGGAACTGTAGGCTCTCCCATCCCTGAAAGGGGCAGCCCGGCTGGGTAAATTCTCCACCACTTCATGGGGCCGGTAAGCATGAACATCCTGAGGCAACATTAACGGGCTGACTAGAAACTCTTCTCTGGGTAGCTTGGTTGATGGGTCACTGAGGGAAGGAAAACCAAACCTTTTTAGTAACAAATTAAAACCCAATGAGTAAGTGAGGCGCAAACTAGTTTCTCCCCCCCGTCCTATTTGTCCTTACCTGGATTTGATGAACCTGTGGCAGGTGTCAACAACGTGGTCCATCTGCAGATAGATGGCGGTGTTCATGACGGCGATGATCAGGCTCTCTTTCAGCGTGAGACGAGAGGTGTACATGAACTCCAGCAGAATGGCAAAGCCCTCTGGGTCAACCTTTGGGTCCAGGCTAATGGCGTTTAGGTTGCATTTGAGGGAGTCCGTAAAGATGGTGTAAAACAACCCACTTTAAAAAGGAAGAAAGACACTTTAAACATTCACGCCATTTATGGGTTCTCTAGACAAATGGCTATGAAAAAAGAACATGTGAAGCCCATTAGCTTACCTGCAAGCCATGAGCACCGTCTTATGAGCACGAAACTGTTGTCTGTTGACCAGAATCGTGACATCGGTCAGGATATCCCTGCTGCGCAGCCGGTTCAAGTTGAGCAGTACATCACTTGCATGGCGTGTAAATTGGATGCAGCTGTCTGCTGCACATGCCATTTTGTCAAAGTCTAAAAAGAGAAAGCAGTCAAACTTGAACATTACAATGAGGTTCAACTCTCATAAATAATTGTGCAAGGTCCAAACCACAATTTCAAAGTATTATTTAAAAGAAATGGTTGGACATTGCATCAATTTCAGTGAGCACTTTCTCTTGATTACAATTTCCAAAACACACTGGTAGAAGGAGGTTACAAAATCAAGCAGACTATGGTCACTGAATGACAGAAACACATCATTAGCATAATTTTTTTTTTTAAAAACACCCACCCTTTTGTGGGAAGGGTTGAAAGCAGTGCCTCAAAGTTCATATTAATAATTCTATACTACCAATACTATGAATGCAGGGGGCAGCAGTGGATGTTGAACAGACTGCAATATCATACCATACACTAAGACAATACACTGTATTAAAAATCATCTAGACCTATTTTCTAGGTCTTGGATTTGATCATTAAAATCTTGAATGGCTGGAAAGAGTACAAGATAAATACATATTGTGATGTGTTTGATATGGCAATCCAATGGCAAAGATGGTGTACCATTTCTGAGAAGTGATAGTCCTCCCTCCAAGACTTCCTGTGCCCCATGATTAACTTTTGATCTCTTAACAATCACATCTTGCCATTTCTTAGAAATGAATGCTTGATGAATTTGGTTTCCAATAAATAAATCAACACTGACACCTCAGACCCCTTTTGACTCCCACACTGTCAAAGCCATATTTTCCATTGTTGGCATTGCATGAAAGTATCTGTATGATATGCCTCGAATCTGATAATCAAACTGTCCCGTTGAATTTGCATTATTTTCACACCAGGTGGGTTAAACTTTCAATCCACCTACTTTAATAAAGCAAACAGAAATGTCACTAGTATCATTTTTTAGAATTGATGTAACTTTTTCAGCCAATAGGCGGCGCCATAAGATTGACAAATCGCCTTACAAACGTGGGTTACTTTTGGACAGTCTGCACTCGTGTTTCTGAAAACGTAAAAGCAGTACTAATTACTTTACAACACATGTATGTTGATATGCGAAATTAGTCGAAATGTTCTTTCCTATGACCCATTTCTGTACGTTTTAATTAATTCTCGTCATATACTTATTTTGTAACTGGTCTCTCTTCTTGTCATGTAAGGAGGACTTCTGTTCTATGTTTGGACCGCTTTAAAACGGCACCGTCAAAAATAACTGCCCAACATTCCTGGAAATACTAAAGGTGTACTTTAGTAACAACTTCGTGGACTGTTTTCGGAAGATTCGCTTGGCTTGACGTGGAGTGTTAAGAAATCAGGCTTTTCATATCACGTCAAGTAAGAGATTATATTTATGGATAGACTACAGTAGGCTACAGTAGCCAGTATACATATTTTTGCCAGCAATGAGTGGAAGATCACATGCTTTCATTTTTTAAATGACAGTAGGCAACAGAATGTCAAAAGAACGAACGTTTACAGCGAAACAGGTTTGTGACTGATGTATACCGATATTCACCGTAAGTTTATTTCAAACGAATTCATATCGTTGTTATAATAATGTGTTAGAAGTTTTGTAACAATGCACTGTAGCCTTTAGAACGACAGCAGCCTCTGGTTCCGAGTAAACTGGAATTCAAATGGGGCCATACGTTTTGTTCTGCGTAAATACCGGTGCTATTCTTGCAAAGCACAATTGGCAAGTTAAGAGGTTTCGGATATTGTTTTTTCACAAGAAATTAGCCTATGGCTATGGTGTAGCGACATGAAATGGGCCTACTGGTTTTACCAAAATGTCACGAATAACCGGAGCCCCGATCAAAGTACCTAAACACTGGATAGACTCAAATGAAGCTTAAAATAATTGCCATGCTCTGCTCACTGCCATAAGAACATTTCTTGCATATTGTACATTCTGTATTTGCGCTGCACTAGATTCTGTTTCCGTTCAAACCTACATTAGCCTACTGGCAGATGGTTTCATGTTGCTCATTATCAAAGACAGAATCACCTCGTTTAACCTGTGACTTTTAAGCCCACATCTCCCAGAAGTAAATATGATATGTACAACTTTTGGGGCAAGAGATGCTGTTTAAAAGCCCAACAGGTATGGGAAACTATTGACAGTAGATGGCAGTCTATACATAACAACGACGACCGCAGTTACTTTTTTAAACAAACATTTAGCAAATACAAAAAAAAAAAAAAAACATCCCCGCGGTTAAATTAGATTTGTCTCGGGATGCACTGAGCAGTGGCACATACAGAAATATACTTCAAGATCAAGACATTGGGGGATTTAAAAGGGTTTTATCTCATCAATAATTTTGCAACCACAAGATGCCACCAACAGGTGGATACACCATCCTATACCCTAAACAAGATAATAAAACAAGTAAGGGAACGATGTGTGGTCAGTCGCAGAAAGACAACGTGCACACTGAAACCCATTATCAGCAGTTGATTTTTGATTCACGTTAGGAAATTGTATCTGCTCTGTCCGCGTTATACGGGCTGTATTTTCCTTCAAATTCTTTCAAGTTTCTTATTAGGCTACCACTTTAACAGCGGCTGTGTCACCGCATAGGCTACAATATAAACAAAAGTCCGTAAATTTCAGTAGTGCATCAGGTAATGATCTACAGCGTGTAACCTTGCTTAAATTGCAATCGATAAGAAAAAAGACCTGTCCTGCCTAGTTGTAACACTGTTGATGCTTGAATAGTTTGCTATGAAGGCTGGCCATGTGCGTTTTTTCGAAAGGTGTGAAAGGTTTAAGTCCTAGAAAAGATATATTTTAGCCATTTAGGCTATCCCACGTTAGGCAAGTCCATTTCAAGAACTGCTTGAAACCGAACATAGATAGCCAGCTCTCTCCAAGAATAGCGCGTGAATCCGTCTAATAACATGCAAACACTAGACAGAGATTTATGGCCCCCTTCCTCAATGCCAAAGTATAGGCTACAGACTGCTAATCCGCAGATTTCCCCCCCCAATATTAAAACATAAAGTAAAGCGAATACATAAGAGTGTCTATATGGTTTAGTCATATGGCAAACAACCACAACCCTTTCCCCAATTTGTTTTTACAACGTCTTGTAATGAAAAAACAAACGGTCAGTAAGAACTTCACAATTCAAATATTGCTGTATTTAACTATATGGTATTCTACGGTTGTTGACAATGTCAATTTATACCTCAAATTCTCCTTGGGTAAAAAAAGTTATCCTATTGTGCTCTATCCTATACATTTAAATATACATCACGGTAGTCAGTATAACTACCTGAATGCACCAACAAGTTTATGTATAACATAAGACACATCATTTTCTGACGTTGGCACTCTACAGCTTGCCATGTAGACATGTCAGTAATAGACCAGATTGTCGGTGTCATCAACCTGTAATGGCATTCAATTCTTGTTCATCATGGTGAGGCATATAACCGACGGGTACCAGAAAGCAAAGTTGCTCAGACATGGACATGGAAAGTTACCAGGGAACTAATAAACAAGGTTATCGCGAAGACTGGCAATGGCGGTAGCCCAAATACCAAAACAGTACATTGTGCAACCTGATCAAGCTCGGTCAGTGTCGAGTGTTTCATATAGCGTTAGCTGTAAACCACTGCTTTCGAAGCCTGTCATTTAACAGCCATCACATATTTCAGAGATTTTCTTACAAATAACTATATTCAGAGTGTAAACACTATCAAACACCCCTAGCCGAGATCCCCACAAGAAGACTGGTGCAGATGTCTTAAATTAACTGGCTAGCAAATTCCATACCCAAAATCAATTCCATAGCCTACATGCATGCAAGTTAATACATTTTTACCTCAACACGATGACTAATAATGTGCACAATTTCAAATGACAAATGTTCACAAATTCTAAAAATTGTTGCAATGACCAGTGAAACTAAAGATTTTTTCAGCTCTATACTCAGAAAATTTACCATCACAATAACATTAACTTTTGTTGTGGTTCTATTGAAGACTCTCACATGTGAACTCAACAGAAGAAAAACAGCCGAGTCCATTAATCTAAAGCAGCAATAGCACTCGTGCTGCGAACCCTTCAGCCTCCAATAACTGAACGGCCGCAGAGCAACCAAGAGCGGCGGAGCACCAGACAGAGATAGATCTGTCAGGAGCACTGTCACTAGCCAAGACACTCAAGATTAACACTACGCGCAGAACTGTCTAAAAGCCTTCAAATTTACACATATCTACATTTTAAAACATTCAGACAACAAACTATTCTATTTCTAAACCATCTGCGAGGAAATATACAGCTTCGCGCCAAATTATTGGCAAAAAAGAATTTAAAAATCACCTGGTAGGGCTTTCCTAGAAACTTCTTGCATCACCACTTCTAAGAACCCCAGTTCTAAGAATCAGAAGAGCTCAATTCTCGGAATTTGAGCTTTTGACTGTACCACTCTTGTACGGTAGGGGAGAGTAATGTTTTCGTACACATGACGTTAACAGCATTCTATAAAAAATATTTTTGGGGCTCTATAATGACCGCGATAATCGAATGAACACTTTTAAAATCTGGTACAGTTTTTCCTTTAAAAACTCTATATTTTTGATCCATTTAAGGAAAACTGGGAGTCTCAGATGTTCATTCCCCCCTAGATTATGGACGCTTCCAGACACAGACGGTCACGTGGGCAGCCCAACAGGCTACGTAGTACATGAATATAGTCCAGCCTCTAAATTCTCAGAACTAATTTGCTATTCCATGACATAAGCACAGTGTCTGTTCATTGCCTATTCCTGTACTAAACTCACTGCCGTAACATATTCAGAACATAACAGGATTGGTTATTCACACGGACACACGCTTCTTGTTTGTTGTGATACAGATCATCTTTACTTTTTCTCTCTAACTATATTTGTAAATCGTCCTTTCCGTCATTGCTGTGGATCGCTGGCCTATCATCAACAGGGTTTGTTTTAAAGGAGATTATTTGTAAACCGAAAGACATTGTGCTGGCAAGCTGGCTTTCATCTGGGAAGCTCCATCGATCTGTAGCTATCTACCTATCTTTTCACGCCTCTGCGAGCTTCTTAACGACTTAGATCTGTCAGATTGTGCATGTCATTGGTGGTGGTGCATAGCCTAGCCTGTGTATCTTGTAAGTGGAATAGCCGTGAAATGCATTATGCTCTTCAAATTATAAAATATTTCCCTGTACGGATAACGTGTAGCCTAATCTAAAAATGCATTTAGAACACATTTAAACTGTAATAATATTAGGCTGCAAGCTATGTTTATACAACGTCAAAGGCTTCGAACCGCATTAGGCTTTCTACATGCAGCTACAGGAAAGCATCGTCTGTTGGACAACATGTACTAGCGTACAAACCAGCATTTTCATAAAAAGTCTTTACATCTGTTAATGTACACTACAATGGGAAAGATAATTAGCTAATGGCGAATTGTACAGGTAGGATGTGGAAGCAAAGTATGATTCACAATAAGTTTGCGCCCCCAGTCCTCACTGGACACTTGACACCGGCAGAGTATGGTTTAGAAACGTAAAAAAGACGGCAAGTAGCGAAACTGTTCCGTCTCGATTGTCCGTGAAATCAACAATTCTTCAACCTTGAAGCGTTATGGTTCAACAGGCTTTTTAAATCCAAGATAACATAGTGTAGCGAAGTAAGGGATAGACTAAAAGTCCAATGGCGATCATTAAACAAATGTGCGTTTCAGTGCTTTATATAAGTCTAGTATTTGACATTTGCACACTGCACCTGTAACGTATTAAAGTGGGCACGTTGAGTAGCACCATGCTTTTGTAATTGCAATGATACACAAGACCAAGCATTTTGTAGGATTACTTTTGTAATTGCAATGATACACAAGACCAAGCACTGAAGCGAATTAAATATTACAATTGATGAAGTTGAGCTGTCTATTAAATTATAGGCTATCCATGTTTTGTTTAGGCTGTAGACTAATACAAATAATGTTGTAATGGCTAATAAAGTACCAACAATATAAACAATAGCCGATTGATAATGACCTGCACATTAAACTGAGAAAAACACTTGTTACAACAAGCAATATCATTATAAACTGATAATAAAATAACTCCCAAAAAACAAAAACAAAACAAAAAAAAAACGCTGGAAGGACTCCTCTGGCCAGTAGCCTAGTTTTTTGTGATTATTTTCAAGTGCCTGCAAATTCCGTTATGACACATTGTGTCAGAGGCCAGTTTGACAGAACCGTAACAAGTGCGTAACACTTAAGCTTTGGAAATCCGACACTTTCTATCAGCAGGCAATTCAGCCAAAGAGGTGCGAAGCATAATAGATAGGACTTGAAGGCGACGCTTTTAATATGTAGTTTCAAATTAATTTCATACTGATTGTGGTCGATATTTGTCGTTGACGATTACGGTTTTAATCCTTTGTGCAGAAGAAGCTTCATTTCAATTTCGTAAAGGGCAAATTAATTGTCAAGGTTTATTTTTTTTATTTTTTTTTACGTTGTCAGCTATATTTATTGCTATACGTTTTAATTTATATAGGTTATATATGGGACTGAATGAAAATATTGGAGTTGCAGTGTAAAATAGCTTGCCAGTTCGGCAGTGTAGTATAATGGTTAAGGAACTGGCCTTGTGACCGAAAGGTTGCAGGTTCAATTACCAGGTAGGACACTGCCGTTGTAGGCTACCCTTGAGCAAGGTACTTAACCTGAATCGCTTCAGTATATATCCAGCTGTATAAATGGATAATATGTTAAAAAAAAAAATGCTAAAAAGTTGTGTAAGTCGCTCTGGATAAGAGCGTCTGCTAAATGCCTGTAATGCAATGTAATGTAATTATATTAATACGTTCAACACGTTCATTTTATCAAGCCATTGTGGTATAGTAGCCTATTTCCATGCCGTCCCAACCCGAGTATTCTGAGATTTTGACGTTTTCGTTTTGTTTCCTGTTGGGCAGTGTTTGTGTGTCACTTTGGCACCTGGATACTGACTGTCGTTACGTTTGGTATGTTCAGGAAACACACGAAACCATTGAAGTTAAGCCTTTTGCCAACTTTAAAGTACGTAGAACGTTTTGCAGACACGTTAATTGTTTAATTTGTTCTGGCCTCGTTATTACAATGGCTCCTAAAAGAAAATTGCGAAAGACTATGCTTCACAAGGATCTATGCTTTAACTTAGTCTGTAGACATTGTGGTGCAAGTAGCCTACTTTAATGAAACTGATTTCGTTGCACAGGAATTCACAAAAAGCCCCGTTATTTGTTTCTGATATATCCATATCAAGCATGATGCGTCCCTGATTTTTTTTGTGTATATTTAATATTCAATCCCAAACATTACCAAATAGGTGAGTTGTTCATTTTCGCGTAGTCAAGAAAGCATTTCATAGTTGGCAGATCAACATAATAATGTTAATTTGGCCTTGTGTGAGGGGTCACAAAAGCAGTTAATGTATAAGAACTGTTGATGACTTCATTCAGATGTATTAATAATCTATAGCCTATCTGAGTGCGTATATGGAAACATTTTTTTCTAGGCTGAAATGAAAACACGCTTATACACATTATCTAAAAGTCAATTTAGTTTGACGTACTCGTCAATCAAGAACAATTGTTATTGTTGGAGTACCTGTACCAAGCCATTGTTCAAACAGAAAACCGAGCAATGCAGATGGGGTCTGAGCACATTCAGCGGTAATAGAAATGTTCCTAAATACCGCACAGTTACGTTTTTAGATAATAGTATTTAATAAAGTGATCTTGCAATTATTATTTCAGCTAGCCATGGAACAGCCATTAAAACTAGCATTTATTGACCGAATTTAATGATGCAGAAAATATTATTCTTGTGTCGATGCACAACGTCTTGTAAGGCAAAAAGAGGTGGAGATAAGAAAAGTTTTATTAACGGAACATAAAACAGTCAATGGGCTTAACTTAAAATAATCTCATAGGGGCATAGTAAATCTAAAATAGATTTGCATAACCGCCAGACATTAGTTTTTGATCTAAGTTTATCAACGCAGACGAGACAAAATCTAGTAGCCTGTGGTACAAATATTTCCCCAATGTGGATTTTTCTGCCATCATTTTGCAACTCAAATTCATATTTATATTCTAATACTGTCTTCTGAAACTTCGTTTTTAATTAACTGTTTTAATACAATAAATCCAGACCCACTAATACAAAAGGATACGAAGGCACAAAAGTGAAGATGTTGATCTTTTCAGCACTGGCCCTGTTTGCAACTGTAATTCACTGGGGGCCCATAATGTTACACTGACTTGATATGATCCATTTGGGTTTTGCTACTTCACGCCATACATTGTACCAAGCAAACTGTGTATAATTGTCAAAATTACAAACATTTCCTAAGGGGTTGCAAAATTTAGCTGTCCAAGAAACATGGAACGTTTGGAAATATTTGTATACATTTCCCTCCATCTGTGACCCCATTGCTGGCCCCATTGCTGGCTATAAGCCTGAATGAAACAAATACTAACAGATCAGTGAAAGACGGGCGAAGACTTTGACATTTTGAAGCAGAGCTCAAAATCTTTTGACGTAAGTTTTCTTGCAAGTGAGCATTAAGAGCGTGGTATATTATTTTCGGTTTTTGTCTTCTTATACACAGTTGCTTTTAAATTAGGATTGTACCAAAATTTGTAGTACAATGTTTGCTGTTATTAATGCTACCATTGTACATGCTTCCAAAAATAAAATGCTTTAATGTGGTAATTTTGTCATTTTTTTAGTGTCTGCATTTCAGAAGTTATACCTGACCATAAATATAAATCCATTTGCACTAAATACTCTCAAACGTTAACTGCATCTGGCCCACTCTATTGCATTGTTAAGCAGTGGACTTGAGCCTAGTAATACTACGTTTGATTAATTTTGTTCTTTGTTCAAGTTCAAAAGCAATAAAAAACAACCACATGTTGCCATGTGTAATCATAAAAGCAAAGTATACGGTGCATGCCTGTCAGCTATCATGCTTGAAATTGTGCTGAGTTTTTAATGATTGAATCAGTTTGTCGTTGTGGTTTTCTTTGACAAAATCCTGTTTCAGCATGATTAGATATGTTGACTTATTCACAGGGCCTGTGTTGTCATTTACCATGTGTGGGTGGGACTGGTACCGGCAGAGTGAGAAAAACACCATAGGCTTTTCACTCAGAGTAGAGTATCCACATGGAGCTGAATATTCCACTGAGAACTACCACGTCAAACTCTTAAGTGTTTAGAAGCTATGCACAGGAGCTTCTGTAGTTGATGGAACTACTTACTCCTCACTGATACTAAATTACCATTAACTGACAAATGCATGATGGAGGATATTTTAGGAAGGGAGGTTTTTAAAAAAAAAAAAAAAAACGGAGTTTCTGATTTTTTCCCAATTTGGTATCCAATTGACCCTCTATTCTAATTCAATTCCCCCAGTGTAGCAACCGCTAGAGAATCACCACTATACAGCCCTGTCAGCCGGTAGTAGGAAGGAGGGCACCACGTTTTCTGCAGGGCGCGACTCCTCAAGCTCCTGACCGTGATTCCAACTCGCCCAGGGCCGTTCATGGCACCGGCCATGCTCGGATCTGGCAGGATCCTCGGGGCGCAACCGCACAGACAAGGTCTGCGCCTTAGCCTGCTCCACCACCGCGGCGCCCGGAAGGGAGGTTTTTAACACTCCCAACACAATTACAGCAAGTAGCCGGAGTTTTCAGCAAGGAAGGGAGAAGCTATTCTAAATTGGAGAGGTCAAGGTTACATTGAAACTCAGTCAGTTGACTTCTCTATAGATAAGATTACCTGGATAGTCTTGTTTGCAGTGGCTCCATGTTGTTGTCGGTCTTTCACCACCTGTCCTATGTGTTCCCTGACACATGAAGAACATATGCTGGGCTGTGGAAAGAGAAGAAAGCCTTTGAACTCAGGTGTACTGAATCTCCCACACATTACTACCAAAATCTGAAAGTCAAGTGTAAAAAAAAAAAAAAAAATGGAGAGTAGGCTACTCAACCATTTTGACTCAAATGCATTTGTAGGTTGTGGAACATTGTTGAGAATGTCATTCAAAAGACGCCAATGAAACGGGCGACATAAGCAGCAACACAAACTTTTTGTCCTCATTGAAGGCTACAATACTTCATATTTCAGGATAGAATGTCAACCAATTACAAGTGAAAAGCTTCCACAGCAACACATGTAGTCAATTTGATTTGCATGTTAAATGCAGAAATGAGGGGGCTGTACTAAGTGGTCATTCTAACCATTTTAACCAGCATTCACTGCTTAGAACACAGTAGCAATCATTATAAAAGCAAAACCTGTATCATGACTAGAATTAGAAAACTACCCAACCTTTCCCAGCATTCATTGTGTTAAACAAGAAAACTCAAAGTTTTCAGCATGTGGGCCATTCTTTGCCATACATCACTGAAAATGGTCATATTTCTATGCTATTGTATTATATTATTGCCTGTCTACATTATTTGATTGATGGCAGTATTGCTGGTAAGTACTAACTGCTCTGTTGAGGTTTTGCCCTGAAAAAATGAAGGTGAAAGATTGTCCATTCCCTTTAGTCAACTTTCCCAGCCATCTTATTTATAGCATTTCAGACAGAATGCAGTGTGTTTGTTGCTTATGCATGTAAACACACTTTTTCATGAGAATAATCTTTCAGAGCTTACACTTTGACATGTTTTTTAATATACATTCAATGGAGATTGTTACGTTGTTTCTACAAGGAGTGCTTCATTCTAAAAGGCATTTAGGTATATTTCAGAGAAGATGCATAGCTGGAAGTGCTAAATATGTATAGACCAATTAGTTAAGGGTTGTTTGTAATGCCCAGCTAAATTAATTTAAATTCCTTTTCAAATATTAGATTTTCTTTTTGAAATCACAAGATTAATTTCAAGCTCCAATTAGGGTAGATATAAATTGTAAAGACAATAGCCTAATAATTTACAGAAACTCCACTGCCAATGTTTCAGCGAACTGCCTAGGTGCCCAGATAAAGAGTAGTTTAGTAGTACAGATTATTACTAATAAGGTTAAGGTCGCTTCAGTCAAGGTGAGGCTTCAAAACAAAGCCATGTGGAGATGGATGATGACTATTGTGTGAACAGCAGTATAGCTATATGAAATGCAATAAAATCGGCTAACATTAGCCTCATTGGCCCATTTCTTTTTACCCCCAGTAGATAGTACCAGCCAAAGAAGGTCTATGGAACCAAGTGCTAATCTGGGGTGAGGAGGATATCACTCCTAAAGAGCTCCTACCAAAAGTCTTGTGGGACACAAGAGCCACCCCACCACCCCTCCAAGAGCAGAGATAGCCTTAATGGTTTGTGTACCCAATACCGCAGTATCTCGCTGGCTAGGAAACTGCCTGAAATTGTACTGGGATGCCGTTATCAATATCTGGAGCGCAGAGGACAAAGTGTCTGGTTTTATAGACTCAGGAGACTTGTGTTTACCAGCAGTCTGTTTTCATCTTTTTCTCTACAAGCTCATATATGCAGTATATGTCCTGTTTATATTATTACATTATAGGCATTTAGCAGACGCTCTTATCCAGAGCGACTTACACAACTTTTTTTAGCATATTTTTTTTTACATATTATCCATTTATACAGCTGGATATATACTGAAGCGATTCAGGTTAAGTACCTTGCTCAAGGGTACAACGGCAGTGTCCTACCTGGGAATTGAACCTGCAACCTTTCGGTTACAAGGCCAGTTCCTTAACCATTATACTACACTGCCGCCCAACATACCAACATGTCCTAAAACTCATACACAAAATCTATTTATTATTTATTCTTTTAATTTTCTTATGTAATGTGCCTGTTTTGGGTGGATGGGATGGGGGGGATATTGTCAGGGCACATTTTTCAATCATAGTTGGCATGTTTTCTACAACTGTGCCCTTGATTGCCCACAATTGCAAAAAAACATGACGATAGCTACTATCACAGCCATGTTTCAATCAATGGTTTATATCAATGATAGCCTTCCAAAAATGTACACAAAGAATTGATTCACAAATGTCTGCACATTGGTTATTGACAGTATCATGCTTTTCACACTGCCTCGTAATGAATCATAGCAGTTCTTTGCAGGTTTAGGAAGTGCATAGCAGTTAAAAGGAAGAAAGATTCAAAAACGTCTAAGCCGCTTCCCATTCTTGTAACCTACAGAAACTTGAAGCACAAGTTTCAGATAAGCGCATGAAACAACAATTTATCTTCATGCTTGATGTGTGCTATTTTTCCACAAACCAAGCCAATACAATATCATCTAGAAGGAAAAGTCGCTTTGGGGTGAAGGGAGGAGGGGGAAGGAACCTTTTGAATCATAGATCTGTGGGACTGTAATATTTGGAAGTCTTCAGAATGCAGAGCAGAGCAGTTGCTTTGAGCAGGGTCACTGAATGTCACAAGTTTGACAACAGTTTGAGAGGAAAAATGGCCCACACAGGGCATACCTCCTGGCCTTGCACTAATGCAATCAATTTACAATTGACCTGCTGGATCTGTCTTGTAGTTGCAGAATTGGTTTGGCTCACTGCCACAAAACCTGCCATACATAATGAAGCAAATTCATCAGCTTAATCCATAAATTGCCCTGCCTCAGTACCAGTTACCTGAGCTATACAAATAGTTATTTATACCATATAATTGGACACCATAAGATACATTTTTCTCCATGTGTTTTCATTTTGATTCAGTCGCATATTTTGTTTTTGTTTTGCCCTAGTTGCTGTACGCTTGTGGATCTTCTGATATGTGCACGCAGATACCATCCTGCTCAGTCAGTGTACCATGACATTGGAATGAAGGATATTTCCTTTTTCTTCCTTTTATTGTCTGTGGTTTGTTGTTTATGTAGAGGAGTTTGGCACACACGATTGCAGTGAAGTTATCTTTGTCATCATCGAGCCAGATATTTCTCAGGGCATATAAATCAATGAGCCAATAATTTCTCACATTATTTGTCTGGGATTCTTAATAGGATGCTTCATGCACTCTGTCCATGCTAACAGAAGTAGCATATTTCTTGAAAGTTGTCTCAAACTGGAATAACCCCAGTATCTTTTTACGGCAGGTTTGCTTGCTGCGAGCAAGTGGCTGCTGTTTACAGAAAGGACCAATACAGCTGTTCAGAGTGCGTAGTGCTGCTGTGTTTATCTTTCTTATTCCTCTGTTTCACCACCTCCTTAGTGTCAGAGGGGGAGGGGGTACTTCTTTCAGTCTCGGACGCTATGACACACAAAACCTGTAAGTGCACCACCGTGGAAAGATCCTGTTCTGGGAGTGAGTTGATTATGCCTTTTGCACAGCCTTGCATCGTGCTGAATGGAGCCATGAGAGTATTGAGAGTTAAGAATCAGACTGAGTGGCACTTCCTTGACGCGAAACTCCCAGGTTTCCGCGTGGGCTGAGTGTGGTCAAGCCCACCTCGCCGTGATGAGAAAGGCAACCGACCCCCAGTCAAGGTAAAAGCAAGACAAAGCCACCACAAAAAAAAATGTACGTGCTCTGTAGGTGTACGAAATGCACTCCCACTCCTTACTGAGAGAAAATATTGACCTACTGTACATACTCAACACCTACTAATGCAAATTTTATAATTGTGATGGTCTGAAACATAAACTCTTGCTGAAAAATTCTTTTACAAGCCAAAATAATCAGGGATTCTATTTTCAAACAATGTTTGGTTTTGGGGTTTTTGAGTGACAGGAACTGAACATACTGTAAAACAGTACCTTTTGGCAGCACATGTAATCTGTGGAGGAAATGACACAGAAGACACCGCATTCTCTGACTTGAATCTCGCAGGGTCTGCGAATTACTTTTTATCTGAGTTTCTTGGTATGAATAAATGTAGCGCACACCGATCCAGTAAAAAGGAGATATCTGCAGTGCACATTATATCTGTATTATATGCTCCTAAACGGGTTTTGATGGTGCAGATGTGTGGCCCTGCACAGAGGTTTGTCGGGTATACTAGACAAAGACCTTTGGGGTTAAAAACGTTGTTCGTACCATTAAAACTTGTGTGGGAGCACTTAATGCAGTGTGCGGGTATCTTTTTCCACACGAGTCTACTTATTAGCAAGGCCTTTTTTTGAATATTTTCTAATCGTGACAGTACAGTGACAAATGGACACACTACCAATCACTTCCCTCACCTGCCCCCAAAAGGTGAGTAAAATGTCATTCCCTTGGTTATAATGCTGTCATTTAAAATGGAAGAGATGAGGTTTGGGAAGCTCTAGGCAAATCAAACTTTGAGCATGCACTGGCAGGGAAAATATTTTTTTAAACTTTGTGTGAAATTACTTTCTTCCTGACATGCAAAATAAGCTCAGACTGGATCACATGTATACCTGCCCATCTGGATTGGATGTCCTGTAAAAAACACCCCAGGTGTTTAAAAACCAGAGAGAGACAACTCAAAAATAATTAAGACTGTGCTTTTAAAACAATTTCTGATTCAGCAATGCCGAATAAAGACCACATCGAGCGCCAAAAACAAAAGCAACGTCAACTTTATTTAATTCACTAGAGGGTTGTTTAAGACACTCAAACACGGTTATGCATAATGTAGGGCTGTAAACCATCCACAAATTTCAAGAGAAATGTGCAATTTACCATGGTCTCCTGCTGTTTTCAGCCACACAAGCAGGAGATAATTACTGACTGCAGAGTCTTGGCAAACTTGTTCTGCACCGATTACGCACTAAAATAAATGACCCAGTTAGGGAATATGGGGGAACATCTAATCAATACCCACTTTTATTTGAATTAGTTGCTATTGCAGGACCTGAGTGGCATCCTCCACTGCTGTCATGCCGCTGAGCATGTTTTTGGGTCACCAGGGAGCCAAACCACAAAAATTAGCCAAAAGCTTTGATTTGATTCTTTGTATTGGAAGTGTCCTTTTTTTTTTTTTTTTAAATAAATTTTTTCAGATTTTTCCCTTTTACTCCCAATTTTTTTCATAGCCAATTCAACCCTGTACTATTCAATTCAGATATATATTATAGATATATAATATTCAGATTGGAGTTTGATTTTATACGGAGGAAGTATGTGTAGTAGTAATCATAAAAGCACTCTTAATTTGGATATTCATGTATTAATTTCCATAGAAACTGATTTGTATCAGTTAGCATCAGTTATCGTACTCTAGTGCCCAAATTGAATTGATACAGTACACACGACTGCAGTTGTTGTTGATGTAGGACATTCAGTATCTTAGTAATAAAAATGGTTTCTATGTAAAAATGGTTGCCAGTCTGTGAATGTGATAAAATTGAATGTTTGCCAACACAAAAAATATTAATACATTTTCAAGTATAGTACGACATAGCAACTACAATATGCTACATAGGATTGTCAGGTACATATGAAAACTGCAATAAACGGGCTTATACAGTTTGTCTTTTATGCCATAGAAAATGGGGAGTATATTGTCTTGAATTTCTTGAGGTTCTTTTACACCTAATTTCACAATGGGTAGGACACTGAGTGAACCGATGATTGGTACACATCAAGCAGCTCACCTCACTACTACTGGAGTCATGTTCTCTTCTGCTTTTTGGTAAAGTGAACAGCACAGAAACCACAAAGGCATGCATGTTGTGAAAGTAAACGTCACACGAGGGAAAGCAATACTAGAAAACCTCGTTGAACCATTTCTTGGAAGTGCAGCTTTTGTAGTGTGCCAGTGCAAGAAGAGCGGACTTTGCATTTAAGCCATGTGATGTTGCACTCAAAAAGAAATATAAGTACCAGAGGCCATCCTCCACAATCTTGCACACCAACAACACTATCTCCTCTGAATTCACATCAGATTTCCGCCAAATTAAGTGCTCCTTGTCCCTGAATTGATGCAAGGGAGATATTGGAGGGGTGAGCTTGGTGGAGGCATGATGCAACTGGGCTGTAACATGGCACAGATAGATTGTTAGCAACTCTGAAGAGGTCTTTTCGGTTCCCCAGTCGAAAGATTTTTAAAATATATTTTTTACTATTTTAAAGTTTGTGGAGGATTTTTCTTCATGCCCGAAGCAAGCTACACAGTCACATGTACGCCGACTGAACCTCTGTTTTCACCCGAAAGCGTTTCAGAATATAGCTCAGTCTTAGACCGCATTTCCTCTGTGCTAGCGGTGCCTGTTTGTGCGTGTATGAGAAAATGAGTGTTCTCACATTTAGCTTGTTACTTGTGCGCATCAATGCATGGGTCAAAACCCATTGTTTTACCCCACATTCATTTGTAAGATTAATGGAACAGACTGTAAATTTTAAGCCTAACACATTTTTACTTCTGCCAGTGCAATTGAATAACTTTGTCTATACACAAGGCAAGAAACTAATACATTTGGAGAATGCAGCAAAACCTCTAGCAACGATAGGAAAATTAAATGAACATTGCTGTTGACTTGAGACATCAAAATGGCTTTTGTCATTTTTGAGCCCGCTTTCTGCAAGTTGAGCTTGGGTTGGACATATTAAGTTCAGCGGACAAGATATGGCTCAGAAATGCACACACACATACACACACGCTCCTCCCGCTGCCCTGGCTTGCAGACGTGCTGAGATTCAGCCATCGAGAAGGGGCCTGGAATGTGTCCCACGTGCTCAGCCTCAGCGGCTAGGTCGGGGAAAAGCGTGACCTTTACTGCTCCCCTTTTCGTTCTCAGGTGGTGGTGGCACTCAGACCGAGCAGTTCATCAGTCTAATTTTACTCACCCTGGAACACAAAAAGTCTCTTTGGTCATTGAAGAATCCCCATATAAGCTTCAATCCCCATATAAGCTTCTCATCCCAACCGTGGTTGAAAAACAATGCAAAGTTAGCTACTTTACCTCAGCTTTATAGAATAAATCGGCTGTTCATTTTATAAAGTTTCACCTACAGTATGCTGTCTGTGTCTGGCGGAACCAATTTGTTTTTTAATACTACTATTTTCTATAAATTGGTGGTCTCTGGTTTTTAATGCAAGTTTCCCCTAGCTGTAACTAAAGAATGCATCTTAGTCTCTGTTCTTCAGATGACATCAACCCCCTCTTTTTTCCTCATGTTGTCATATTCCGAGGGGGACAATCAATTGATGGTTTTTGTTTGACTATTCTCAACCGCAGCTCGAAATAGCGACCCCCGTGGAAATTGGTGGGGGAGTCGGAATTTCACACAGTCACAATTTGACGGTCTTGACTCTTGCTGTCAACTTGAATTCAGGTACACAGCAGCTCGGACCCCTCACTCCAGGGGGCTTGAACCCTGTGACCTAATGCTCCTGTCAGCATGCCTTGTATAACTGGCCCATACCTGCCTGAATAAGGTCGAAGGTCACATTTGTGCAAGGAGAAAGACACCACTTGGGGGAAAAATATAAAAATACATTTTCTTTTATTTATTTATTTTTTTAAGGAAGGCTTGTTGAACTTTCTGATTGTATACCTTCTGTATGAGTAAGCATCAATGTTTTGGGAATTGAGTCAGTATCTGCAACTCAGTATTCTCATAATAGAATTAATAATGAAACCACAACTTCTCACTGTGAACCAAAAAAAAAGAGGAAGAGTTATTGAAAACCAGGGTCTGGGCTTTATCAGTGGTGTGGCTTTGTGATTGTTATATCAGGGCTGCTTTCCACATCATTATAATAATTTAATAAGGATAACTGCCTGTTCATCCAGTTTCTTTTCTTTTACTGAAGTGTATATTTACTATCTGATGGTCTGACCCCTCTGAAATGTTAACCTTTAGGTAAAAATACATAAATTTAAACACTTTAAGACCATTTCCTGTTGCGGTTCCGGGTATGAACTGGACTCAAATGCACGACTCGAACACAGAGAATTCCAATACTCAAATATTTTATTGCTTCGACCAGAATCCTTCCTGAAGCATAGGGAGAATAAGGAAAGGCAGTTATCATTCCAAGCCGGAACTGGACTCAAATAGACAGACAATATAGAGAGCGTTAGGCTCTAATAAATTATTGCTTCGACCAGAATTCCTCCTGAAGCATAGGGAGACATAAAAAGACTAACAGTCCGGGTAATGGGTACAGCAGGGGAACGGCGGGAGCAGGAGAGGCCGGGGGCTGGTGATGGTGACAGGAAACCAGGCAAGCTGAGCAGAGGAGGAGCGGGGAGCGGGAACCAGGGCAGAGCAGAGTGGCAGGAGCAGTGCAGGTTAGCGGAGCGGTGTACGCAGCGTACGCAGAGTGATTAACGGAGCAGAGAGTGTGTGGAATGCATGCGAAACGGAGGAGAGGGATAGGCGGTAGAAGAGTAGTGGGACAGAGTGACACGAAAGGGAAAAAACCACGCCCAACCTGCAGCACGAGGGGAACAAACTAGGGAGAGACAAACACGACACGAAAGGAGACAGGCAAAACACGGGACACAAGAGGACGGGAGTGAGAACATCACATTTCCGATGCCCCTTTGTCCATTTTTGATAGTATTTCAAGTTTTTTTTAAATCAATGGAAAGTGTGCATCATTTTGGTTTAATACTCCCTTTTTTGCATCAGTGATACCTTTACAGGTCTAAGCCTATTTCTCCCATTTTTGTTGGTACCCTCTGAGCAATTAATTTTTTTAAATATAGGCCTATAATGCACCGTCAAAAATGACAGGTCTACTTTTTCAATGCAGAGTGTTTCTTATTCTCCGGTGCTCTCTCCAAGGTGCTGACAGGAGCTGTCAGTAACTTCACCATACAGCCAAGCAAGCAAAAGCTCTGACTTTACTGCTGCCCTGCCTCCGCAGATGCATAGTTCATCACAATAGACCGTGATAGTCGAAAGGTTTGGCAATACAGACTATTCAGTTTGTTACAAAGTGGTGATTACCCAGATTGCGTTGTAATGTAAAGAACTTGCCTCCTGATGGCTATACCCCTGCAACGCCTCTGATTGGACGCGAAAGGTGGCCATAGGCTCTGTGCCGCCATTGATGTCAGCTTTAGAATGGAGTTACTGTAAGTATGTGAGATGATTGCAAAGTTATTAAACAATACCCTTGCACCGCGGTGGTGCAGCGGTCTAAGGCGCAGACTTTGTTGTTGTTCGATCCCCGGTCCTGCCTGAAACAAACAAATAAAAAAACAATACCCTTGAGGACTGATTTTGCACTGTCTGTGACTGTAAACACTTGCTAGGTTTAAAGAGGTGTAATTATTAATGAGGCGTAAGATATTGCATAAGATACTACTAGTTTCATAACATGTTCGGTTGACCAGTCGCCCTGCAACTGTGGTTTGTATCTCATGTGGTTTTACTGTAGCACTAAGAACCATCACAAAAACAAGTTTCTTGCTTTCCTATCTTAGTGGGAAAATGCACACCTTACTTCACCAACAGTGGAAATGCCACCTTTCTCAATGAAATATCTGCACCGTGTAAATCCTTGCTTGACATTCTTTCTGGCCACAGCCAATATTATTGGAACTGAGTGGCGTGTTTTAGGCCATATGCCAGTTTTGTTCTACCATATGCGGTCTTCCTATAGTCACCACTCAACAACCCTGTCTTCATAAGTTGTTTTGTTGAATAACTTGTGCAAACAGTAAAATTTGTCACGTTTACGAACGTGATTTTTGATGGGCATAGATTTACAGGATAGATTCCCTGTTTGTGTAATGGTAAAGCTATGGTTAAGCAGTGAAGAACCATGATATGCTGTCACACTCCCTGGCAGTAAGAGTCTTGTAGTGTGCTTGAGGCATGAGATTTCTTTCTGGCCAATTAGAAACAGGCACCCCGGTTTTGTTGAAGTCATATGTGGGCCTGTGAGAGGCATAAGACACTTGAAGGTTTTTTTGGCTGAAACGGGCTGACGCACAGATGGGAGATTTATCCCGCAAAGTTGCATGATGGTGGGTGGATATCCCGTGCTTGACAACCGAGAACACTATTCAAAATGTTCTCAATGATTTCAGTGGAAAAATCTTAGAGAGTCTGAGACATCTGAGATGCCAGTAAACTCACAATAGTGTGTGCTGTTTCACCACTGTAACCACACTGGCTCAACTTATGCATGTTGCCTTACCTATTTGCACCCACCTGGTTGTTTTTCCTCCATTTCTACCACATTAAGCTTCATGTTTCCTTTCATAACTTCTCGGTCTACAATTTAGAAGCAGTGTCAGTGAAGCAAAAGTATCCTAAATAAAGCTGTCCCATTGAAATGAAATGACATACTTAAGTCAGTTGCCACGTGCATGCACTATTACGGTAGAGGAAGGTGCACGGTACTGCTAGACATTTGCATGAACACATTTGCAGAGTTTGTGAAACAGGTTCAGCCGTGTTCTGTGGAGTGCTTGTGTGCCTTTACCGTGAGACACTTTCCTGTGGCCCAGCACATGTGCTTTGTCAAATATTACACATCAAAAAGCTAGATCGAGCACATTAGGTCAAACCAGGCTGTTCGTAAGATAGCAGTTTTGACTGAGCCAATCCGGGCTTGGCTTCCTAAATTGGTCGAGACAGGAAATGGCATTTGACAGCAGTCGAGCTCTGAACTGCTGTCTCTACTCTTCTGCCAACTTTCTTCCTTTTTTTTTGTTTTGTTAATTTCCTGGATAAGATTCAGACCAGAGTTTGCAAGTGAGAAGATCTGACTGCTGCAAGAACGTGGGCATCGTTTGTCACCTGCTCTATGCGCCGCGTGTCATTGAGAGCATTGGACAGAAAAATAACAACTTCTGTGGAGTGGTGCTGCCGAGCAGAAGCCTGTTTCCAGCCCGATTTATCTCCCTGCAGTCGTCTCTCTCTCCCCAGAATACACTGCTGTAACCTTAGGGTGCTTTGTAGCACATGCGTTTATTGCAGGGTTTAAAATGATACATTTCAAACTTAATGTGGCTCTTGTTTCATTTGGTTAATCACGTACCCAAGTCAAACCAGGCCCCATTTTGCATTTCTATAACTTCACATCTGAGATTTATTTTCATTTGGAAATGGTGGATTATGTTGCGAACCTTTACCATTTCATCATATTATACGGTCTGAAATATTACTGAAATTCAACCAGTTTTAAATAAGAACAGAATCCATAAGAGACTAGTAAAACCTTGTTGATGCCAAGGTTTGTGTCAAGAGGGCCTGTGTACCACATGCAGAAAAACACTTCTGTGTACAACAGCAAGTTGTATTTGGAAAAACAAATTTCCTTTGCTTGTCCTTGTTTGATTTCAGGAGCTTGCGATCATATTTTGGCCACAAATGGTGATATCGCTTTTCTCATCCTTCTTTCGCTGGGAGATGTATTTCATGGAGATAACTGAAGCAACACGGACCGTTGACATGTTGCAAACCCCCAGGCACATCATGGTGAAATACTCTGTGGTTACAAAACACTGTCAGTTGGCTTTTTTAACAAAAGGAGGTGGAGGTTGCCGAGCTGTATTTAGCAAATAGACGGGCCTGCAAAGAATATTCAGAAGAGGCAGCATTTCAGCTTTCCCCCCCCGGTTACTTCAAAGCTGTGTTCCTAATTGTGTCTTATCAATTATGTTAAGAACAAGACTTAGGAACTGATCTCGTATACATATACAGTCCAAGCATGTTCTGAGTTAGTTTGCTCTTGCTAAAATACCATTGCTGTCAATGATTTATTTATATCGACTGTCAGTTGAACTGCAGCATCCACAATTCTCATGTTTAATAATGGAAAAACAATATTTGCATCAGTCTCTTGCTGTAGTTTCCTCAGCATCTCCATTCAGCTTAAAGAAAAGAGGGGCACCTGTTTTGTTTTTATTGTTTGACTCTGGACTGGTGCTGCAACTGCCAAAATGCAGCAGCTGTAAGAGTCTCTGTCTACGGTCTACTGTGCGCTCAGGTGTTTCAAAGCTGCCCACAACCTGGATTACTGTCCCAGGGACATGCATGACGTCATCCGCTATCCTCACTGTCCCACCTAGCAGAGGTGTATGTCTGTTAAAATATTCATATTACAGGGAAACCAGCGCAGGGAATATTTTGTAGATTGTAAAAATATTTTGAGGAGTCCCATTGGAGAGCATTTCTGTCAATTAAGGGACAGTAGTATCTGTGACCTGGTGGAGCAACAGAGTAACACCAGAGCCTGGTGTCCTCTTGTGTGGACCTTGGCTACTTTGTAATGCTAGGGGGTACCCACATATTGGATGATTATTAATTTGATTATTTATTGAAGTATAATTAACTCTGGTAACCAAAAAAACAATTAAGGTAGCTAATAAGTCTTTTTGATGTGAACCATTTAAATGGACAATTGAAGATAGTTTTTGGCAAAATAATTAGTATTATGTAACTCTTATAAGTATGACAACCTGTCATGACAGCATAATACTGTTTGAGACAGATGTCATAATATGTTGCTATCATTTGGAAGCAGTTATTTTGAATCCGTTTTGTAAAATTTGCATTTTGTTTTCTCGTAAAAGGTGCCGTGTCATGTTTATGGTAGTGTTGTATCTGGAATATAGTTGGTGTTACCAAGTTAGTCAAATAACAATGATTTGTATAGTGTTATGCTATAAGCTCTCTCATCATTCAAGCAGTGGTCTGTTGACCAGGTCCTGTAAATGCTGGCTTTCCACCAGGAATTCCCCTTAAATCACATAAATAAATAAGATGGACAGGGTAACCAGGACTGCTTTTATGCGTTTGAATGGTGTTAAGTCTCAGTATAAATAGCTGGCCTGCTGACGGTTATCAGCATGGCCTATGGCTTCATGTTTCCTGAACTGTACATCCTTGTGAGTGAGGAGAGGTTATTAAGCAGCAGCAGGGCCAGTTTGGACAAATGAAAGCATGCTGAGGCTGTGCTTGGCATGCACCGGAGTGTAGAAGATCCGCCAGGAATGTGGACTTCCGACTTTGACTGAAATGGAATTCACTCTGCTCTAATAGGCTACTGTAGGGCTTTCCTTAGCAGGGTGCCATCTGGTGGATTAAGTGCCACCGAGCTTGTTTTTTCCTCCAGCTCTAAAATTGGTTAGGCGTATTTAAAGTTTCAGTATTCAACTTTATTTCGACCAGATATCGTTAAATGACCAAGATTGAGCTGTTGCCAACAAAGAATGAGATTTGGTGGGAAAAAGTCAGTATCATGTTTGTGGCCTCAAAGTGCATTTTAAATGGCTTTGTTCGGTCTGAATCATTATTCTTTAGCTTCACTATCATTGGGGTACAAATTGCCATCCGTCAGTTGTGTAAAAAATGGAAATCCCTAGCTCTAACTAGGCAAGGTCTTGCCCTGATGCCTGCAGCCTTGTGCGTATGGCCGAATCACAGCTATGCTTATATATACAGTATAACAGCACTCCATCTTCTGTGATTTTGCTTACAATCACAGTGGCATGCTCCCACTGAGCCACCACCAAAGAAAAGGAAGTAGGCTAGCTAGTTACGTAGAAATTCAGCTTATTTAACTAGCAGTCCAGTTAGACCTCCAAGTAAGCTACAGTTGAAGTCGGAAGTTTACATACACTTAGGTTGAAGTCATTAAAACTAATTTTTAACCACTCCACAGATTTCATGTTAGCAAATTATAGTGTTGTTCACTTTTAATTCACTATAACACAATTCCAGTGGGTCAGAAGTTTACATACACTAAGACTGTTTTCACCCAATTTGGTAGCCAATTGTACCATAGTCCGATTCAATTTCCCGTGTAGCAACTGCTGAGAATTCGCAGCACACAACCCCGTCGGTTGGCGGCAGGAAGGTAGTCACCACGTCTTCTTCAAGGCGTGATGCCTCGTACCCCTGACCGTGATTCCAACACTGCACGGAGCCGCTATGTGCATGACGATTCTCCCCGCCGAGTCCCTCCCCCCACCCCAGGAGCGGCTGCCCAATTTTGCCGCTCCCTGAAGGCACCAGCTATACTCAGATCTGGCAGGACCCAGGCGCAAACCCGGGCCCTCTGTGTGCAACTGCATGCTTTTACCGCTGTGCCACCGCAGCGCCCTACATTATAAAACACTCTTAACTGATTGAGCAACTTCATGAGTCAAGGCTTTAATGGTGATTTGCAAAACTGTGCCTTAAAAATTTTAATATTTGGTCCCATATCTTTTGCATGCCATGACTTCCTGATGTCTGTGACCCAGCAACATCAAAAGACTCTTGATATTGTGTTTTCTGGTACTCTTACAAGCGATACTATAACGTCTCTGCATTTGAATGGATCTCTATGGGAATTG
This sequence comes from Synaphobranchus kaupii, assembly GCA_029718625.1. NCBI lineage: Eukaryota > Metazoa > Chordata > Actinopteri > Anguilliformes > Synaphobranchidae > Synaphobranchus > Synaphobranchus kaupii. Next base: position 48,130,599 of record CM056377.1, on the reverse strand, counting down.
GGGGGTGGGACTAAATTTAGCTGTAAATTATGTTTTCTTTATTGTGCTTAATATTATGTTAGCAATCTAGTTAGTGAAACTATGCATTCCAGTACCGAACCATGCTTTTGCATTTTAAGTAGCGTTGTGCAAAAGATGGTGATGATAGCTCGGCTATATAATAATAGGCTACTTGGTCATATAAATGACATAAAATTTCAGACAAAAGGCAGAGTCAATCTAATATGTTACCCGGACAGCAAACATCTTATTTCTCAACTGTAAACCAATTAATACTGCCATTTAGTAAATTCTGTTATTCTTCTTTGTAACTTCAGGAAGTTGCAGACTGTCAGGTTGCATTTCCCTATATTGCCAGTAGGTTATAAATTTACATACTGCAGCTATGCCCTGGAAAATTACGCGGCACAAATCCTTAGATCAGAAAACTTTCATTTTTAGATTTGTGTTTGGAATGGATACAACATCACATTCATTTGTATTGAAATCTGAATGGCTAAATTCTTAATAGTTGTGTTAGAATCAAATATTCTGAGCTTTTTTAGAATGCTGAGAGAAGATTGTAAACAGACACCTTCTGTTAAACCATACCCCATCTCCCACAGTACTCTGTTAAACCATACCCCATCTCCCACAGTACTTTGCTGTGGTTTGAGCCCTATCGTGGTATCGCTCTATATCAGTCTCTTAGATGTAACATCTTAAGTGTCAGGATAAACCATAAATCAGTGTGAGAAGGACAGAATTGCACAATATGATCCATCTGCCTCAGGCTAATCGAAGCTAGGAGCAAAATTCTTGTGTCTTTGCAATGTTATGTATCCTTGGTTAAGCCGCTCCACCATACAGACATGCTCATGCATGCTCACATGTCCCCATAGAAAATGCACAGTCTACACACTCGTGCACAAATGCACTTCCCACAAGACTGAAGATGACAGGAGTGTGCAAAGGTGTGTGTGTTCCGCAGCTGGATATACTCTGAGGAGGCTGGAACATTTCAGCACAGTGAATAATGCTGTGTCATTATCCCCTGTCACTCTGAAAGGGCTTCATAGAGAGCTGTCGGTCTCTGTTTCCTGGCCAGGTCTACATCGCTGAAAATTACCCTCACTATGTCCCATATCCTGCAATTTGTCTGGCTCCCATTAGCAGCCAAAGGAGTGAATAGGGGGGGGCATTGATAAAGAAACAATGTTCCACTTACCACTAACTTTGTACCCTGCAGTAGCCTTTGCATGTGGAGGCGTCAGGAGACAAATGCCTCTGAGTGAATGCTCTGCCCCCCCCCCCCCCCCTAATCCACAGTGCTATCATTCCAGCACATTCACCGCACAGTGACTGCCTCCAATACTGGTTTTTATTTAGTTTTGGGTGTAATGGATAGCTCAAAAGGCTGGGACTGATTCAGTGGCAGTGCACCCACGGTTCCTGGCAGCAGAACAAAAGAGTAGCACTAAAGCAATGGTGTTCGCAGCGCTCAGAATTTAAACGCATATGTTTAGTTGAAGCCAAATAAATGCATATGGATTATTACATAAGTCAACCTGTCTGGTGCCCGTTTGAGTCAACCCGATGCGCTTTAAGATTTGGCATTTTACATACACACACACGCACACAAATAGGATGTATTGTTGCTGTGAAATACATGCAAGTGCATCTTAATGAGATATACTTTGCGTAATGAAATAAGACATGACCTTTCAGCAGAATATGATCTTCATGGTTGATATTCTGCCTGGAGTTGTAATGCCAACAGCTGCCCTGCCCCCCCACCCTCCAAAAAAAGAAAGAAAAAAGAAACATCTGAAACATGCTGTGTTAGGGGGGGAAAAGCCAAAATAAGTCAACAGTGAATACCATTCTCCATTCTTTCTCATTGTTGTATAACACAGATCCCTGGTTCTACTGTATAATTTACTTTCAAGTGAACAATGTGCAGAAAAGAGCATTCCAGGATTCACTTTCTGATCGTTGTGGTTCTATGTTCTGCCTGAAAACCTTAAGTACATTTTCTTTGGATGCATTGTAAGCACCCATGGTGTGGAGGACTGTCTGCAAAGCAAGTAAATACAATACATTTTTTTGCTTTCAAGTGGCAAAACCTCATTCATACTTAAAGGGGCTATATGTAACATTCAGAAAATCCTTCTCATTACTGACACCAGTTGCCGTAAGTGAACCGTAGCCAGCAGCCTGCTGCTGGCAGCGCGCTTCCTCACACAGCGAGCAACATTTGGTGGCTGGATAACGTTAGCTACTACCCGACCTGAATCCGGCATTGCTTGGTAACTTAAGCTGGTAACGTCATTTGTAAACCGTAAGCTAGCCAACTAACGTTACCAGCCAGATCAGCCCTGGGAGTCTGGTTTGAATCGATGTAAGTTAGCTAGGTAACGTTATCCACAGACAGTATTTTGCTAGTGATAATGTTCACCCTTGTGTTTGCCCGGGCTTCAGTCGATAAAATTTTATTTATCTTAGCCTTTGGTGGACTCGACAATGGTGTTGGAATGGGAGCCGGTCGTTTGCTAGTTGCATTTCTTTGCAGCTAGATAGTGTTAGAGGAGTTTGCTAGGCCTCTAGTTTATGCTGAGGGGGGCGGGCCAGAGAGAGGCACTCGGAAGCGCACTTAGACATCACAACTGTCATTCACAAAATTATTTCCCCGGAAAATCCGACCCGAGCCCTTTACATATAAATCAACTCTTGGGCTCTTATACGCAACGGAGAAAGTTGGGGAAGGTCTAAAGAAGCAGCACTGATTGGAAGAGATGCTCATTTCACACTGACATCAATGCACAACCTGTAGGTGCCTGCTACACAGGGAACACTTATGCTGTGGTAACCCAAGAAACCCTGACAGACATAAACCAACCCTGCCCTTGTGGGACAAAGCCAGCTGTGTCCTGCAGATGCAGACTCCCCATCATAGTTGACTAATGACATAGCCCAGACTCAGGCCAGCGATGTCGAGGCAGCAGGGCTCAATCTGCACTCATGCTGAGTACCTTTATGGGCTGAGCCACTCAGGGGCTCACATTTCACATTGTTCAGTCATAAGCATGTTTTTTTTAATTGTGCAAGAAATTAGCTTCCCCGAGAACGACCGTAAATGACCAGCCATACCACAGTGTTATTCTTTTCATCTTCCTATTCATTATATGAAGATGGCTTCTGAGAAGTAGTACAGGGCTTATCAAAAGTATTTTTTTAAAACTGGTTTTGAAATCAAAATGTCAGAAGTTAACAACTAATACATAATATTGTAATGTTGTTTCTTGGTTGTGATTACAACCACAGCAAAGCATCAGCACAAACTTGAGCTCAAAGTCTACTTCAGTGGTCCCCAACCCTGTTCCTGGATATCTACTGTCCTGTAGGTTTTCATTTTAACCCTTCATTTGGCACACCTGATTCTACTAATTAACAGCTCAATGAGATCTCTAGCTGTTGAATGAGCTGTGCTTTATTTGGGTTGGAGTGAAAACCTACAAGACGCTAGATCTTCAGGAAAAGGGACCACTCGTCTACTTAGATGTGACGTATGGCACATTACAGAAAAATCTTCAGATTTTTCCCCGTTTTCACCCAATTTGGTAGCCAATTGTACCCTAGTACGATTCAATTTCCCGTGTAGCAACCGCTGAGAATTCGCAGCACACAACCCCGTCGGTTGGCGGCAGGAAGGTAGTCACCACGTCTTCTTCAAGGCGTGATGCCTCGTACCCCTGACCGTGATTCCAACACTGCACGGAGCCGCTATGTGCATGACGATTCTCCCCGCCGAGTCCCTCCCCCCACCCCAGGAGCGGCCGCCCAATTTTGCCGCTCCCTGAAGGCACCAGCTATACTCAGATCTGGCAGGACCCAGGCGCAAACCCGGGCCCTCTGTGTGCAACTGCATGCTTTTACCGCTGTGCCACCGCAGCGCCCTACATTATAAAACAATCTTAACTGATTGAGCAACTTCATGAGTCAAGGCTTTAATGGTGATTTGCAAAAAAATGTAAAGTGTAATATTGATCCCAATATTATTCTGTACAGCAAAATTTAGAAGTGAGTTTTTGGGAATATTACTCCTACCAACGTCATTAAAGGCATACTGAACTTTGTTTGAACATAATGTATAGCTACCTGGCACCGATATTAGTCATGATGCGGTGCCGGATGTCATGATTTTGTATATCGGTATAATCCGTGTTGTTTGCATTCTTTATGTGCTAAAAGTGTGCTTTTCAGACCTTTTTCACCGTGCAATGGAAGTGAATGGAGAGAGAAAATACGTCATTCTTCGTTGGTCAGTTTCTGTCCACTGGAGCAACTCATGAAGGTGAATATTATGACTTACAGATCCTTTCCAAAAAATTGGAATATCATGGAAATTCCATTCAAAAAGTGAAACTTTCATAGATTATAGATTCATTACACACAAAGTGAAATATTTCTAGCCTTTATTTGTTTCATTTTTCATAATTTTGGCTTACAGCTCCAGAAAACCCCCAAAACAGTATTTCAAGAAATTAGAATAGTGTGTCGAAAATCAGCATTTACTTCAGTTATTTCAGAGAATGAGTGGAGTGGCTTGACTCGAGGAATCCGACAGTTGTAGCCCATGTCCCGAATACGTCTGTACGTGGTGGTTTTTGAAGCACTGACTCCAGCCTCAGTCCACTCCCTCTGCATCTCCGCCAAATTTTGGAATCGTCTTTGCTTGACAATCCGCTGAAGCCTACGGTCATCTCTTTTGCTTGTGCACCTTCTCCTGCCACATTTTTCCCTTCCACTAAACTTTCTATTGATATGCTTGGACACTGCACTCTGTGAACAGCCAGCCTCCTTAGCGATGACCTTTTGTGGCTTACCCATCTTCTGGAGGGTGTCAATGATGGTCTTCTGGCCAATTGTCAAGTCTGCAGTCTTCCCCATACTGAACCAAACTGAGATAAACTTTGCAGGTGTTTTGAGTAAATTAGATGATAGTGTGACACTCAGTCTAAAACATTAATTCTCTGAAATAACTGAAGTAAATGCTGATTTTCGACACACTATTCTAATTTCTTGAAATACTGTTTTGGGGGTTTTCTGGAGCTGTAAGCCAAAATTATGAAAAATTAAACAAATAAAGGCTAGGAATATTTCACTTTGTGTGTAATGAATCTATAATCTATGAAAGTTTCACTTTTTGAATGGAATTATGGAAAAAAAACAACTTTTCCATGATATTCAAATTTTTTGGAAAGGATCTGTATATCGGTGCCAGGTAGCTATACAACATTATGTTCTAACAAAGTTCAGTATGCCTTTAAAGTAATGTTAATTGGTACTGAAGATCCTGACAGGTGAGGGTTATATGCCCTATTTTTTGTTTCATGGCAGTGCTCTTTTGCTTTCACCAACTGAACAGTGGTTTCCCAGCCCAAGTAGAAGTTTCTAAGTGATACAGTAACGTCAACATGATATTGGAACTGGTCTGCCAGGTTAACGTTGGATGTCTTGACCATTGCTTGTGAGTGAATGTAGAAAATTTCACTTGTCTAACTCTGGCCAATTGCTGCTTCTGGGCTAAATGGCACCTCTTTCATATTGACTACATTTGTCCAAGAACTTCCAGCATCCCTACTTTATTCACTTCTCAAAGGAGCCCCCACCTGTTAGATTTTCACATGACACTTTAACATTGCCCAGTGCCATATAATGAACCACAGTTACATACTTGTTATAGCATTGTCATTAGCACTTCTGTGAAACTGTGTCTCAGCCAGTCTGTGAAAAGATTTTTCCTTTTCGCTAAGCTGAGCTTGCAAAGCAGTGTATTTCAACTGTAATAGAGGAGAAGCAAAGCTTTTTAATCACAAGACACTGGGAGTGATAAACAATTGTTGTAACATCAGAAGGAGAATGAAATTATATACTTCTCAGTGCCTGCATGTGATCTATTAGTTTAGCTCTAGGTGTGGGTTTGTTGGCTGTTTGCTCTTAGCCCTTTTCCCCTGGCGGTAAAAGGAGCATAATCCGCGGCGACATGGGACCATGGGCTTTGGCTCAGATGAAAGCCAAAGCCCCAAGCACCAGAAATCGCCCTGCTCTCAGACCTGATTTGATTTGGCTGTCCTCCAACTCAGACCAGTTCCATAGTCCCAAGGAACATATGAACCAGTACTTTCCTGGGTTTTTAATAACATCACTTTGCATTAGGATTTGGTGATGGGGAGGATGTAAACCTGTATATACAGTATATATATATTTTTATATCGGATTTGGGTTGAAATCCAGCCCTACAATGAAAATATATACTCTAATCCTGCCATTAGTGGGCTTTCCTGCTGAAGGTCTAAAAAGCAATTGCTGTTTATTATTTTCTACGAACATATTTAATTAGTTGCAAAAATCCCAAATTTGAAACTGAATAAGTCGATTTCACAGCAGCACGAAAGCCCAGCTGCTGACTATGCATACAGCAGGCATCGAGGAGAAATCAATGTCGGGCTGTGCCAAATCTCTTTGATAGTACATTGAGCAAGCAGAAAGCACACAAGCTCTAAAGACTGGGTTCTTTTCCTTTGGATCTGTGTCTTCTTTAGATCGTGCTCAACAATACGGGTTTCTGAGGTCAACCGTGCCTGGTCTCAGGCCTCATCAAACCTGTTATTATAGCAGTTTTTCTGTGAAGAATATGCTGTGATGTTCACATTTGAACATGAGAGGCAGGTCATTGTTGAACTACTTACTGTAATGTTTATACTGAAACATACTGCTGCTTCAAAGTGGCAGATTTGAAGAAATGCTAATGAAATGAAAAGAAGATTAGTAGAAGGGAGATGACAAATGAGAAATTGGGTAAACCCTGAAAATTATACTTTACTAAGGGCTGTATTTAATTCAGTATGTTCAGGGCATTCAGTCAATAAAGTTAAGTTTGTTACAATGTAAAATTTTCAGTTTGAGATTTATCTTCAGAACTGCCTTCCCATGTATGTCTATGTTTTGTTCACTACCCCCTCCCCAAAACTAAAACAAGGCAACAAGAACTGCACAACGAAATTGACAAAAAAAAAAAAAACTGAAAATAAGACCAAACCCTTGAGGGGAATCCCTAATCGATTTTACTTTGAAAATAAAAAAAAAAGGTTGCGTGATGCTCAGCGCTGCCAGATTTCAAAGCGTTCAAGTATACGCTGAGACTTTCTCCACAAGAGCCACTAATCAGAGGTGGGCAGATTGACGCCGGACAGACTGACACATCGGGGCCCTGCTCTCCGTGACCTGACGATTCGGGGCGTCCACATTGTTCATCTGGATTGATAAGGTGGTGATTCATGAGGAAGGCTGCGGAGCGCTCTGCATATTAAAGCGGTGGAAGGGCGCAGATGGCACCAACAGTTGCATACCAATACGAGCGGCGAAAAGCAGACATCAGAAGCAATTAAAATTTCCATTGCTCCCAATCAATGGCGGCGACTTTGCTCTTCAACCTTTAAATAACTTTTCCCGTTTCCCGCTCCTTTTATAATCGGACCTTTGGCTTTAACGAGATAAGCGGCGTCATACGAAACGGGGCTCACTTAGAATAGCTGCCCTGCTCTTAATGTGATGTTAACAGCGTTTTGAAATGCACGTTGCGCTAAATTAGTCCTGTCAAAACAGTCCACAGGCACCTGTTTGGTGCTCTTTTTTATGCTTGGTTGGAAATGTGGCTGCAGTCTATGTGGTAATGCCATGCAGCGGTGTCGTTGGAAGGTAAAGGCCTTGGTCTCTGAGGGTCAAGCCAAACTAAATGGATTGTCACAGACAAAGGATTGGGTAAAACTAAAACTTCCAGCTTACTTTATAAGTATGCGTATTAACATTCGTGCAAAGGCATGCTTTATAGCATTTGAAACGATAGATCCCACAGTGTTTAATTTATTTATCTGCATACTTTCCTTACAGTATGTGTACATATATAATAACCATAATATTGTTCTGGTTATGGTTTACTCCAGGTAAGTCTCCTATAATGTTTTGGTTTTCTATTCATAAGAGTATTTTCCTAATAAATCGTATTGGAGAATGTCAGCATGCACTGTAACTTGAAAACTGCATGTGTGTGTGTGTGTGTGTGTGTGTGTGTTGTGTGTAAGGGGTGCTTGGTGGACCACGTAAGCGATTTGAATTACAGGTGACCTGTCTTTACCCCTGTGGATGTTTGATTAGTATGAAGTTGAAAAGCAATGTCTTAGAAACTTAGAAACATCACATGGCGGTGGAGATGGCCTGTATCCCCCAATGGAAATCGGCTGCGAGTGCTATCAGATTCTGAGTTTAAAGCATCTGGGAGGAAAGCTGAAATCAAGAGCCTGTTTGTTTATTTTTTGCAACATGAATCATTTGTTTTCTTTGCAATTTCTCTTAAGAGAGCAATTGTGTATCAACACCAGGCCCACAGATGGCACGCACATATGCATTCTGTGCGGCTTGGAACTGGCCCATGTACAGAATTGTCACGGCGCGTGCTCGGATGCAAAACGCTCCCTGAAAATGTTGGCCAGAGACAGATTGATCCCCATGGTTGTCATTGCGACGAAAGACTGTCGCTGTGGCTCAAGGTTTGACAGAGTTTGCACCTCGTTGTCCGTGGGCTGAAACCCACCTGTTAGCGACACCTCAGAGACCAAATTACTGTGGGAACCATAGTTAATCTCCTCAGCCAGCCAAGCAAACGACGCAACGTTTACCCTGGCCAAGTGCTTTCTGTGGAAGTACTTGGGGTGTAGGCTCCTATCTGCTGGTCTCGTCTCGTCGGCCCGGCCCGGCCCGGCCCGTGCCACTGCCGGCTAACTAGCTGCTCTGGTACAGGCGATCTCTGACTCCAGGCTCTGCCTGGAAAGACAACTGCGGAGATTAAGACTGCTGAACCAACACTCAGCTCGCTTCACAAGATCTTTCTCATTGGCTTGACCCCAAGGTTGCTCAGGCCACTGACTCATTGTGTGTGAGCTCTTTCTTTTAAATATTTCTATCAGGCCTTCACAGTTTCTTCTCTCTCCTTCACTTCTGGTGATGGGTCATTTGTGTACGAATGGTTATTTTTGAACGGCTCTCTTTTGTGAACGTAGGGAACCGATTATTTTCGGTGAACAATCCGTTTAGTTTGGCTCTTTTTTTCACCTTGTTACCCAATGTTATATGAATTTATAGTATAGTATGTAACCGTTTATGTGTTTTATGTATTATATATTCAGCCTTCTTCATTGCAGTTGACACTTGATGCATTGTGTTCAGTTTCGATGGTTGTAGGCTAAATAGTCGGACTATAGCGGAGTCATTCACAGGCAGACGTGTGAATATGGACCGTTAATGCACTCATTGGAGGGAGAAAAGTTTATTTTATAATTGCATTTTATTTTGAACAATTTAAATAGTTAAACACATAATTAGGAAATGACTTGTGGATTACCACAGCGGACTGATTAGATTTTGTAAAACAAGTCATTTTAAAAGGGTTTATTGTTAAACAGACGAAAAATTGCCTTGTCGTGAGCAATCGGCAATCGTCTCCTGGGATCGTCGATACACAATCTAATCGTTGATCGGCACAACCATACTGTACACTAAATAAAACGACAGAAATGTCACAGACACCGTGGCAGCACTGATGCATGCGGCCAACATTAATTTGTGCAACATCAAACCACATTTATTTTGTTGAAAAACCCGGATGTATCAGTGAGACAAAAGATCCGACTCCTTGACTCTCTCTCTCTCTCTCTCTCTCTCTCTCTCTCTCTCTCTCTCTCTCTCTCTCTCTCTCTCTCTCTCTCTCACTCTCTCACTCACTGACTCACTCACGCACATACACACACATGTAAATGCGCGTACACACGCAACATTTGCACATTCCCTCTCAAAAAAGGCACATGTACGTTTTCAATCTCAGAAGCAATTGATGAATACTCATATACTTTTGAACCCTGAAGTATTATTCAAAAGAGGCCTTTAAAGGTCCCTGAAATCTGTCCCTGCAATGACACTCAGGCCTTAGAGACCTGATTTTATATAATAAGCAAATCTTTGCCCCTGCCCCTATGAAAATTTGCATTAGTCAACAGTGCAGAACTGCATTATGTAATTATCGCATATAGAACACAGTGTTATGTCGTTGCAGTCTGTTGCTTTTTAAAATATAGGTAAAGTGCATATTTGTTTAATGTTGCTTCCCCATCACACATGACTCTGTGTGTGTTGTGTTTTCTTTAAGTCCGGGTCCAGTTTGTTATAACAGCATGTCCTGTAGCTTAGTAATATGGCTGTACATCACAACGGCTAAAGCCGAGGTAGTATTATTAGTAAGGTAGAAAGACCTTACTAATATTTTACACTGAGAGCCAAATCTCAAGCTTTCATTCAGAGCCAAATCTTTTTCTTGATGTTAATATGTGAAAAATAAGTGGTATACAAATTGGTATACAGAGTGCCTCTGGTTACAAATGACCAGTTTCTTGGGTTGTATGGCTAAGGCCAGGTGCAGTTGCGTGTAGCGTAGCTGTCAGGCTACTGGACTGCTACTCAAACTGTGGTTAACTCAAACTGTTGACTAATGCATCGTGTGGCCCCCCCCCCCCCCCCCCCCCCAAAAATAAAATAAAATTTAAAAAAATCATACTGAATCATAGTGAAATAAGTATTTGATCCCCTACCAACTAGCAAGAATTCTGGCTCCCACAGACCGGTTAGATTAGTTCTCTCGCTTTAAGAAAGTACTCCTAATCTCAACTTGTTACCTGTATAAAAGACACCTGTCTCAACTCGTTACCTGTATAAAAGACACCTGTCCACAGAATCAATCAATCAGATTCCAACTTCTCCACCATGGGCAAGACCAAAGAGCTGTCTAAGGACGTCAGGGACAAGATTGTAGACCTGCACACGGCTGGAATGGGCTACAAGACCATCGGCAAGCAGCTTGGTGAGAAGGAGACAACTGTTGGTGCGATTATTCGAAAATGGAAGAAACACAAAATGACCATCAATCGCCCTCGGTCTGGGGCTCCACGCAAGATCTCGCCTCGTGGGGTATCGATGATCATGAGAAAGGTGAGAGATCAGCCCAGAACTACACGGGAGGAGCTTGTTAATGATCTCAAGGCAGCTGGGACCACAGTCACCAAGAAAACCATTAGTAACACACTACGCCGTAATGGATTAAAATCCTGCAGCGCCCACAAGGTCCCCCTGCTCAAGAAGGCACATGTACAGGCCCGTCTGAAGTTTGCCAATGAACACCTGAATGATTCAGAGAAGGCTTGGGAGAAGGTGATGTGGTCAGATGAGACCAAAATCGAGCTCTTTGGCATCAACTCGACTCGCCGTGTTTGGAGGAAGAGAAATGCTGACTATGACCCCAAGAACACCATCCCCACCGTCAAGCATGGAGGTGGAAACATTATGCTTTGGGGGTGTTTCTCTGCTAAGGGGACAGGACGACTTCACCGCATCGAGGGGAGGATGGACGGAGCCATGTACCGTGAAATCTTGGGCGACAACCTCCTTCCCTCAGCCAGGACACTGAAAATGGGTCGTGGATGGGTCTTCCAGCACGACAATGACCAAAAACATACGGCCAAGGCAACAAAGGAGTGGCTCAAGAAGAAGCACATTAAGGTCATGGAGTGGCCTAGCCAGTCTCCGGACCTTAATCCCATAGAAAATCTGTGGAGGGAGCTGAAGCTTCGAGTTGCCAAGCGACAGCCTCGAAACCTTAAGGATTTGGAGAGGATCTGCAAAGAGGAGTGGACCAAAATCCCTCCTGAGATGTGCGCAAACCTGGTGACCAACTACAAGAAGCGTCTGACCTCTGTGCTTGCCAACAAGGGTTTCTCCACCAAGTACTAAGTCATGTTTTGCTAGGGGATCAAATACTTATTTCACACAGTCAAATGCAAATCAATTTATATCTTTTATATAATGTGATTTTCTGGATTTTTTTTTTGATATTCTGTCTCTCACAGAATGAACCTGTTAAAATAAACCTACCATTAAAATTATAGACCGTTCATTTCTTTGACAGTGGGCAAACTTACAAAATCGGCAAGGGATCAAATAATTATTTCCTCCACTGTACGTCGCTCTGGATAAGAGCGTCTGCCAAAATGACTAAAATGTAATGTAAATGTAATGGGTTTGTTTCTCTGGTGTGACATTTATTTCACCAAGAGACAGGCTTTTCACCACACACCAAGCCACCTGAACACATGCACTGTAAACTACGCATGCCTGCCATGCAAATAAGTAGTGCAATGTAGCATATCTAGTGTCTTGTGGGATGTACTTCCATCATAATATGTACAGTGTATATGGCAAGTTATATTATTGTGGAAAATTATGCACATCGAGCATCAAATTCATTGTGTGATTCCAGGTTATTGTGACTGAATAAAAATGTAAAATAAAAAAAGAAAAATGCCAGAATTCTCCATCACATTATTTGATTGTGTTTTGATTTTCCACTGTAACTAACCACCACCACAAATGCTGATCTTTACTCATCATCCATAGGGTCACATTAATGGTTTTGGTTTTGTTTTCAAGTTGAAGTTTTTGGGCTTTGCCCCAGCAATTTACCACTATTGTAACTCTCCAACTCATTTCTGTGCACGTCCATAAGGAAAACACAATATAGTAATATTTTGCAATTAATTCATTTATGCCTATTGAAGTCATAGGACAGAATTCTGTTCATTGATCCAAGAGATCTTTTTCACCTGTGCATTTCAATTCGTGATACGCTAATCACTGATAGTGAGAGACTGTCTATTTCCCCAGTGGGCAATTGTTTTGCAGCAGAAACACATTTTAAACACAATAATATTGTGTTACATAATATGTATGTAATTATATGTAATCAGAGGGATTATATACTGATATCCAAAATATTGGCATATTAGGCCTTTTCCAAAACTTGATAAAACTAGGTAAAGAATTATTAATAATTAGAATGATCACAATAATTATAATAATAATGTAATTCATTCTCTGCCGACAGCACAATTGGCTCTAGCTAAGATTATCATGAATGTGGTGCTTCTACCGTCACAGAGTCACTCAAGTTCAACGTATTAATTAGGGATGGACAATATGGACATTCTGGTGCCAATTTGTCTGGCTATATTGGGCAGTGCTGATTCCAGTGAAGCCCTGTTTCACATTATAGCACATGTGCAGTGAAGTTAACACCTTCATGGACACAGGTGTCAACTTATGAAAAATGTACCATTTTATTTGTATAAAAATAAATCGAGGCTACAGGTTTGAATCCAGGCTTCCTTCCGAGAGGTGGCTCCATGTCCGCAGGAGTGGCGTGGTACAAAATGTTTGGCCAAAGGGCAAGGCGTCCCTGGTTCAGCGGATTTGAGGCTTGACAAAAGAGTATGAACGGATTCAGATTGGCCTCCACCCTTGAGCCTCGGGGGGCACTGACGTCTTAGTTCTGGAGGGGGGAGTGGGCTCTTCGTTTCTGGAAAACCGGCCACAAAAATCAAAAACAGATCAGGCAGACCAAGCATGCTCTGTGTTCAGGAGTTCGAGAAACTCTGTGCTCTGATGCCCAATGACCAACGTCTCCCGTTTCCTCTCCGTCAAGTGTGGGGCATACCCATCTCCGCAAATGATTAATCTGCCTTTCCAGTTATTCTACCCCCCCCCCCCCCCCCCCCCCCTCTGTAATACTGCCCATCAGAATGAGAAGGAATGCAAAATCATATTGATTCACATAAACTCTAAACCCTGGACTGGTATTCCCTTTTAATATGGCGCAGCTGTTGGACTTCAGGCCATCTGCCAGATTAGAATGTCATGCAATGTGCAGTGACACATTATTTTATAAACAGAGCTTTTATACAACAAACATTTTGGCGTCCTGAAACGTTAATCTACCTAAGTTGATCTCAATCCTGGGAACTGGATATTGCTCTTTATAACTTGTCTAACGGCAGATAGCTATTACATCACACCAGCTGTCACTTCAACCTGGCACTGCTGGTAGGGCAGGTTTCAGATGTGCTGGTTTGAAATTACATTGCACAATAATTCCAGAAAATACTGTCAGTTTGCTTCCTTGTTATCTGTGCGTCATAAGACAATTTCCGTTACCTGATCATGTACAATCTTGCGTGATCTATTTTCGTCATCGCATTTTACAATCTTTTCCTGTCATTGCACATGCACATGATGCCCTGGACTAATTCCACAACATAAAACGGCATGCTTTTAAAATTTTTAGGGAGTATGTTTTTTTTTTTTTTAAACGTGGTTTTATACAAAGAATAAACTGTCTAAGCATAAGCTGCTGATGTGTCTATCCGGGATTTGATCCGACCGAACACATTCGGATGAGGGATGAGTCAAAGAAAGATGCTGGAGCTTACCAGTCAGTTTACCAGGGCTGTTGAAATAATATTATTTCCCAGTCAAAATATTTTGTCAGATTGGCCCCCAGCTTTAAGAGACCTGGTGCCGAAATCACAAGTGTGCATGAATGCAGGATACCGTGCTGCATATCACTTTGTAAAAACTTCAATGGGGGTTTGCCTTGGTTTTTGCTTATTCTATTTAAAATATTACTATTATGGTACTTGAAAGTGGCTTAGTGTAACCCGTGCATTTTAATTATGTTGGCTTTCATGTTTTGATAGCAGGTCAAATGTTATGTTTGTGACCTTATTGTAAACATGACCGAATTAAATTGTACAAGTAGCTTTTCTCTTTTTCAGTTAAAGGTTAAAAGGACACGGCTGTGGACTGCATATGGGGACAAATGCATATGGGAACTCCAGTACCTTTGAGTGGGACTTTTTGTCATATCTCCCCTCACAGAAGTTGAGGAAATTGTGCCTAGACAGAATGTGAAGCGTGGAGTCTCGGGTCCGGTTTCTGCTGGCTGAGAGAGCAGCTTACATGCCGTGGGTAATCCTCTAACAATGCTGTAATGGCCTGAGCGCGTAGCTAAACTGATCACGGATCAGTCGAGGACAGACACTCCACCGTTGGCTCTGTCCTTGAATAACTTGCCCCTACTGCAGTTCCTTAGTAGTTATTCACTAGAGAGCGTCAAAGAAACGGTGTGTTCCCTACCGCTCAGACTTTGAAGTTCTCTGTCTCCTGGTGGTGTTGGTCTCTTTCCCTCATGAATTCAATAAGAATTTACGGGAAGGATGTGGAAATTATTAAATGAATGCAGTATTTAAATTGAATTGTACAAATGGGTTGGAATAAAGAAACTACACATACTAACTATAAACCATACAAATTGCATATTATAGTTCACAAACAAATAGATGAACCTACTTTTCCATTGACACGTGTCACATTACGCCACCTTATTCCCTAAAGTGGAGAGTAACCACGTATGCTTAGGGCATGATATAACAGTTCACAGCTGTATCAAGTACATATCATCTATTTTATGCTGATCATTGGTATGCTGAACGCTGATTAGATCAAATCAAAGTGTTATATTTGCTTCAGCCGCCAATCAGAAGACCACAGCTAATTGCTAGCTCACCTGAAATATAGAGATTGCATTTTCTCCAGTACATAAAGCATTAGAGTGCTCATGTTTCACTGGCACCCAGGTGTGGATTCCCACACTGTGATATCCAGAGAGTGTTGGGTATGTCTCGCAGGAAAAGATTTGTAGAATACATGAACAGCTTTATTCATTTGAGAGATTTTTGTTTTCATTTCTGAGTTGAACATGTGCAGGGTCATGCCCTTAGTGTTTACTGTTGGCATAGAGGAAATCTCCAGAGAGGAAAACAAAACAGTTGGTATACGCATGTACTCCACATCACTTACAGCTGCTGCTGGGCTACTAGGTGTACACAGGAGACAAGAGATGATGTTGTTGGCTGCTGTGGTTCAGTATATTGAATCAGTCTTGTCTGTATTTCCTTCAACAGGCCTTAATGTTACCTCATCCCGAGGTGGTATGCCTTTCGTACGTGAGGAATCTGTTTATCTCTCCATCTCTCATAGATGTAGGCTATGTGTATGAGTAACAGGGAAAACCTGATTAGTATACATAATGCTGTGTACACTCGATTCAGGCATGCCATCTGTTTCTCAACGCACCTGCATGAAAATCTCCATTTATAATGGTAATTCATTCAGATACAATGAAATGGTGCAAACTCTGTGTACTTTCCTCCGTTCTGTAAATTGAACTCGCTGTAACCATATGCTGGGAAAGAAAAAACATTAATGCAAATCTCTGCCCTTTGTTACACATAATTTGTTGCACCCTTGGATAGCGCTACTTTGGGGCCTTGCCTCTGGTTACAAAACGGCTCTTGCCCTCTGGAATCTGGCTGCTCACAACAGGTACGCCACATGGAGGAGATGAGCCGGTAACACACCAGTGACCAACAGCGAGGAGCGGCCTGGCAGGGTGTGAGCCTTTGCCATGGGGACAGAGTCCATGTCACGGTCTACTGTGAGGTCTCTCCGTGGAGGGCAAGTGCAGCCAGGGGCTATTTAGCAACTCCACCAGTCGGTCACCAAACAGAAAGTTTGGCCTCCTGTGAGCTGTGTGTGGTGCCCCACGTGTTGCGTATTGGCTTACGGTTTTGTTTTCTACAACAGTTATTGTAATATTGTAAGACGCCAGTACTCAATCTGTAATGTTTTGCAACCATTCTGATTTTGTAATCCAGGATGTTGCCATTGATACTTGCAACAGAGTCTGAGGAAACCTCTTTCCAAAACTGTCGTAGAACATATACAGGCTGGAGAGAGGGTGCCCTTTTCATTTGGTTGCAAATATGTAAGAGGGGACAGCCAGGGGTAGGGGTGATGGTGGGTGGGCATGTCCAAAGATAGCTTAATGTCTTCCCTGGAGGACCTTAAAAGCCGTAGGTCTCATCACCCGAGGTGTGGGGGCTCTGCCTTCTGACATTTCATATGCGGCTTTGACTGCAATCTACGACGGCCAAAAAACTAACGGTCGCTAGATAGCAATACGCACAGAACCCTCCCATTCCCTGGGCGAGGCAATCTCCAATTGTGCATCGCCCTGTAGTGGTACAGGTCACAGTCGGCACTGGCATGGTCCAGATTTGATCCAAGGCCGTTGGGCTCATCCAATGAGCCATCGAGCAGCCAATGAACCAATAACCAAAGGAGCCGTGCAGCAGCCTCAGATTTACGGTTTTAAATGGAAGGCTGAGGGCCGTTCACATAATATCGATGTGTGGTTTATGTGGGCAGGCCATCAGCCTGTATAGATTTACAGAGCACAGAGTTCAGGTCCTTCCAGCGGATGCAGAGCTGTCATAAGAAACCATAAAATCACATGGACCTGAAGTCTCATCAGATTAGACTTGCGCATTGAGGACCAATCTCACGCTCATACTGCCACCAACAATTAGTCTATCTCACACAATTGGATTTTGGAAACTTCTACGCAACCATATTGAGACAAAGGTGAATGCTGACCCGGACACAAAGTATATTTACGCCAGCAATCTGATCTGTGTGACGGAGCTGAACGGCTTTCTCCACTTTGCAGAGGGGAACAGTTTCTTTTCATCCTGATGTTCCCCCGAGGCCTTCCTGAAGTGATGTTGTTTCAGTGTCTGGATGATAACCTTTCAGAGACATTGTGAAATTACTACTTGTCAGTTCATGATAATACACAGCATAAGGCGAATGTACAATTTGACCTGCTATCATCTGGATCTGTAAACTAGCATGTGGTGAACTAACCATGAATCATATCAGTGTTGAGTGCACAGAAACCGTTTTTAATAAAGGTCAGGAATGCCTAATCTTTTGCATCAGCTGGGATTCATAGAAATGTTTTACAAATGCGAAAATATGACTTAAAGATAATCATAATTGATACTGTGCTATGAATACGATTTGCCAAAATGATTTATATGTACACACACGCACGTACCCACACACACCTTAAATGGTGTGAAAAATTTAACTTGATCCATAAGTTCCCCATTTTCTATGTACTTAGCCTAAAGCATGCATGCAAGTTTAGAGCTTAGTGGGCCAAACCAGAATCTTAGCAATGTCCTGCAGGCAAAATAATATAAAAAATTCCCATTGCAAAAGTGGGTATATAATTTAGCAACGTTCTGTATGTATCAATTCTTATACCATGCATAGCATTACAACATGGCCTAAAACATGCATAGCCATTTACGTTTATATGAACAATACAAAACTGTATTCAGGCCATACTGTATTCCCGGTGTATTAAGTTGGGCTTACATGAATTAACTCTATGTATAGCCCTTCTTTTTTAAAATCATATTTTGCAGTAACCTAATGGGTCTTGCTTAGAATTGCTTTTTAGGTTGCTATTTCTTTAATTAACACCCCTTTCACCGACCCAATAAAAGGCCTTAGCCCCAGGACCATCGTTTGGACATCCCTGGTCTAAAGAACAGACTTCATAAATAGAGCACCTCTGATTTTTAAACGACTAAATACGTATTGTTATCTCAAGCAATTCTGATACAATTCTGTCCAGCAGTATTAACTCAGTGTTTTTAATTCACAACAGGTTTATCATTTGTTCAGATGCATTGCTCTACCATCTTGTTTCTGTGATTCTGCCATTTCATTAACTGAAGGAAAGCAAACTGGTGTAACACATTCAGGCATCAGGCAGGAATACATAATCCATGTCTTGCCTTAATGGCAGTTCATCTTCAAGCAGCCATTTGAAAATGTGTTTGACTAAAATAGGCCATACTCAAAAGTCCTTATGTATGTATTGATGTTGAATATTAAAGAGTATTGTCTTGAATATTAAAGAGTATTGTCTTGAATATTAAAACGTCTGAGGCTGATAATTTAGTACTTAGCAGAACTGTAGTTTGGAATCCCCCTGTTTGTTCTGCTGTTTTATGACTCTAACTAAATCATTGGTGTGTTCCCTTGAGCAATAAAACACCTCAGCCTGGGCAGAATTCTCAGCAATCCAAACAAAATGTGCAGTATAATACAGTGGCCTTCTCTGTGGTGCAGCTACAGTAGTTTGTGCGCAGTGCATGAAGACAGGATGTAGACTGCAGGTTTTGCCTACATAGAGTAGTCCCCTGGTGGGATGAATAGTTGGAGGCACTATCATATTCTCAGTGAATTACGGTCTGCAATTGACACCAACAGACAAAAGGAGGAATATCAATGGCAAATAAATACTACGGTTGTGAACAACTATTATTATGGTACAACTCCGAGGAAGTGGGGGAAGAGAGTGGACAAAAAAATCCTTATGATGGACTTCCTAGATGATGGATACACACTGATTTTGATCCCTTCAGTTTGATTCAACACTGGTGGAATTTATACAGCCATCACATTTCACAACAGGGAATGCACACACTGGAAAATCCTCACGTGAAATTAGAAGTGGGTGGATTACAGTTGGACGGTTGAGGATGCGGGTATGAAGGTCAGTGATGGGTGTAACCCTGTAGGAGCCTTGAGTTCCTCTTCTGCGCAGCTCGGCTGTTTGATTGTATCTCACTCCAAAGTTTTCTGTGTCTATATTGCAGTTGGCTTCTGTTTAACTAACCACTACAACAGATACAGGAGTTACAATCTTTTAAAGTGATACTTCCAGGTCAATGTGTGACCATTCTTCCAGATTATGTATGCTGTATGGAGGAATAAATAAATGAACATCACAGTACTTAATAACAACTTTTTAATGAACAATTGTATTAGTATAAACAAACTTTTTCCCCCATTTTCCATGTTTTGAGCATACAACAAAACTCAACAAACTGTGTTTGTTATACAGCCTTTTACACAGACAGGGTGCCAATAATTCTGGATATACAGTGCAGTCCGTAAGTATTTGGACAGTGACGCAATTTTTGTTGTTTTGGCTCTGTACTCCAGCACATTGGATTTGAAATGGAATTATTTTTCCATAGAGTCCAATTGGAAAATGAGTCTGGAGAAACAACCCTTAAAGTGATCCATCCATATCTACTGCATATCTGGCAGCAGAGTGATGGTTTGAGGCTCATTTGATACCTCAGACCCTTGATGACTTACAGCCATTTAGCCAACCAAGTGTTCCATACTATTCCCGTGTAATCTAGTACCCCCCCCCCCCCCACCCCCCACACACACACGTTTCACCCAATATGGATGTAAAAACCCTCAAATTAATGCCGTTCCATTTCAAATCCAATGTGCTGGAGTACAGAGCCAAAACAACAAAAATTGCGCCACTGTCCAAATACTTACAGACTGCACTGTATGCAGTATATATTGCTTTCCCAAGGTGCAGAATTATTGGGCTGTATAACATGTATAACAAAAAGGCTGTATAACATAAACAGTAGGGCTATGACTAAAATTAAAGGCAAAAGGGAGCTCTCAGTACACCTGTTGGTTGGTTTTCATCTTGCAATCTGAACGTGGGCCACCAGCAAACATGTTTTCATGAAAGCAGCTAAGTGAGCTTATGCAAGGGGCCTGTTGGAACAGCTGCAGGGCTGATTTCACTAAGAAGCATCACAAACCTGGATATCCCTCCGCCCTCCCCTCAGCAAATTCCACCAGGGCACTGTTTATTTCCCAGCCGCTGGCATAGGCCCAGCTCTCCTCAAACCTCAGAGGAACACTCCCACCAAATCCACTCAGCACATGATTAATACTGAAATATATACCCCATCACCAGGCTGTCATTTCTGGCGCGCCATGCTGCGATAGGTCTTCGGGACTGGCATCGATCCAAACTATCATCAAACCTCTTTACGGGGAATTGTCGTGTACTGTGAACTTGTATTTTCATTCAGCATTCTTAAAGCTTTGTGCGTAATGAGCACAAACTGTTTTGTCTACTGCAATGGAAAAAGGCTACGGCTATGCGAGAACAGTAGAAAAAAAGTTATTGAAATATGAATGGCTTCACGCTTTTCTTTGACATTTTATACAATATGATTTGCACTCCTGTGCTCTTTTGTTGTATTTTAATTCACCTTACTAACCTGTGTAGAATTGTCGATCTGTAGAATAAAATGCGTTCTGTCTCTCATCTGAACAATCTATTTTCACACCATTGTGTCACCCAGGGGAATGTTTGGTTCAATGTAATTAAACCTTGATGTGCTGTTTATTGATTTTTTCAGATTGATTCTTTTATACTTTTCAAATTTGTTAATATATTTTGGGAATTAGTTTCATAATGTGTACTTGATTATGTGAAAGAATAAATTAACACAAGAAATTTACAGTTTAATGCAAAAAGCACTCCTAAATTCATATTCCCTGCAGTGAATATAGGCAGCCTGTATATTTCCAAAGTCTCCAAAGCACTTTATTAGTGAACTCTACATTTCCCCCCAAATTTGTACACCATAGCTAAAGGCATAGCTTGTCTGTGAATCTGTGTAAATGAATATTTACATATTGAAGGGTTTAAATTGGAATTCATTAGTGTGTAATCTGAGTTTTGGATCTAGATTTGACGTTGTATGATTAGGTGCCTGCAGTCATGGTTGTTGTGGTGTGTTTCTTCTGCCTTTTGTTTTTCTTCTTTTATGGTGTTAATTTCTAGCACGTGATATGATTGTTAATGGAAGTTGCAACGGATGCTTCTGCTGTTCAGTTACTTTCCTAGTTTGCCAGCTCAGATTTATTTGCCATCGAGAACAAAACCACTTGACCAAATATGAACGAAAACAATCCACTGGCACGACCCATGCAATGTAGAAACTGTACCATATACAGTGGGGTGCAAAGATTTGGCCACCCCTGATCAAAATGCCTTTTACAATGAATATCTAAGTGAACAGAAGCTAACCTGACCTCTAAATGGTACAAAGTTAAACATGACACATTTCTTCAAATTTTAAAGCAAGATTACTTTTTATTTAAATTTTTCAAAAGTTTCAAAATAATAAAAAAAGGAAAAAAAAAGATTGTGCAAAAGAACCCTTTTGGCTTATTCTTTGTCCCTTTTTACAAACATGATTACTCCGGCCCAGGCCCAGGTGATGTACTCGTTAAGGCTTCAATGGGTCAGGTGAATACAATTCCAGGGCTGAACTATTTAATCTGAAGTAACTCCATGCCTTCTGAAGCATCCGACTGCAGTGGCTGTTCTGTCTGGTGTTAACAACCATGGGTTCCTCTAAATAGTTGTCCAAGGATTTCAGAATCAAGATAGTTCACTTCCACTAACAAGGAGAAGGCTAAAAAAAACCTCAACGTTTCAAACTATCCATTTCCACTGTCAGAAACATTATCAGAAAATAGAAGATAAATGGAACAGTTGAAGTCAAGGCAAGATCTGGAAGACCAAGAACAATTTCAGATAGCAGACACAGGTCTAGTTGTTCACAGGACAACAATACAATGCAAGTTAAACAACAAACTCCTACATGGCAGAGTTGCCAGAAAGAAGCCTTAAAGGGTCTGAAGCATGCAAAAGAAAACCTTGAGAAGCCTGAAGCATTTTGGAACAATGTGCTTTGGACTGACGAAGCCAAAATGGAACTTTTTAGCCCCAACCAAAGAATGTATGTTTGGAGAAAAAAGGGTGAAGCATATGTAGCGAAGGACACCTGGCCAAGTATGGAGGTGGATCCATTATGCTTTGGGGTTGTGTGGCAGTGGGGGCCACAGGAAATATTGTGCGGGTGGAAGGAAGAATGGATTCCACCAAATATCAAGAAATTCTAGAGGCTAATGTTCGAACGTCAGTCCAGACATTGAAGTTGAAGAAGTTGACGTTGGGTATTCCAGCAATAAAATGATCCAAAGCATACCTCAAAATGAACCATGAAGTACCTCCAGGAAAGACGGATGAAGGTTTTTGGAATGGCCACCACAGTCCCCAGACTTGAATATTATTGAAAATCTGTGGAGAGATCCCGAACATGCAGTGCATGCAAGGAGGCCGAAGCTAGAGGTGTTCTGCCAAGAAGAAAAGGGAAAAATTCCAAAAGCAAGAATTGAAAGACTCTTAAGCTCTATTCGGACGGGATAAGTTTTACAGGGGGAGGTCGTCTGAATCTGGCACTTCAGTAACTTTTACGGACTGCGTGCTCCCGCGCCAGTAAATATTCCGGAGTCTTTTACCTACTGTTAAATGTCCTGTAAAAATTACCCCAGGTTAAAGCAATCCCGTGCGAATTGACATGTCCGGTAAAATTCTGTTATTTCCTGTGAGAAATGAGTTTTCCCCAGTCTTTTCTACTGGTTTTTCACGTAAGCACTTGAGGACACCTTTGGTTGTGCTCTCTTCGGTCCAAGTGCAAGCCACAACTATTGGCCGACCTCTAAATTAATGTAACGTTACATTAAATAAGAGCTAAAAAAAAACAGTGGGGCAACGCTTGTGGCAGCTTTAGGTAATCTATTGTAGCCTAGCTATAGCCTTGCATACATGTTATGGCCTAACACTGTTTTTCTTAAGCTAACGTTAATAAAGAGGTGTAGGCTAATGCAGGATTCCTCACGGTTTTTGTGGACATCTTTGCCATGCCAACATTGTCACCACATAGTTTTCTTTTTTTGGCGCCTGCATCTTTTCAACTGCTCCCTGTCAGCGAAGCAATGGCAGGGAGCAGTTGCAAATCTACCAGAAACAATCAGTTTGCAGTGAAGATATAGGATGTGTAACGTTGTATGACTCGTGGGGAACATTTTCGGTGTGACAACAACACGGAGTAGACACTCCCATCTCTGTAATTCTTGACGCTGATTACGGAGATACTTTATCCAGTCCGAATCGGCCATTAACATTACAGACATCCTGTGATAATAATTACTTTACAGACATTGTCCTGAAAACTTATCCCGTCCGAATAGGGCTTTAGCTGGCTACAGGGAGTGTTTGCAAGCTCTTATAGTTCCCCTAGGAGGAGTTACAAAGTACTAACTGACAGGGTTCCCAAACTTTTGCACACGGCCATTTTCCTTTTTTTATTATTTTGAAACAAAAAAATTTAAATAAAAGGTTATCTTGCTTTTTTTGCACCCCACTGTATGATGATATATGGGCTTTTACCGATTTTTACTAGACATCCATTTTGATGTTCCTCTCCAATAATAACATGCATTACTATAATTGAGGTTATGGTGAATAATTCAGAATTAATTTATAATTTAGAGGAATGAACATATGACTACGAGCATGCCTGTTTTTGATCAGGTAGCAGTGGTGGTGGAATTTCCATGCTGTTCACAGAAAAATTACATATTGCGGGCAGCTATGTCCTACCAGGATGTTTCTCCAAGAAAAAAAAACATCTTCTACTTTTTAAAGATGCATGAGGATCCATCTGCTGGCAGCACACGCATATTCTTGAGCAAAGATGCTTAAACTGCTGCTAATTTAATCCCGTGTTCACAATGTGTCTACAAAAGGGACATGGCTGTTCACGCCGTTTGGAAAGGAGATAGGTCATACAGCACACACATCAGAGTCTGAACGAGACGAACGTGTGCACGCCGCAGAAACGACAACAGCGGCTGCAGAAAGAACAACAGCGTTGCGTGCTCCGCTCGCTGCACGGCTGCTCTAGTTTTGAATGGCATTGGAGGTTTGTAATGTGAGAGGCACTCCAGAGGAAGTGGTACAGAGAAAAGAAAGCATCACCTGCGCTGATACAATGTGTAACAGGATATCCGACACTGGAAATGTTCGCCTCGTTTCGTCGACTAAAAAAAGAACACCGCGGCGTCCCAACGCGCACTGCGACTTGCAGGGGATTGTTTATGTCTTCGCCTGTTTGCTTGTTTTTTTTTTTGTTTGTAATTCCTGACCTTTTACCGCATGTGCTGTCCACGGCCTTTGATGAAGGGCAGCGTGAACCTCACAATGGGCCGTGTCAGACTGCCATGGCAGTCTCGGGACAGCTAGTCTCTACGTGCTGTGTCCTTCTCTCACTGACTGATTAATTCACTTTCAACTGAAAACATTACTTGGTGTTTTATTGGTAGCTGGAGAAGGAGCTTTGCTCTGATGATGGTAATTGTTTTAAGATTCGTTCTGGGGTGACTTTTTGAAATGAGCTTTGAAATGCAAGACGTGCTACTGCAGGCCCATTAAAAATTGCCAGTAAGCAAATTGCAAATAAGCTGTTACACAGTACAAATGAGATTACCTTTCACTGTGCCCTCAAACCTGTACACCAGGGGATCCAGAACTGGAAACTGCAAACCACAATCATTTTGTTTATCTGTGTGCTTGATCTTTGAGCAGCGCTCTACGCTTTTTTTTTCATGCATGATGTGCAAAGTAGTTCACAAACCGCTCGCAGCACAAGGTAATCGGTTGCAGACAACCTCTGAAGTCAGAAAGTGCTTTGAGTCCAAAAGTTTTATTTTTAAAACTTCACGTTGTGGTCATATATCTACGTACTCCGGCACTTGTATCTTTGCTCATTAAGGTTAGGCCTATTTAATTTGTGTAGGATCATTTTATTTTAAATCCTCTCGGTATTTCCAGCTTGGTTCCACGTATGCCAGGAAAAGTGGCAAATTTCATAGCAATAGTGGCTGTAACAGTGCAGTCTCCAGACAATTCTACATTAACTTTCTCAGGTTGGAGGGCTACACAAGACCATTTAGCCAGTGGATAGTGGGTATTGAGGTATAATCATTTTTGAAAAATGCGTCCTGGGAGATCAGTGAAGTTAACTTTATTGCGCTTCTATGCCACTGCTGGACAGTCTCCTAAAGGCAGGGAACACAATGAAGTGGATTTCATTTTCTCATCTAGCCATTATGCCTCTGTGAAAATACTCTTTTACAAAATACTTTGATAATATATGTTGGTGGGGGATTATGAACTATTTGTGCTCTGTATTTCCTGGAGGTATTAACAGGATGACAGATGTAGCATTTAGACAAAAATAAAAACTTCAATATGTTTCTATTTTTTTTCCTTGGCCAAGCAGTTAATTGTTAACTGTTAGACCCATTTTTTCAGTGTTTAAAGCAATGCTGGAGAGAGAATTTAGCTGCAACAGAATTTGATACTGGTGTCATTTGGTTTGACTCATAGACCTGATGAACAATAACACTGAAATGAATTAGCTTTCTTAGGTTTAATTAGACTTTCAGATGGAGAAGCCTTACACCACACTAAGGAACCTCTTGTGAAGAATGCTCATAAAAGAGACTCAGCAACTTATTAGAAAAATGTATGAAATGTGTTTTAAGTGTATTAAAGCATTTTCACAGTATTTGAGGAAAATCTGAATTGATCAAGGCTAACCTGACACTGTCTTAAATTGCTGCAATAACCCTCTACACAGAATAGGTGAAATTGCTGATCTCCTTTTGAATTGGTTTTCAACTTAAGTGAACTACCTCTTCCAAGGTGGTTTATTTCCCACTAGAAGTGCATTTTAGTATGAGAGTGTGTAGATTTCCACCAATTATTTCAGTTATGCTGAAATGCTGATCCTTTTGTAAATGATGAGGAAGGGACTCCTATATTGGTCTCTGAAAAATCACCCTTTTCCATAAATGTCATCTATATTCTCTGGTTGTGGGAGCTGGGTCTAGAATGTAACCTAGTCATATTTGTTGGAGTTTAGTGGCAAAGCTAATGCAGCTTTGTGACTTCTTGACTCTTCCCTTCATAATAATCCAGAAGCTGTCTGTATTTGTGAAGTCTTCCATTTAAATCCTATCACCTTTTGGATGGATCGCCATCAATATAAACAGCTTGAGGTCCCTTATTTAAATTCATGGCAAATTTAGGGTTCTGTAGAAACCACAAACCCTCCAAATTGCACCTAATATCATGCCTAAGGTTTTTGGTTAAAGCTTGTCATTTTTAAATTCCTGCAGTGTTTTCATTTTTGGAAAATCAGAAACTGCAGGTTTGCAATAGATGATGACAGCGTTCCAGAGAACGGGAAGACGCGGTAAACCAAAGAACTGGAGTGGTCACCTTCCGTGGTTGTAGGCACAAGCATTCATAACACTACTCTAGATTAAAATTATAGTATGCTACTTTTGTAAATCAAATCATATTCCAGTGTGTTATCTTTGCACTGAATGCTGAAAATGCAAATTACTCCCCTGAATTGCAAACATCAGCATGTATTATATAGGATTGTGGCCTTGTCATTGTGGAAGGACTTGCGAGGTTTAATGGTCCCCAGAGCTATGTTGTCGGGGGCTTATGCCCTCAGTGGGGTCTCCTGAGGGGCGGTTTGAGGCAAGGACCCCAGACGAATATGATCCAATTTGAACCCTAAAATGGTAAATAAAAATAAGACCCAGTTTACCCTGCCCTGGAGCCAGGCCTGGGGGTAGTGTTCGCAGGCGAGTGCCTGGTGGCTGGACAGCTTACAAGCTCGGCCGGGCTCAGCTGAACTACATTGAATCATCGTGTGGGTCCAACATCCGCAAGGTTCAAGGTAGGGGTCAGGTGCAATGCCTGTCGGGCAAGGGGCATGGGCAGAGTGTTTGCTCAGGCAGCGGAAACTGACTTTTGGTATGTGGAGCAATACCTCACTGGTGGGGAAGGAGCTGGTGCATGAGGCTGAGAGGTACCAACTAGATATAGCAACCACGCACAGTCTCCGCACTGGAAGCAAACTCCTTGATAGGGGGTGTTCTCTCTCCTACTCAGGAGTTGCCCAGGGTGAGAGGCATTGGGCGGGAGTGGGGATACTCACAAGTCCCCGGCTTGCGGCCGCTCAGTTTATTGCAGTGAACAAGAGGGTCACCTCATAGCGACTTCGGGTGGCCGAGAGAAAAACTGATTGTGCTTATGTGCCTAACAGCAATGCAGAGTATTCGGCCTTCTTGGAGAAAGTAGGAGGCGCTGGAAAAGGCCCCGGAAAAGGCCCCCACTCACTGACTCTATAGCCCTACTGGGGGACTTCAATACTCACGTTGGCAATGACTGTGAAACTTGGAGGGGCATGATCGGGAGGAACAGCCTCTCCGAACTGACCCCAAGTGTTGGACATCTGGGCTGGTTACGAGGACCGGGGTTTCTTGGGTCTAACGTTGCGTTACTGCTGGTTGAGGGCTTTGGCGGTGCTGTCGGACAAGCTAACTGGCAACCAACTGATACAGAGATGGGTGTGGTACCAACATTGTAATACTACTGGCTCAGGAGCTTTGTTAGAGGTGGGAACCAAACTCTGACATCTTAGACAGAGATAATCAATAATATTAATACATTTTTTCTGTGGATGTATTATTATTTTTTTTATGCTTCGTCTACAGAAAAATGTTGTATCTATAGCCTTTAAGCACACCTGAGTCTTTAGGAACTATTATGTGGCTCTCACCTTCCTGTGTCACTGGGGTATAAATAAGAGTTGGCACACAGGCCAAAACCCCTTAGTCATCCATCAACATGGGGAAGATCAGAAAACACAAAAATAACTTAATGTCTGAAACTACGTATTTCCACATTTAGGGTAATACATAAGAAGCATAAAGCAAGTTGTGATGAACCTGCCATTAAGAAGACAAAAGTGTAGTTTGCCCCCCACGCACAGTGAGGAGGATGGATCAAGAGGCAAAGATTTCTCCAAAGATCACAGTTTGGGATTTGCAGAAGTTTGTTGCATCTTGGGATCACCAAGTCTTTAAAAGTACAATTAGATACCACCTCTATTCCAACAAGCTATTTAGAAGGCTTGCCAGAAGAAATCCTCTGTTGTCATCATAACACAAGCTTAAGCACCTAGAATTAGCAAAAACAGGGTGCTATGGTCAAACAAGACAAAAATGTATCTTTTAGGCAATAAATACCAAAGGTCGGTTTAGCGAAATAAGACCCATAAATATGCAGAAAAGAGCCCTATCCCTGCTGTGAAGTATGGTGGTGGATCTGTGAGGTTGTGGGGCTTTTTTCCTCCAAAGGCCCTGGGAACCTTGTTAGGACACATGGCATCATGGACTGCATAAAATACCAGGAGATTTTAGACCAAAATCTGGTTGCCTCTGCCAGAAGACTAAAAGTGGGTCGTGGTTGGATCTTCCAGCAGGTCAGTGATCCAAAGTATAGTTCAAAATCTCACACAAGAACGGTTCACTGACTAATGACTTTTTGCAATGGCCGTCCCAGTGCCCTGACCTGCACCTCATTGAGAACCTGTGGGGTGAGCTGAAGAGGGGAGTCCACAAGCCACGACTAAGGCCTCTGAAGGATCTGGAGAGATTCTGTATGGAGGAATGGTCTCAATTCCTTTGCTACGTGTACTCCAACCTCATCAAACATTACATGAGAAGACTCAGTGCTGTTATCTTGGTAAAGGAGGGTGCACAAAGTACTAAATACACGGTAGCCAATAATTGACACAAAATAAAAATTATTTTGCGTTAAAGATTGTTTTTTCTCTTATCAATGTTATCACAATTAAACTAGATAGTTTTCTCATTTTTATGAGTATAGAATACATTCCATAAACAACTAGATTAACAATTCCTAAAGAAATTGTAGGTGTGGTTGCTTCACAAATATCAATGGCTGGAAATGGCATAGAAAGATGGTAATATGGTATAGTGTGAGGTGGTAAATAAAAGGTGGAAATGGTATGAACTGTTAATGCGGTATAAAGGAATCTAGTTAAGGTGAAAGTGTTAAAATATGTTGACGTAGGCTATTTTGTGGTAAGTAGTCGAAAGAACCTGGAAGTGATACAAAGAAGTAATGAATTGTGATAAAAGCACAAAAAGGTAATGTCAAATCATCTGGGATAGTATTGTTGGGTCATAACAGTGTTGTAGAGGAAGGCATTGTGAATGCCCAATTTACTGCGTCCTGTGTACTAGCATACTGCTTACTGTAGTCTATACTGCAGTGACATGTAGTATGCAAAATATCCTCCATATAAACCTGGACATAAGTAGCCTAGGCTATATCAGGTTCCTTTTCACTCTTTGGCTATATCATCTGCGGATATTGAGAACACTCAATTTGGCCGCGCAGGTAAGGCCTAATTTAACAGCTTTTCAAAAGAAAGTATACTCAACTGGCATACTCAAATAGTAGTGTGTGCTGATTCGGACTATGCGGACACAGTCGTAGTTGTGTTTGTAGAAAAATATGGGTTCATACAATTTTTCCCTAGGTTTTAACCAAATGCTCATCTACTGATTTCTCCACTTTATTAATCAAACTCTGATTTCGATTACATATCTCACCATTTTGTGAAGTCCAAACCACATGTCCTGAGCTGAAATTCAGCGTTCTATTCAGCCTACCTAGCGTGCAGCTATCTAAAGCAATAATTAAACATAGGCTATCATTTGGCTAATAGCAACTTAGTTTAACGTTGTTGACTCGCATAAATTTGAGATTATAACCCAATCATGTGTAGCGGATAGTTTATTTGCTGTCGCTATGTCATAATCGATTGCATTTTGCTAACGTAGTCTACTGGCACCTGTCACCTTGGCATTTTCATGCAGAGTGAAAGGTTTGTTTTTCCTGGTAGCTTAACCACAGTAGCCTAGCTGGCTTATGCTTTTGTCATGTTTTGTTAGGAAGTTGTCTGTGCTAACGTTATTAAGACATAAATCAGAATTTGTTGAATAATGTTGAATGGAGTGATTAGTAGGCTAGATGAGCATTTAGCTAAAACATAGGCAAAAATTTCAACAGCACTAAAAATAGGTTTTGTTAACAATTCAATTGTAGCCTATTTTGTAACTTATACAACATAACGTTACGTGACAGCATTTGGATTTGGATCAGAGACAGGAAGCATAGGCGGTATTTGCTATGTTTAAATGGGCCTCTCAACTGAAAGGGGCCTCACCTCAATAAACTGAAAAAAGTATAGGCTATATAAAAATTTAAAAAAATCAGTGAATAAAAGAACCGCCGACCCTGTAGTCTTCCCATTCAGCCACTGTAGGCGCTGTTCCTAAGCTATTTCAGGGATGCCATTGCTTATTTTTCTAGTCTAAGGATCTGCAGATACAGAACTGTGGCAGATAGGCTACTAATAGTCATACTTGACTATTTCTGTCATTTCTGACCCACATCAAACCACTTGCTGATAGCTACGATGTCAGAATGATCACATACAGTACATTCATAATACAACGGAACAGTTATGTGCATAATTCGGATAAAATACGTAGCCCAATGTATTTATAGGCTATACCTTAAAAAGTAACGTTACTTGTGTTTTTACATAACAGCAACGTATGCTATTACAGCCGCGAGTGCGATAGCGCTGTGGAAACATCAACGTTGCTGGGCAGTGGCAAAATGGAAGAAGAGAATCTCTTCAACAACAGAAACCAGTTGTAGAATCGTTACGAGGTAGGATATTTGGTTCCTTAATCTGTTTATCACAGATTTGTAGAAAAAAATATGAACGCTACATTGTGTAGGCGCGCCTACGCAAAGGAAAATACACCGAATGTTTATTTGTAACAGTTTCAACTTTTTAATAATAGCCTATAGGCTAGCCTATATCAGAACAAACGTTTTTGTAGTGTGTAGAAACGGTACATTTTATGCATGTTATTGTCTGACTGTGGCAAGAAGGTTGTAAACGGGTTTGGGCTATTTTATCATGCAGTGCAACTTGAGAGGTTGATGTATGCACAAGCGGCGACTCTGCAGCAATCCTGCATTGGAATTTTGAGGGTTTAAAGTTGTTTACAATTTCAGAGAAATATGAATAGGCTACTATAATTGGGACATTGACGACTAGGCTAGCACCGTAGATAGGGCTAATAGCTGCGGCGAAGGAGCGCATTGCGCTTGATGCAGCATTTGTTGTAGTTATAGTCCAATGGCAATGATTATTATTTTGGAAAGCTAAAGTGAATATGATCATTTCAGTTGCAGACGGAAGTAGGCTACGTCGTTAGCTATGGAATTTCTCGTCAGCATTTTTCCAAGGTTGTTGACAAAACGTTAAGTGATTCAAAAATCAGCTCAGTGCTCACACTGAGCATTCTCACCGTAAGCTAGCCTACTGCACGTGCCCATTGACCCCCATTCATTTTTTGGCGATAAAATGTGAAATATCTCTAAAAATGTATATGGTATAAAGGTAAAAAGTAATAGCAACCTGGGGGGGGGTATAAAGGTATAATATGAGGTATGAATGGTGTCGATGGTGTGAACGGTGTAGGAGGAGATAGGTTTTGAAAAATCGGCGGAAGAATAATAACGGTCAGTCTGAGCGATAACAATAGGTGTGGTTTTTCAACCACAGCTAATAAACTGAATTTAATCCTGCACTTTTTTAAAAATCCTGCACAGATTGCCAATAATTCTGGTGGGCACTGTGTATATACAGTATAATTGATTTTCGGTTACTGAAACGTGCATTTAACTTATGCATAGTCCATTCATAGTATCACATGTACTGTATGCACAGAGATTTTCAGACCATAAAACGCTTCTTAAAAATGGGTTGGTGATCTACAGCCAATTCATACATGCAATACAAGCCAATACAACAAATAACAAACTCGACACAAATAAGAAATTCCTCCTCTTCTCTCATTCCTTTTTGGGCTTTGATAATAAACAAGAGTATCACTTTGGATCATTTGCCATGGTCTCTTGCATACCTTCTCAAGAAAAGAGGACTCTTAATTATCAACACAGTCAAGCTTGCTGAATGAGAGCCTTCTCTGAACAGACCCCCTTCCACTGAATGATGCTACATTTTAAGAGACTGAAGTGTATTTCCCCAGAAATTTGCAATTGTTCTTGTATTTATTTATGTACAGGCCTTGTCTATGCTGCATAAACTCAGCAATGTCCTTTAGATGCCAAATTAATTTTTCAACGGCATAAATTCTCAACAACTGTGCAACATGAGGTCACTGAACCTATACTTGTGTCAGTGCCAATGACTGAAATTGAAATGCTAATCTGTTTATTTATGAGAGGATAATTTGACTTAAAGTTCACAGGAAGGAAGCATTCAACTGCAGGGTACTTCAGATCAATATTGCAGAATTCCATTTCATGCCCTGCAAGCACCAACAAACTGCATACTGTTAATCA
Organism: Synaphobranchus kaupii; assembly: GCA_029718625.1. Classification (NCBI taxonomy): domain Eukaryota; kingdom Metazoa; phylum Chordata; class Actinopteri; order Anguilliformes; family Synaphobranchidae; genus Synaphobranchus; species Synaphobranchus kaupii. The sequence goes on along the minus strand of CM056377.1, from coordinate 48,097,613 downwards.
TTGCTCTGAAGTTACTTTTATTTGCTGCAAACGAATTTCACATCAAGGTATGAAAGATTAGCCAACTCAATTGTCTATCGTTTTATACATATGTATAACTGAGGTTCGTTCTGGAAAAGAAATGTGGGATCGTTCACGGTTAATTGTAATAAAAAAAAAAAAATTGTTCTGGACAGGCTCTCCAAAGTTATAGGAAAGCTACCCAACGCTTACTGACGAAAAATTCGCTTTGAAGTATGATTAGATAAATGTTCACTGTTTGCATAAAAATACCGAGGGGAGGAAGAGAGATAATGCTATGCATACTACCTTACATGGGCAAATTCCAGAACTCAGGATGTGTCTGTCGTCTGGAATTTAGAGCGATGACGTCACTGCCTGTCGCTCTCACTGAATTTTTGGAGAAAAAGAAGTTTCATTTTTGTGGGATTTGAAACTCATTGATTCTTAGAAAGCGAGGTAAGAGAAACGAAGAGTTATTAAAAAATATCCGCGGGGGGGTCATTATCGGTTGTGTGTCCTGTAACAAGCTTGTGATGTAACCTCTACAAATATGCAACAGGTCTTGCTCCTTCGCTCCGCTTACTTTGTGTTATTCTTCACCAAGGTGATTCAGAAATACTGTAAGTGTTGCGATGTAATGGAGGGCGGGGGCATACAGCGAAGAGGGGGACCTTGTTTGTTCGCTTTTCATTCCTGAACCGAGAAGAATCATGATAGCGAAATTTTTAAAAGGAGGGATTGTTTTGTATTTATTCGTGTGACTCGACTGTGTTATGTGGATGCATGTGTATCGTTGTTGATCTTTTTTATTGTAATTAGTTTTTTTTGTAAATATACAAATTTAATATGACTTTATATTTTCGTTTAAGGCGGTACAATCCAACACGGAAGTGAGTTGACAGCGTGATAATTTACTGCTTATTTTAATATTCAAGTTTTTTGCAGGGTCTTTACAGGACATTTATTACGACCCTATGCTAATGACGAGAATACCTAAAATGTGTTTTCTTTTAAACTTCGTTCACTGTGCAGGTAATTTATGTAGGGTAGCTTATTACTGTATCTTAAAAGTAACGGTGCTCAGAAACGGCTGAGCCTCCGCCCCCATTAAGCCTGTAATATTTACCACGGCAAGTGAACAGCTTTACTATTGTTAGTATGTTAGAAAATGCAACTTCAACAATGCAGCACATAAGCAGTTAACTTTTCGTCCATCTACATAGGCATAACATTTGTCTATGTTGTCTCTTATTGTACATGGAGTGATTAAGTGGAGTGTACTTGTGAAGTTTATTCTGAAGACACTAACTCCTGTATCTTATTTTCTTATTTTAGCACAGACTAACAACATAAACAAGAGCTTTCAAAACGGTAGCGTCTGTACTAGAACAGAAATGTTCATTTGGATTGCCTGTAATTTTAGAGATTTAGTAATTTTGTAGTCTTTGTTATTTCAGCAGAGAACACATGCTAGATTTCTTCACTCTGATTGTCCACAGTATGCAGTATCAGACCTGTTTTATGATTGGTGATATCCAAAAATATGCCCCTCATATGTGTTACCTCAATGATAATTTGGAACAAACCCCTAAAGTTACTCTTTTGCAAAGACTGTAACTTCTAAATATCCCCTGAAAATGAGCTAAACAAAACTAAAGCCCTCATAACAACAAAAATGCTGCCTATTTTCCAATATTCACATTACACGTAGTAGAACCACCTTGTGCATTTATGTGTGCATAATAAAGTGGTATTTTCAAAACCCTTTGATTTAATTTTCCCCATCAAAGGTTTCTTTAGACCCTTACAAAGAATTTGAAGATTTAGTTGTTTTCAGTGAACCTATTGGCTTTCCTAGCAGTGTTTATAAATATGAAATAATCAACCCATAGGCCAGTGGAGGATGGGCATCCTCCCAATAGCCGGGTTCCTCTCGAGATTTCTTCCCATCGGGGAGTTTTTTCTCGCCACAGTATGAGGGTTTTCTCTCCCTACTAGAGAGTTTTTACCTCTGCTATCTGGTTAGAGCTGGCATTTCCCATTTCCCCTTTCCTCCCCTTTCTGTTCTGTAAAGCGTCTTTGTGACAGTCGTCTGTGAAAAGCGCTATATAAATAAAATTGAATTGAATTGAATTTATAATGCTAATTTGAGCCTTTTCTCACCTCCGTCTTCAGAATGAGGTTTGAGAAATGTAAACTGACAATATTTGACTGGGTGAAATGCAAGAGATTGATTTTTTCCCCCCAATCATTTTAAAACTTTAAAACATTTGGTGTGGCAGCAAACTTTTTGAGCTCTGTAACTAGCAAAACCCCTTGATGTTTTCAGCTCATCATTCATTGCAGGAGCGCAAGCCTTATACACATTTTGGAAATTCACCAACTCCATTCAAGCTGAGTGCGTGGTTGCTGGCTCGTAGCCGGCTGTAAAAAACTGGGAAAGGCTGGGGGAAAAAAACAAAAAAAAACAAAGCCGGCTAGGTTCCAGCTATGCTGTTGAAGGACCCATTTGACACTGAGGTGTGGGCGGTTCCAGCAGTGTGGCAAAGATTGCAGTAAGCACTTTTTGAAGCATTGTGAAAGGGGCTTCACAGTAGCTCAAACATCACTGTTCTGCTGTCTTGTCTTTTTGCATGGACGTTCCTTCAGCAACTTTGCCAAAGTTGCATACTCTTAAGTTATTCTTTTTTCAGTAGAGAAGTTGTTTATGTCTTGTGTGCATGGGTAAATTGTTCAAATGAAATGTCTAATAAATTTTTCCAACTCCCTGTTCAGATGTATTTATATTTTCATATTGATGTGCATTTCAAATCGATAACAGCATGGCCCTCTAGAGTTCTGCCATCAAACTGAATATTTGTGTGTCATTCGCACATATTTGACTTTAGTAAGTGCAAGTTGAGCTTCCCTTTAAACTTCAGAAAACGCTCTGAGTGAAAGTTAAGACTGTAGCTGCCTCTGCTGTGCCAAGCCTCTCTCTAAAGTGATCCATCTGATCTTAGCGGGTTTTAATTGAGTCTTCAGATGCAGTCTACAGCAACATGACAGGGAATATGTTCTGGACCTGCAGGCCACTGTTTACATAACATATTCCTGTGGTGTGCTCTAGATCCAACAATGCTAATAAATTGCATTATATATGACACATTTATGACACATATATTACACATTTTATATGACACATTTTAAAGCACATAATATATACAGAAAATGATAAAAGTGGCTGTTTATCTGAGGAAGGTTAACAAATGCCCTGTGTTACTGTGTGGTATACCACCTTTAGGTTGTAGGTGGTATTTAACAGTGCCCTCTATCACTAAGCAGGATGGGAAAAGATAAACCACAGACGTGGCTTGAAATTTCTTTTTTTTCCTATCCGTTCGTTCCGAGCAGAATCTGAATTTTAATGTTTCTGTTCTTTTGTTCCTCCTTCGATATAACGTTCCTGAACCGGTTAGAACAAAATAAATAACAGTTAATTCTGTTCCTTTTCTCCTACCTCCCAAACATTCAAACCAGCCTAGTAGGCTGTCTCAGAACCTATTATCTTTGTGACCCTGTTTCCGAAAATAATAACCAAATAAACACGGGTAGTATCTCTGATATGCACATGGATTCTGACTGTTGTATTAATCGTCACTGCCTACATGTGGCCTTCCACCCCGTCACTACCCGCCCGGTTTAGAGAAAGAAACGCATTCTATGGATGAAGCACCACGACAAAATAACACGTTTGAATTGCTTTGATATAGGGAAATGGGAAATTCCGTCAGAAGAGACACAAAATTCAAATCGCTCACAGCAACACAAGCAAATAATCGGGTTAACTCCAGGCATTTACAAGGTGTAGCAGTAGCTACAGGGGTCATTGAAATACAGGCTTTATAAACTGCACATACAAAAATCACATCCATCAATTGACTTGAACATAAACGGACGATAACGTCAGCATTATCCTTGTTGAGGGATAAGAATCAGCATTGTTTACACTAACAAATCCATTCAGATACAGAAGCCTAACATTAAAAACGAAATGATACCACTCGCTGTATAGTGATACAGTAGAGCAACCACACTGCGGCTGGGGCCCAAATTCGTTGCAGTAACATGCACTGACTAGCGTACTCATAATCAGGATGAAAACCAAAGGCATAGAAATATGGAAGACCAAATGTGACAAAATGAAATAAATAAATATGCAATGAATGAAATAAATATGCAATGAAATAAATAAATAAGCAATGAATGAAATAAATATACAATGAAATAAATAAATAAGCAATGACATAAATAAATAGGGCTATCTATTTATTATTTTACGTCTCTTTTATTTATTTCATGACTATTTCATGACGTGTTATTTTCCACTCACATTTATTTGAAGGCATAGGGTCTATTTATTTCACGGCGTATTTATTTCAAGGCGCATTTATTTCACAGCGTATTTATTTCAAGTCCTATTTATTTCATGGCGTATTTATTTCAAAACGACTCGGCCCGTCAGTCAACATGAAAGGGGCAGGGTCAGCTATGATCATTGGTTGCTCAGGCCATAGACATAAAACACTAGATACCGCTCAGATTTCTGCACGGCCGCCATATTAGGCGGCCAATATTTTGGTAGTGTATTGACAGCAGATGCAGACTTCCCCTGATAAAATATAGCCTACTATAACTCGCTTAATTCTCAACTAGGCAAATTTTCGTAAAATTTGACTTGTTATAAACAAGAAATGTCTGCATAACACAGGTTACCTTATTTACAAATTTCCCAGAACAGCTAGCCCATCAGTAAAACGCCCTTTTAATTATAGCCTACAGGAGTTGTCAAACTTTTTATTTTTATTTTTTAAAGTTGTTAGCCTAAATTAATTTATAATTTCAGAGAAATATGAATAGGCTATAATTGGGATGTCAACTACTAGCCTACCACTAGGGGGGCACCGTAGATAGGGTAAGTGTAATTGACAAGGGGTAATAATGAATGCTAACCCATAGTTTTCATATACCAGGACATCACATTCTGCAGAATATAGCCCAGCTATAATTAAAAAATGAGCTGGAATTCATAGAGCAAGTATTCCACGTGACTTTTTACATGTTTAGGTACCTTCGCTTTTCTTACTTACTCGTAGCCTACGTTTAAAAATATGCAATTTTAGGCTACTGGGGTTGGACTCGTAGCTGGGGAAAATAGCCTCCTTATCCAGGAGATCAGCTTGACTGAGAATGTAGTGTGATCCACCGTTATAGAATTAGATGTGCATATGACATACCCAAGTCATAGCCAACAGCTATTACACTGTGGCAGGCAGTAGGCTATAATGCAATAAAAATTACGTTAAAAAAACGTTATTATTAAAGTTTAAACCAATAACTGCTCACAGTTATCTATGAAATACATTTGTATAGGGGACGCCATACAGTCTAGCATTGTTAACCCTCCACTTATACAGTGCCTTTACCATAGCTTATATAGCCTATCATAATCAGCTCTGACAACATTTTGACAACTCTTGTAGGCCATAGCCAAATAATTAAAAGGGCGTTTTACAGATAGGCTAGCTGTTCTGGGAAATTTGTAAATAAGCTAACCTGTGTTATGCAGACATTTCTCACGTTTATAACAAGTCAAATTTTACAAAAATTAGCCTCGTTGAGAAGCGAGTTACAGTTGGCTATATTTCATTGGGGGAAGTCTGCATCTGCTGTCAATATGCTACCAAAATACGCTGATGTTGACTGCCTAATATGGTGGCCGCGCAGATTTCTGAGCGGTATCTAGTGTTTTATATTTATGGACTGAGCAACCAATGATCATAGCTGACCCTGCCCCTTTTATGTTGACTAACTGTCCTGTCCAGAGAACCTGCTGCCATTTTTCTGCACCCCAGTTCCAGTGTTTTCGTGCATAGTTGAGTCGCTTGGCCTTGTTTCCACGTCGGAGGTATGGCTTTTTGGCCGCAATTCTTCCATGAAGACCACTTCTGACCAGACTTCTCCGCACAGTAGATGGGTGTACCTGGGTCCCAATTCTGAGCTGATGGCACTGCTGGACATCTTCCGATTGCGAAGGGAAGTAAGCATGATGTGTCTTTCATCTGCTGCACTAAGTTTCCTTGGCCGACCACTGTGTCTACGGTCCTCAACGTTGCCCGTTTCTTTGTGCTTCTTCAACAGAGCTTGGACAGCACATCTGGAAACCCCTGTCTGCCTTGAAATTTCTGCCTGGGAGAGACCTTGCTGATGCAGTATAACTACCTTGTGTGTTGTTGCTGTGCTCAGTCTTGCCATGGTGTATGACTTCTGACATTAAACTGTCTTCAGCAACCTCACCTTGGAAGCAGAGTTTGGCTGTTCCTCACCCAGTTTTAACCCTCCTACACAGCTGTTTCTGTTTCAGTTAATGATTGTGTTTCAACCTACATATTAAATTGATGATCATTAGCTCCTGTTTGGTATAATTGGTTAATCACACACCTGACTATATGCCTACAAAATCCCTGACTTTGTGCAAGTGTACCTAGAAGAATTGATGCTGGTTTGAAGGCAAAGGGTGGTCACACCAAATATTAATTTGATTTAGATTTTTCTTCTGTTCACTCACTTTGCATTTTGTTAATTGATAAAAAATAAACTATTAACATTTCTATTTTTGAAAGCATTCTTACTTTACAGCATTTTTTCACACCTGCCTAAAACTTTTGCACAGTACTGTATATTAGGCTATGCAAAATAGCACCATCATGATGTAAATAAAATGTGTCTTACCCTCAAACATCTTCATCAACTTCCAGCTAGCAAAAACGGTCACAATATGCTATCTTTGAATTCCAGTCCGACTCGGCTATCAATAAACTAAAGGTGACAAAAAAACGACCTTTGTTTGTTAATGGCTATAGCAAGTGCACACGCTGCAGTGGTGGTTGGTGGGTCTTTGAGAAATGCCCCAGGGGTGTATGGGACTAGTTTTAATTTTTTTGTTCTGCAAATTAATTGCATTTAATTTGATGTCTGAACAACTTTTAAATACAACAAAATATTACATTTTTAGGCCAGGATTAGTTGTAGTAGTTATAGCAAGGAAACATGATGTAAGCATTTTTCACTGAAAGTTTTTTCTCATGAACAGTATTGTTGATTTAGTTTCTGTTTTCATTTTTGTTCCTGCAAAAAAGCGTTTCATTTCTGGTTTTTGTTTCCGTTTTCGTTTTCAAGCCCTGACCACAGGTAACAAGAAACCTAATAAATCACTGCTGTGCAGATTGACAGGAGATGCAGTGGATTTAGTACACTTGGTCGAGCAAGTCAGCAGGACAGATTAACCAGGGCATAATCGATATTATTCATGTGGATGCCACCGCATGTGGCATTTCTTTACATTATCAGTGACAGTTGTACAAAAACATTTTTTTTAGTTAGTATATGGCACAGCATTTGAGATTTTTCCACCTTCAAAATGTAAAATTATTTCCAATAACCATAAGATCTAAATGCCACATTCCCTAGTTCAGAATTAATTCTGATTTTTTTTGTTGTTGAAAAAACACAATTCCATACTTTCATATCTAGCTAGGGTCACAAGACCCACAACAGGTTTGTGAAGGGCAGCAATTAATGTGTGAACCACCACATAGTTAGAGGGCCATCTCAAAAGACAAGGAGAAGAGTTAACACAAAACAAAGATGCTCGCAGCGCACGCATTTACGCCACAGAAATAGTGTTACAAGCCTGTGCTGATTTGTGCAAGTAATAAGCTGTATATTAGACTATGGTCACAAAAGATTCAGTTAAAGCACCTTCAGATATGTTTAAACATGTGTATGGGGGTTTTTGTTTTAGGCTGAATAGCTAGCTCCAGAAGAAGAGAGAGAGCGAAGTACCACTATTTCAACCCAACAACCAGACGTTCAGAGAGGGACAGAGGTATGTAACCCACTGCTGATCCTGCAACCCTGGTACCATAGCACTCCAACACCTGGAGACGGGTTACTCAGATTTCCAATTACTGCCACTGATCCACGTCTATTCAATTCAATATTATCACGAACATGGGTGGTTCAAAGCTGTGGTGAAGAAAGCTTATGCCGTTCGTTGGCAGGGTTGCGTGACTTTTTTTGCAGCTCTAAGTCATTTATTCAGGCAAATGACAAGACCGTATGACTAGCCTAAGCAATGGGGGAGGGAATGTCATACTTCAGTATGCACTGATATTCCTTTTATACCTTTGAACACCTTTATTCTTTTCCCAATTACATCATCCATTTCTTTGTCCATCTTTAGCCCCTTCGCGCAAATGCCAAATTTCGTCAATTCTCACCTTTTTAGGGGGTGTTCTACTTAAGGTTTTTTTTAACTCCAGGTTAAGTTTTTCATAATTTAGGTCAAAATAAAATGTCTCAAATCTAGGCAAAAATGCAAAATAAAGTTGTTCTTCTTTAGTTTGCAATGAAATACTGAGAGATACAAATGTAAAACGGGTAAAACTATACGTTTCCTGGATCAGACTCTCCTTGTCCACAAATGTGCAAAATTTGGGGGTGATATGCAGAACTACTAAAGATCTATGATTCAAAATGTAAGCAGTGTACCCTGTTGTCCCTTAGTGTCTCCAAATCTATCCAAAATGGCTAAATTGGGCACTGCTGTAAATCATAAAATAATCATTTGTTTTACCTTTGTTCAGGCTCTGGGGTCTACATCACAAACATTCTACTGTTCCACGTCAGAAAGCGTGGTATCATGGAAAACATATCATCTTCATCAGCGCCATTTGGGCTATTATCGGGACAAATATTAAGTTTTTACGTGCTACCGTTCTTCGGTATTTCATAAAAGTATATCAACCACTCTACAGTGTGATCTACATGAGCGTGAATCTGGTTGAAGATACTGGACATTTAAATATATTTAGAAGTTGGTTACAGTTATTCTTTCACCACCAAAAAATCGCATACTATCACAGCAACAATAAAAAACACACAACGTCCTGAATATACTGTACGTCAATTAAGCTGTTATTTTGCCTGCTCACTTATTAGAGTGAATTACTGTCGTCATCATATAATTTCCTTCTGCTATGAAAATCTCTCATAAACTATGGAATAAAGTCATAACCTTGCATGCATTATTAAAGCCAGATATGTCCTTTCTAAGATTCTATAGTTATTGTCTGCCTTTTCTGTCTATATGTGGTGTACGGTGTAAGTTAATCACGGGCGAAATAAAATTAAAATAAATAAATAAATAAATAACGTCTGCGCAACATTATGCAATTCAAATTGGCAGTTGTAATATCATGAAACTACTTGTAATGGATTGACAGCCTCATCCAAAAAGAACACATTCTAAGCTTTCCAAAGAGGTACAAGATAAGTCATTTGACAGTTGTGAGCTGTGCGTATCCAAGGGGCCAAGACTGGGCTTTCGTTTTGAAGCTCACTTCCTGGCGCCACTGCGGTTGGCTCCAGTGTAGGTCTTTCACCATGTAAGTCAATGGCAGCAATGTGGTCAAAATACTCAGTCAATACATTTTTCCCACAAAAAAATTTAATTGCAATAGGTGCCTTTCCTTCATCTAATGCCTCTGCATGTGCTGATTTTTTTAAATATTGTGTCGTTTGGACAGAGTATTAACATTTGTTCAGGACCAATCAGAGGGACAGGTTGAGTTCTGGGATCATTGGCATAGATAGGTTCTATATGGTTCTCACTGCCTTCACTCAGAGGGGCGGGACCAGAAGGGGGAGACAACAATCATTGGTCTAAAACGGACCTATTTTTATACAGTCTATGCTTGGGACAGGGAGACGCTGTATTTTTGAGTGGAAGTCGACGGAGAACATCCCTTAAGCCGCCTTTCCACTGAACGACTACGCAAACAGACAGTCGGATTGCACCCCCTAGTTTAGTTGTTCCACACTATTGAATAGGTTGTACTGAGTCAGTCATTCTGTCGCAATGTGAGAGAGCACCCGGTACTAAATATCGTTGCCCTGGAGGGGTACAGGGACATAAACCATAAAATGGAGCTTGAAAAAGTTCAGGGAGAATAATTTAAACTATTCTAAAGAGCATTTAGTCAGAAGTATGTGAACAACCTAGCTGACATTAGCTCGTGGTGCACGAATGGATGACAGAACCCCGGAGTTTACAGTGGGCAAATGACCGCAGGAGGGAACACGTCAACATAAAAACCTTTAGGCTACAAAAACAACAGAGTTAGACACATAGCCTAACTAACTCACCTGAGTTCCATTTAACGTTGGCTCAAGTACGCTAATGTTATACTATACAATGCAAAGAAATGTTCAATATTCAGTGGCAGCAAACAGTTGGGCAAAGCTAAAGGATAGCATAGCATTGTCTGTAGCTACTGTATTGATTCACTCGCTAGCAAGCGCCAGCCTGATAGCTAGGCTACTTATAACGTTCAGTGCTTATAACAGCTCACGTTTTCATTTAAAATAACACATACACTGAAAATCGATTAAAATATCCTTATTTATTAACCCAAATACTCATCAAAAACCATCAATCAATCAATAATTATCGTGTTTATTTTGCTTACTGGTTTATTTCGTTGTAAATAAGCTACATTCACCACTGACATCTATGTTAGCTAGCATCGTTTCGTCATTTCCTGTCTGGTGTCGGAGTGAATTCTATCGGAAAAGTTGAAAATTTTCAACATATCTGTAGCCTCGTTCGGACAGAAAATCCCCGCAGCGCAGTCCCCCGGAGCTCTTCGCATCCGATACATGACTGGCCATAGAAAATGAATGACTTCCGGTACGTTCTTATACGTATGTCGTATTCAGTGGAAAGGCGGCTTTAAGCAAGTACCGGAAGTCATTAATTTTCTATGGCCTACGCTGCGGGGATTTTCTGTCCGAACGAGGCTACGGATACATTGAAAATTTTTCAGACAGAATTCACTCCGACACCGATATTAAAAATTCAGATCCATAAATACAAATCTCTCGGATTAAAATTTCTGAAATTCAGATTTTAAAAATTCAAGATTCATAAATACAAATCTCGGATTCACATTTCTGAAATTCAGGTTTTAAAAATTCAGATCCATAAATACGAATCTCTCGGATTCAAATTTCTGAAATTCAGATTTTAAAAATTCAGATCCATAAATACAAATCTCTGATTCACATTTCTGAAATTCAGGTTTTAAAAATTCAGATCCATAAATACAAAGCTCTCTAATTCAAAGTTCTAAAATTCAGATTGAAATTAAGATTTTATGTTAACTAGGCCAAAGGTGAAGCATCCGGGCTTCCCAGGAAAAGTAGAAGCGTTCGGAACTGTCGAACTCGCATTTAGCCAATCACAGAGCTGCTAGACTTCAGCTAGCGGCGGCAAGTGCAGCAACGCTGTTATTCACGCCGTGGTGCAGATGATGAGCCGTAACGTTAACGAGGTAATTATATAGTTATATAGCCTACTTTAGTTATATACAGGGTTGATAAACACTCAAAGCGCTGTATTGCTACTAGTGTGATATATTTTGCGTTAGCTAATAGTGGTCGAATTGTAAAATGTTTTCAGCAGGCAGGTACATCCAATCTTGCCGTTCCTTTTCATTTATTTCAAAAAATATATTAATTTCACCGTAGCCTATGTAGCCTATGCAATATGTCACGTTTATCCTAAACAAAAATGTCAGTAATATTATGCTTACCTGCAAAACTATAATGTTTTAGCCTATTTTTTCCATGAATAAACCTGGCTTTTGTTCATCCTAAAAAATGGGTGTTATGGATTAAAGCGCTTTATAATAAATGAAAAGGAACGGAAGATCGGATGTAGGTACCTGCATGCGGAAAACATTGTACAGTTCGACCACTGTACCTAACCATTGACAGCAAGCTAATGTAAGCCTGGTGTAGGTAGAGAACATTAGCTAACGCAAAATAGTCACACTAGTAGCAATACAGCGCTTTGAGTGTTTATCAACCCTGTATGTAACTACGTACCTATATAACTGTATACTTACCTGGTCCGTGTAGCGTTTATCAATTTGATTTCCTGATGCATCTCAAATTGAAAAATTGACAATTGGATTCAATATTTCAATTTCCATTTTTTTTATCCCTGAAATAAAAGGAAAATGAACCATTCAAACTCGTTTTTCTAATTTTTTGATTTACCGTTTGTCTTTTGAAAGTTGAAAATTGCATTATTGGCGTGGGTGGGTAAACCGGGGTAGTTTCTAATATAAACGATCAATGGATGGACTCAACCATGACCGTAGGGTAGCGATAACAAAGACTTCTTTCTTATTAGTCACTGGCTTAGCCTTTTACCTTGACGTTCAGGGTGCAGGATAAGTGCCAAAAATAAGACTACTGAGAGGAGCATATCTTACTCGAAGCTGGCAAAAGATCTAGCAGCTGATAAGCCGGTGGTGGTAAATGAGAAGCCCTCTATTGATTCGCCGAGGCTGGTAGCTCATGTGCCTGGCTTAGCAACCCACTGGATTTGCATTTTTGCAACTGACCTGGCTGGTCACTGGCATTCCTAGGCTGGTCACTTGCGTACCTAGCATGGCAACCCACTGGATTGACGATTTATTTATGTTTTACAATTTCTGAATTAGGCTAATTTATCATCTCTCTTGCATTTGCAATTTGAGTCTGCAGCTATCCACGAGGCAACAGTCGTTCAATTCAAGCGAAGGACTTAGGAAATCATTCAACCTCATTAACTTTGGCCCACCAGAAGCAATTTTCACCTATTTGCTAGGCTACTTGTCTTATTTAGCCCAAGTGTCATATCTCAAAAACGATTTACTGCAGCACATCCATGTTTTAAACTTCGAATTGAAGAAGAGGCCTATAGCCTACCATCAGACATTTGCAGCAGAATAAATTTGTCACAATAAGCCTATATGTAGCCTAGGCATAAAAATACGTAGCCTATTGTGTGTAGGCTATAGGCTCTATAGCATTTGAATAGGCCTACGTTAAAAGGTAGGCTATGTTTTTACATCCACAGCAATGTAGGCTATTACAGCCACACGTGCGATAGGTGGTCACTGTGGAAATGTCAACTTCATTGGACATTGGCGAACTATAACCGAAAGTTTGTTTATAGTCTACAGCTTTTCAATAATATCAGGTAGGCCTAGCCTATTATTGTTCCTATATGGGAAAATGATTTTTGATGTAGACTAGAAACGGTGGGTTTTATGCATTTTATTGTCTGTGGCTGTGCCAAGATGAAGGTTACAGAACTTTTGGGGTTTATCCAGCAAATATGAATAGGCCTACTGTAATTGGGATGTCGACGACTACCACTAGGGGGCCACCGTGGATAAGAGATCCACAACTGGCTTGTCAAAGTAAAATATTTAGCCTACCTACATGTCATTTTACCCCATTAAAAATAAAAACCATAGCTCCTAATTGATTCATTACAGTCCACTGGTTTTATTGCCACGTTAAAAATCTGTTTAAATATTTGAATGATGAAGCAAAACCGATCGAGCATTAAACTTTATGATATCTAGGTAGCCCAGTGGAATTCCTGCTTAGGCTATGCCCTGCGATCTCGGTCGGAATCCAACATGGGGCAGAACTATTTAACTTTTGGACAGGAACAATCCTACTATTCAGTGCTGAGAATGTAGGCAGTAGCCTTTTAGACATTGTGTCATTGGATGAGCTTTCAGATTTATCCAATTCATCTACTGCTGTAGGCTAGCCTCGATACATTTGGGCTAAACACTGATGCTGTTAGTTTTGCTGTTGACTGACATCTGCACAATTACTCGCATAGCCTACTATTTACTATGATTACATTTGCCATTTTTAGACAAATGTTTTGTGAGTTAGTTGGTGTTTGTTTTTTATTGTGTTTGTACGTGAGTGACCAGCCTAGGAATGCCAGTGAGATATTTGAGATAGCCTATATGCATCAGGTAATCAAATTGAAAAACGTTACATGGACCAGGTAAGTATATAGTTATATACGTTATTTAGCTAGGGTTGATAAACACTCAAAACTCTGTATACTACTAGTGTGACTATTTTGCGTTAGCTAATGTTCTCTACCTACGCCAGCCTTAGGCTATGTTTGCTTGCTGTCAATGGTTAGCTAGTGGTCGAATTGTAAAATGTTTTCCGCAGGCAGGTAGCTACATCCGATCTTTAGCTAACGCAAAATATATCACACTAGTAGCAATACAGCGCTTTGAGTGTTTATCAACCCTGTATATAACTAACGTAGGCTATATAACTATATAATTACCTCGTTAACGTTACGGTTCGTCATCTGCACCACGGCGTGAATAACAGCGTTGCTACACTTGCCGCCGGTAGCTGAAGTCTAGCAGCTCTGTGATTGGCTAAATGCGAGTTTGACAGTTCCGAATGCTTCTACTTTTCCTGGGAAGCCCGGATGCTTGACCTTTGGCCTAGTTAACATAAAATCTGAATTTCAATCTGAATTTTAGAACTTTGAATTAGAGAGCTTTGTGTTTATGGATCTGAATTTTTAAAACCTGAATTTCAGAAATATGAATCAGATATTTGTATTTATGGATCTGAATTTTTAAAATCAGGAATTTCAGAAATGTGAATCAGAGATTTGTATTTATGGATCTGAATTTTTAAAACCTGAATTTCAGAAATGTGAATCAGAGATTTGTATTTATGGATCTGAATTTTTTTAATCTGAATTTCAGAAATTTGAATAAGAGAGATTTGTATTTATGGATCTGAATTTTGTAAATCTGAATTTCAATCTTTGTTTAAATGCAAATTTATGAAATAAAGCACAAAAAAATTCAAGTTTATGAAAAGTCACACGTATATAATTCAAATATACTAAATTCAAATTCAAATACTTTTGTCAGTTATTGAGCTCCATAGATAATTCTGGTCTGTAATCTCTCTGTATGTAAAGGTCAATTTTGATTAGGTAATTTGGTCCCTGTAGGAAGAGAGGTCTTGTTTCTTTATTTATGGATCAGAAGCTCAAGGGGGGTGGTATCTGGCAGCACTGGAGAATTTTAAAACCCCAACCTTTCCTGTTCTTGAAAGTCTTTTTAGTTCTAGTCTTACTGTCTATAGCACAGGAATATGTTTAATTAGCCTTCTATTTTAATCACTACACCTGTCGAGTTGTGACATTGTAACACCTAGTAGCGTACTTTATAGAACATTATTACGTAATATATTCTACTGTGGGGTTTTAACATGTGGCTGTATCTACAGTAATAGAAGTGTGTCCATTTTGTATTTCTAATGATAACATTCTATCATGTGTTCATTATTAATAGCATTATATTATGTGCAAATTCTTAGTGTTCTTTTCTTAATCTTTAAACCATTTTAAAGATGAAAAATGCACAAGGAAAGCATCCAAATTGTTATAAATAACAAATAACAAGTTACAAATATAGTAGGCGTATACCTGACTGGACTGGATTGACTGGATTTATATTGGTGTTATCTAATGTGTTATCTAATATTGTGTCATAACTTTGTTTTATCTTCAAAATAATAATTTAAATAATAATCAAAATCAAAATTAGAATTTTCCTCTTTATGAACAACATTATGCCATCATTTTCTGTGTTGAAGAAGGAAATTTGTTAAAACTTTACAGTGGCCTAACCCCTGCATATCTTTTTTGAAACAGTGCACATATTGAGAAACGGGAACTAGCAGATGTTCTGGCATATGTACAGTACATATACTTCTGTCTGCGAGCTAGAGACTGGAATGCCATTATGTCACTGGAATAGCTATTTGTACACTTGCAGTCAAAAATAATTCCTCCCCACAAATGTAAATGCATACATATACTCAGCAACACCTTTTGACCGAAAGTACACAATTGATTTAAAAATGGAGTTTGGAGTATGAAGGTGTTAATCACCAGTTTTAAATCCCATTAAGAACCTTTAGGACCCAATTGCCACCACAGTACATGTGCAGAACCCTGGGAACCTCTTGGGAGCTCAATAATTTAAACAGTGCTTGGACTGTGGTACCACAGGAAGGCTTCCAAATGACGGTGTGCAAAGCTGCTGCTTTGAGAAAGGAGCTCCACTACACGTTAAACACGATTTGTTACATGCCCGGTATCGTAATTAGTGCGTCTACGATCAAACCATAACTCCTAAGGTGAGTGACAATGCTATTGTATGAGAATGGAGAATGTGACCCAGAAGCACCACAATGTTATCAGCTGTCACTCAGGAAGGCTTTGTTTGACAGTTGTTACTTTTCTTTGTTAGCTTACATAATGGTATCAACAAGAGCGCATCAAAGTGAAGTGCAGCACACCACAGTTTTTGTGGCAAATGCAGTTTATGTGGCTGCGAATCACTTGTAGCAATGAGCTACAGATGAAGGAGTCTATGATAAGAAGCATATGGGGTGTGCTGTTTCTGCCAGACTACTGAAATACCATTTGCCCCCCCCCCCCCCAACTATATATCAGAAATGGGCATAATGACTGTAGATGGTGATATCACTGCTTTATCTTTTTATACGCTTGTGGTTTGTTGATGTTCTCATTGTTGGAAGAACATAAGTTTTTGTAAAGCAAAGGAAATCCCATTTTCAGAATATTAGTTTCTGAGGAAGATTACAGTCTTTCATCAGTATTTTAACTTAAGAAGGATGTTGCGCACGCTACAAGTTATCTTCAGAGGTTTAACTTTATTAATTTTGCAACACTTCATTTTGAAAGTGTGGTCATAACCTGTATTAAATCCCATGACCACTGAGAAGTCATTACAGACAAAAAAAGAGTAAAGTAATTGAATTTGACTTTGTGTAAAGGATACTAGAAGAGATTACTATTCTCCTCTTTGTCACGTGATTAACCTTCAGCAGCATATCTCACTGGGGTTATGACTCATGGCATCGGTCTCTGGTTGCCATGCCCAGATGTGTGACCTGTAAAGGGGAAGAGGTGGCAAAGAGTGCAGTATATGATGGAACACAAGTAGACATAGAAATGAATAGTAATACACTGCAGTTTCCCACATAGTCTCATATAGAAAGCTGTGTTGCCACCACCAACCCCCCCCTGTACATGAGGCCTGTGGAATTTCAGAATGAGCATCAGAAGGCACCAACATGCCAAACAAACTCTGGCATTCCGAAGACAAAGACAAATCCCTAGAACGGTGCCTCGATTGCCAAGCATTTGATGGCCTAATGATGAAAAGACAGCCCTAATGGCAGCCTGAGACTTTGGATTGATTCTGTGCAAATGTTGCCAGCTCCCATATTTGGGTTGTCCCTGATGACTACGTGTTCCAATAGCATTGCTGGCTCCCCATTTTAGTGCTAATTTCATGAGGCGGACTTCAGTCACCCAGAAAACTTGCTACCTGTGTGCGCGCGGGTCTGTGTGTGCGTTCGTGTGTGTGTTCGTGTGTGTGTGTGTGTGTGTGTGTGTGTGTGTGTGTGTGTGTGTGTGTGTGTGCGTGCGCAACTGTGTGTGTGCGTGCGCGACTGTGTTGCCATGTGTGTGGGGCTAACTTGTACCCATTCTCATATACAGTCATTTGGATCCTCTGATGGCAGCATAAAGCTGAGGATATGTATACCCTGAGATTTCTGTCCACACCAGCTGTCATTGTGAGAACTGCTTGCCCCAAATTGTGCCATGAGTTTCAGTAGTATGTGGGTGCAGGTCGCTTTTAATTCTGCATAGAAAGCCAGACTTTGTCCAGCCACTTTTTTGCTATTATCTCAGTTATTCTGCATGAACGCTATGAACCACATTTTTGGCTCCCTCATGACCTTGGCGTACGACAGTGTCATTCCTCACTAAAAGCAAGCTGCACTGACTTTGCCCCAATCTTCTCAAATTTCTCCATATTTGGGAATGTTTACCTCCGCAATGCTTGTTCAAGTAGGGTGGAAGAAGGGAGGTGAATCACTTAAAGCAGAAGTCAGGCAGAGGGCTTTGGTGAGGATCTTCTGGAGTAAAGTCCCAGAGGCCAAGAAAAAGTGTATTTTAAAAGACTGAATGATGTAAGTAAAATGTCGCTTTCCTTATAACCTCTGTGCTTTGTTTTTTAAAGGACTGGACTAGTTGATGATGTTGATGTAATTTGTTTGAAGGCACAAAAGTTTGTGTGCGCACAATATGACTAACTCTGCCAGGTTGCCTTCTCGTTGATACGGGATCACCTGTTTAAGTAGAGTATTTCAGTGGGTGCTTTGCCCTTCCTTAATTGCATCTTAGTCATCACCATTTTTAAATCAGATCAAGGACATCTTGCTGCTGTAGACACCTTGATAGAAAAAATATATCTACTCTTCAAAAAAGTGTACATATCAAAATATTCACTTTGATCTTGCGTGTAATCCAAATATTATTCAATGAACATGGTAACTTCCTTGTAAGTTTTTTTTTCTATACCTATGTATTTGAAGAGTATATACAGTATGTGTGTGTGTATATATATATATATATATATATATATATATGTGTGTGTGTGTGTCATCATCAAAACCCAGAGATTCAGTTTTGCATACTTTATGGGTAGATCTTTAATTGTCAGAAATAAATATTTGCTGGTTAGATATGAACAAAAAATCATCTATAAGGATCATATCTTTTCTGTTTGTTTGTTTTGTGCTGTTGGAAAATATACCTCATATTGATGTTTGATGGTTTTGAGCACATGTCAACATTAAATAAAATATAATGTACTTCTTGTGGGAAAAGGAATGAAAATTAAAGAATGAACTCTTTGGCCTAAAATTATTTGGGGGCGGGGGGGGAATGTATGTTTACCTATTGGCCTTTAGCGGGAGGGACATGTTGTACATCCTCATGTAGCCTAACATGTAAAACTGTAGATCGTCTAATATCAAAAGGCTGCTGCTGTTGCTGCAAAAAAAGGGTAAATAGTGAGCCAAGAAGGTGAACAAAACCCAAAGCTCAAGACATTTGGGACACAACCATACTGGGCATATTTTTGTCATTGCTCTTTCTCTCTGTCACCCGTTATGGAACCTCACACGTCCGGCTCAATTGTGCCTGACAAACTTCACACTGAAATGTGGCATAACTCTGCCTAAATTTGGCAGTTCAAACCCGAAACATTCTCTGGTGGTGCTGCTGTAAATAATGCACACACTGAAATAAGGCCTGGGGCCCTATCTTACACCCGGCGCAAAGCGGCGCTAACCCAAACGCAAGTGTCTTTGCTATCTTACACCCGGCGCTAGGTCCATAATAACGCCTAGCGCTCACGTCCTTTAACTAGCATGTATTCTTGCGCCATCACAAGTGAATTGGGCGTGTTGGTCTTAAGATGAGGAGTGGTCAGGATTCTTTTTGGCGTATTGCTATCTTGAGCCAGCAGAAAGCGCTTGCGCTAGAACCACCACAAACCTGGTCTAAAGTCATGTCGCAGTTGTTTACATGTTATTTTAACGGCGCATATAAGTGCGTCTACATAGGCGTGTGCACAACACGCATACCCTCCTGTCTGTTACACACAGGGGCGTGCACAAGCATGACTAAAATATCTAGATCACTATGTGAAATATTATTATTGTGTAGGCTATATCAAAAATGCATAATAATAAAAGGTTCCATACATACCTTTCCCTCAGCGAAGGGAAACGATGCCACATTACATTGCTCTCAGCCCAACATCCAGGCGATGTGCGATGGTACGGGACAATGGCTATCCATTAAAAAGGAGCTGATAACACCTATATCAAGCCTAATGCGCGAATTGTCATTTGCACCTAATGCGTGAATTGTCATTCAATGGAAAACTCGCGTACTGCAATAGACAGACATTTGCGTTCTGAAAATGCGCTTCAGATGCCATTACAATACAGCTCTGTTTATCTAGGAATACAGCCTGTAAGTAAATACAATGGTTTGTGACTGAAAAAAGTTCAAAACCTTGTCCAGTGAATATTGCTTTTATTGTTTTTCAAATAGCCTAGGCTACAGCGGACTCGCTGTGCATAATGTTTTTTTCGATAGACTATGGTTAAAAAACGGAGATAAATGTCATCATGTTAACTGAATTGTAGGCTAACCTTAGCTATACTTCGTCCTTCATATTTTTTTAATTACAGTGACAAGGTTTCCATATCTTCAGCTTATTGAAACCCCGCTGATTTCACCTGTTATTCCATAACTTGAACAAAAGATTTTAAAGAGAACTAAGCGTCTAATTAGAAAAGAAATTTGCAGCACGTTACACAATTAATTTACAATTCATTTTAATTCCATTATCTGCATGTTCTTCCTGGGAAAGTGACTCGTTTTAAAGTATTACGCTACCAGTTAAACAGGTCGGTCACATTTCCATAAGCAGGACATTATAAAACAAGGGAAAATATGCTGAACCTATGGGTTGCCAACCTGACAGATTTGTTGTATTTAGTGTCATCATTAAGGCAAAATAATGTTAGTTATGTTATTAATCAAAATTAGAATGCTGGTAGCCTAATGAACTTCGGATGAAGCTTGAACATGAGTTCATTGCATAATCAAACGAAATTCGTTAAACAAGCAGGCTAATTTGGCGTTTTCTAAGGTGAGAAGGAAGCAATTGGTCGCTCATTGTTCTCATTGTTGGAAGAACATAAGTTTTTGTAAAGCAAAGGAGAATCCCATTTTCAGAATATTAGTTTCTGAGGAAGATTACAGTCTTTCAGCAGTATTTTAACTTAAGAAGCATGCTACAAGTTATCTTCAGAGGTTTAACTTTATTAATTTTGCAACACTTCATTTTGAAAGTGTGGTCATAACCTGTATTAAATCCCATGACCACTGAGAAGTCATTACAGACAAAAAAGAGTAAAGTAATTGAATTTGAATTGAAAGGATACTAGAAGAGATTACTATTCACCTCTTTGTCACGTGATTAACCTTCAGCAGCATATCTCACTGGGGTTATGACTCATGGCATCGGTCTCTGGTTGCCATGCCCAGATGTGTGACCTGTAAAGGTGACCTGTAAATGACAGAAAATGCAAAAATACTGCAAAAGAAATATTTAGGCTAGTTGAATTAAATGAAAAATACTTTATTGGCAAGATCTGTTTGAGTAACAATAACGCAAAGTAAACAATTATGATATCTATCAATGAACTTTAGCCTCGTCATTAGCCCAGCATCGGAAATGTACTACGGGGCAAAGGGCAAAAATGCCCCCAAATAAATCTATTTTGCCCCAGAAAGCACAAGGGTAGGGGCAAAACATGCCCCTTAAATATTTCTTGTAAGATTCAAATTTATATGCATTCTCTTCACTATCTCACTATCAAACGCAGCTAAGACATTTGTTGGTCAATCCACATATGACTTGGCTTACGTGCACCCGCTCCTATGCCAAATCATGGTATAGCCTACTCTTTGACTACACCATTGCTTATCCATGCCTCTCTCCTGCACTGTCCTGACTGTGAACATTTTCACAATGGACTGCTTCATGGTACGGCCAAATAAATATGAGAGTAGGCTAGTGCTCCGCCTCCAATTCTGAGTGAGAAGAATGAAAAAGAGGAAACACCAGAAAACTCCGCGAGTAACTATACCGAGGGATAAACTAATTAAGTCAGCCAATATTCAGCTGATATTGGCTATAAAAGTGATTGCTAACCTATAACTTTGCTGGCTAAATCACAAAACTGGACTTTAGTCAAACGAATTGTCATCACGCACAGGCGGTTATTTTATTAAAACAAAAGTTAGCCAGGGGGAAATTAAATCCAATGGCAAGATGCTAGTTGTTAGCATTGTTCCAATTCAGTTTTAGCCAATTTTAGCTACAACGGTGAGACCAGGACAGCATCACTACAGCCTTACATACCTTTTAAGCCTTTACTTTCACTGTTATGCTGAATAAGCTAAAACACCACTCAGGTTGATGGGACCAGTATATGAACAGTGTATGATTCTAAGAGACATTAATTCATACAGTGAAATTCACCATTTACTTCAGGGAATTAGATTCAAACCTAGAGTATGGCAGTTTTGCAGTGTTGTGGCAGTTTACAGAACACCACGTTAGTTCGGTATATAGCTACCATGCAGAAGGCATTATAGTAGCTATATAACTTATAACTATAATATAACTACTGCTTGGCAAGCTAAATAGCCAGCTAGATAACAAAGTTTACTTGGCTAGCCAGTGAGGTAGCCACACACTGCTGATTGACAGTAACAAATTACAGATCACCCTCAAAATCACACATTTCGTGAAATTAAACATTACATTGCAACATAGCCAAACGATATTTTCAAATGTGTTAAAAGGGATGATCAATATGGACAGGGAACGGAAGTACGTATCAGGGAGAGGGGGGTGCACCCACAGGCTATTTGGTGGGTGCTTGGAAGGATAAACCACCCCAGCCATCCACATCAAGTACCAGAGACCTACCACCACTAATCAGATTACAGAAAGCCTGCTACAAAGGTTTTCTAGATGCTCTGTCGGAGACTAACCATCTCGAAATTGAGTCTACCCTTAACTAACAATAAAATATGTTCTTCTGTTCTATTATATTGTGTTATAAATTAGGGCTGTCACTTATTCCAAAAATCTGAGTTCGAATGAATCTAATAGAGAAATTTATAAAAAAATTTGTACCATCAAGATTTCAATTATACGTTGCCTAACTGTATAATTATGGCCCAGTTTTAAATTTGCTATTAAATCTGTAGCTAAATAGCTTAAACGCGCTAGGCTAACTAATTAATAATGACAACAGTATCTTGAAGTTTTATTAAGCAAAATAAAACCAGGGGAGATGATAACAATGCCATTCCCAGCAATAAAATTACTCTGTAGATCAACTGTGGCTCAAACGAAAGAAAAAATCAACGCTCCATCATTAATTCACAAAAATGGCATGGCTTACTTAAACTGAACTGAACTGGCCGATCTCTGTGGTTATTATTTTCTCTCCAATGGTATAGCCGTAATATTTCCAAATGGCACTCCTGAGGTGTGGTGGAGTTACAATTTTTATTGGCTCCTCCATTTGTAATGTATGGCCTACAGGCTAGCATGACCCACACATGGAATTTATTTAGGCTACCAAACGGTATACCCTCCAGTCAAAACAATAACATGGCTTGTTGTTTATCAGTCTCTTTGATATTGAGCATTACCATGAGCGCAGTGCACAGCTGGGCTCCTTATTTCGCTTAGGCAACGGGATTACAAGTTTGAACCCTTAATTACACATTCAAAATTTTACATTTTCCTGAGATTCAAACAGGTTTGATTAACTAACAAAGAAGTGACAGCCCTTCTCTAAATATTATGTCAGTACCTTGTCTTGTGGTGTACAAGCTTGAATGTTCTCATTGTAATGGAACTTGAACAATTAGACAGACATATATTACGGACATAATATTCAACAGATACAAAAAACGGCTGACTTGCAGGGGATTTTTTGTTGAGTGCTGTAAATTGAAAATCCAGGAATACTGTATTTAATTACATTGTGCCCAATACCAAGGGCTATAAGTGAAGGTTGGCCTCAATACACATATTACACTTTTTCTTGTCATTTAATCTCTATTTAGCCAGGTTTGTCTCATTGAGATTAAAACCTCATGCAAGAGAGACCTGGCAAGATGAACAGCAGTACATTTTATACAGTCTATAACAACAATTTACAACAATAGAATACAAGTTTTTTTTTAAGGTTTTAAGTGCAGATGCATGTTTATAGATAATGTCGCCATAGGCCAGAACTGAAAGGTATGTAACTTGTTCTGCAGGAAGCATAAATTATATTTAGAATGATCTACAACCCCAATTCCAAAAAAGTTGGGACAATATGTAAAATTCACATAAAAGCAGAAAGCAGTGATTTGTAAATTCTCTTTTACATATATTTAATTGAAAACAGTATAAAGAAAAGATATTTAATGTTTTACCTTATCAACTTTATTGATTTTTGTAAAACGCTATTTCCGAATTTGATGCCTGCAACACGTTCCAAAAAAGTTGGGACAGGGCCAAAAAAAGTCTGGAAAGTAAAAAAAAAAACCTTTTTGGAACGTTCCACAGGTAAACAGGTGATGCTATCATGACTGCGTATAAAAAGATATCAAAAGACTCTTGATATTTTATTTTCAGCAATACTATAACCTCTCTGCATTTTAATGGATCTTTATGGGAATTTGGTGGTGGGACTAGATTAAGCTGTAAATTACATGGGAATAGTATGGAATCTATGGTTGGCTGAGTGGCTGTAAGTAATCAAGGGTCTGAGGTATCAAACAAGCCTCAAACCATCACTCTGTTGTCAGATATGCAGTAGATATGGTTGGATCATTTGGAGAGTTGTTGAGTTGTTTCTCCTGGCTTATTTTTCCATAGAGTTCAATAGGAAAATGAGTCAGGAGAAACAACCCTTAAAGTGATCCATCCATATCTACTGCATATCTGGCAGCAGAGTGATGTTTTGAGGCTCATTTGATACGTCAGACCCTTGATGACTTAGAGCCATTTAGCCAACCATGTGTTCCATACTGCTCCAGTATAATTTACAGCTAAATCTAGTCCCACCCCCCAATTCCCATAGAGATCTATTCAAATGCAGAGAGGTTATAGTATCGCTTCTAAGAGTACCTGAAAATAGTCTTTTGATATCCTTTCATACCCAGTCATGATGGCATCACCTGTTTACCTGTAGAATGGCAAACAGGTGTTTTTTGAGGTTCCCAGTCTTTTTTTTTACCTCTGTCCCAACTTTTTATGGAACGTGTTGCAGGCATCAAATTCAGAATTAGCATATATTTACAAAAATCAATAATGTTGATAAGGTAAAACATTAAATATATTTTCTTTGTACTATTGTCAATTAAATATATGTAAAAGAGAATTTACAAATCACTGCTTTCTGCTTTTATGTGCATTTTACATACTGTCCCAACTTTTTTGGAATTGGGGTTGTACATTCTACACATATATTATTTATTTACAGGTTAAAAAGAACTGGCCCTAAAAACGATCCTTGTGGAATACCTTTATAAATATTTTGTGAATCTGACCTAAATGCCTTCGAGGGATATACACCAAGTTATTTCAGGTAGGTCATCTTGAAACCATCCAATAGTCTTTCGGACTAATGCTCTTTAATCGTCAGATTAAGAATGCTGTGATCTGCTGTATGAGAAGCTTTTGTTAAATCAGGAAGGCACAAAGGTGTTTCTTGTTAAATGTTAAATGCAAGCCTAGTGTAATCTACGACCTTTAAAGGAGCTGAAGTAGTACCATGTTGTGCTCTTAAACCGGACTGTGAATCACATAAAATGGTTTTATTATTAAAATAAACTACTCATTGAAAGTTTGTCGTTATTTCTATAATAACGAATGGGGAATACTGCCTTCGGTGAATACCTTGGTCATGCTCTCACACTTTTTTCCTCCTTCACAAAATGTTTGCAGAACATTTTTCTCAGAACTCATCTGAGAATATGAAATAATGCATATTTTTAATTATCAGTTCTAAAGAACTTTTAAACGTTTTATAACTTGCCATTCACCATGGAAAAAAGCAAGTGGTAGGGATCCCACAAAATAGCAACCTTTAAACTGAGCAGAATTCAAATTGGACACCACAGAAGAAGTCCATATAATTTGAATAATTTATGTTGTATGATATATATATATACAGTGAGCAGCATAATTAATTGGACAGTGACACATGTTTTGTTATTTTGGTTCTGTACTCTCGCACTTTGAGTTTGAAAGGATACAATTACAATGGGGTTGAAGGCAGGCTGTCAGCTTTAATTTGAGGGTATTATCATCCATATAGGATGAACCGTTTAGAAATTATAGACCCTTTTGTACATAGTCCCCTCCATTTTCTGGCATCAAAAAATATTGGACAGTTTAACATAATGTAGAATAAAGTAATGATTTTTTATATTTGGTCGCATATCCTTTGCATTCCATGACTTCCTGATGTCTGTGATCCAAAAACAAACTCTTGATATTTTATTTTCTGGTACTCTTACAAGCGATACTGTAACGTCTCTGCATTTGAATGGATCTCTATGGGAATTTGGGGGTGGGACTAGATTTAGCTGTAAATTATGCTGGAACAGTATGGAATACATGATTGGTAAAATGGCTGTAAGTCATCAAGGGTCTGAGGTATCAAACAAGCCTTAAATCATCACTCTGCTGCCAGATATGCAGTAGATAT
The DNA here is from genome assembly GCA_029718625.1 of Synaphobranchus kaupii. Classification (NCBI taxonomy): domain Eukaryota; kingdom Metazoa; phylum Chordata; class Actinopteri; order Anguilliformes; family Synaphobranchidae; genus Synaphobranchus; species Synaphobranchus kaupii. The sequence goes on along the minus strand of CM056377.1, from coordinate 48,071,408 downwards.
GGATGGATCACTTTAAGGGTTGTTTCTCCTGACAAATTTTCCGATTGAACTGTATGGGAAATAAGTCAGGAGAAGAAACCCTTCAAGTTATCCATCCATATCTACTGTATTTCTGGCAGCAGAGTGATGATTTAAGGCTTGTTTGATACGTCAGACCCTTGATGACTTAGAGCCATTTAGCCAACCATGTGTTCCATACTGTTGCAGTGTAATTTTTTAAAATAATTTATTTCTTGATGAGGGATTATTTTTTCTCAGAATAAATTTACTTCAATTAAAAGTTGGATTTTTCTCATTTTTTCAGTCTGAGATTAAGCTAATTCACCAAACGGTGAATTTTTTAAAACCCTTTTCACTCATCTTTACCAGGGATGCCAATAATAGTGGAGGGCACTATACTGTATATATAATAAGCTTATTTGTAGATGCTTCACTGAGTTTATTTGTGAGTGTATACATTTCACAACCTTAGATCAAGTACACAAACATCTGCTAGCAGATACAGCGAAAGCAAAAGCTGTCCGTGAAGCAGCATACCCCGCAGTCCACAACGACGGCCAGCGCCGTCTGTCACTGGAAGTCTCTAAAGAACATGTCTCAGTCTGTGGGATTACAACTCACATATATAATCAGGCACCTGTGGACTGCCTGCATCAGCTGCGTAAGTCATACAGTCCTCTTGCACAGCAGTTAAGGTTGAGGATTGCAGGCTGAAAAAGTACAGCACCTGTCTTTGGAGAACATGCATTTTCATATGAGCTCTCCTGGATTGACAGATTTTTTTTTGGCTTTCCTATTGTGCAGGTAGTGAACAAAAAATATATAAGCGCCAATGTATAGTGACTTTAATAGGATATTGGGCCACCATAGTTTTTGGTTTAACTGGCTACTCTTGCCTTATTTCTGTGCAAAGATATAACAGTCTTATATAACAGTCTTACAGGTATACCCTTCCTCCCACTGTTGCTGCGATGTTTTTCCCATGCTGGAATTGCCTTGAACAATGTTACTTGTAAAACATTAGAAAGTTTAGTTGCTGAAGTTCCCACCCAAATGTGCCCCAACAATCACCCCTCCTCTTCCAGCTATGTTTGCTATATTTACAGACCAGGGGTCGACATCATCGGTAGCCCGGTAGCCCCAGGCAACCAGTTAGTCACAGATTGTCCTTTTTGGCTACCAGGATTTGGTAGTTGGTAGCTCGACTGGGCAACCACTCCAAAAAAAAACATATATAGTGGATTTCTTAAGCCTACATTATGTAGGTATATTTCATGCCAATGTTGATCCATCTCAACAATGCAAATGAAATGAACATGCAAGTTATCACTACTGTTCCAACTCATAACATTACACGATGCACTGTAGCCTGCTCACTTATCTTGATCAGTGGCCGGTTAAAGCTCATGTTGTTGTCCTCTTAAAACTAACATAAAACACAAACCTATTTTGTTGAAAGGTTTAATTTCATGTTTTTATTTATTGATTGATTGATTTATTGATTTGATTATTGATAGGCTGAACTAAAATGAATGAAAAAGAACATGCATGTTTACATGTTTAATTTTATATAGGCTATTTATTGATTGATTAGGCTATTTATAGGTTTAACTAAAACCTATAGGTTCATATTTTTTTGCACATTTTTAGCCTATGTTATGAAAATAATACATATCCAATAAATATTAGGCAGTCAGATAAAATTGAACAGTCATCTCAACATTCATGGATGTTCTGAGATGAAATATCTGAAAAACCATCAGATGAATTTGTATACTTGCTTGTTTTATCTACAAACACCAATTCCAAAAAATTTGGGACAGTATGTAAAATTCAAATAAAAGCAGAAAGCAGTGATTTGTAAATTCTTTTTTACATATATTTAATTGAAAACAGTACAAAAGAAAAGATATTTAATGTTTTACCTTATCAACTTTTTGAAAATTGATTTTAGTAAATATACGCTAATTCCAAATTTGATGCCTGCAACATGTTCCAAAAAGGTTGGGACGGGCAAAAGAAAGACTGGGAAGGTTGTGGAATGTTCAAAAAACACAGGTAAACAGATCAATAGGTAACAGGTGATTCTATCATGACTGGGTATACCACAAATGCTCGGGCGTTTACGAGCAAGGATGAGTCGAGGTTCGCCACTGTGAAAAACTGCATGAGCAAATAGTCCAACAGTTTATGAACAATGTTTCTCAATGCACAATTGCAAGGAATTTAGGGATTTCACCATCTACAGTCCATAATATTATTAAAAGATTCAGAGAATCTGGAGAAATCTCTGTGTGTAAAGGGCAAGGCCAAAAACCAATATTGAATGCCTGTGACCTTCGGTCCCTCAGACGGCACTGCATTAAAAACAGTGTCCACCTTTCAAATTGTTTTTGGAAATAATGGACGTTGTATTCTCCAGGCCAAAGAGGAAAAGGACCATCCTGATTGTTACCAACGCAAGGGTCAAAAGCCAGCGTCTGTCATGATATGGGGATGTGTTAGTGCCCATGGCATGGGTAACTTGCACATCTGTGAAGGCAACATTAACGCTGAAGGGTACATATGCATTTTGGAGCAACATATGCTGCCATCTAGACGACATCTTTTTCAGGGCCGTCCCTGCTTATTTCAGCAAGACAATGCCAAGCCACATTCTGCACGTGTTACAATATCATGGCTTCGTAGTCAGAGAGTGCGGGCACTAGACTGGCCTGTCTGCAGTCCAGACCTGTCTCTCACTGAAAACGTGTGGCACATTATGAAGTGCAAAATATGACAATGGAGACCCCGGACTGTTGAGCAGCTGAAGTCTTATATCAAGCAAGAATGGGAAAAAATTCCGCTTTGAAAACTGCAACAATTAGTGTCCTCAATTCCCAAAAGATTACTGAGTGTTGTTAAAAGGAAAGGCGATGTAACACAGTGGTAAACATGCCCCTGTCCCAATTTTTTTGGGGCAGGCATCAAATTTAAAATGAGCGTATATTAACAAAAAACAATAAAAATGTATTAGTTTGAACATTAAATATCGTCTTTGTACTGTTTTCAATTGAATACAGGTCCAAACGTATTTGCAAATCATTGCTTTCTGTTTTATTTACATTTTATACACTGTCCCAATTGTTTTGGAATTGGGGTTTGTACGATATCATATGTTTCAGTGTATTTGTCAAATCCATATTCCTGTGAACATGCCATTTATTGAATATCAATTTTTTTGTGATAATTTCAATTCACTGAGATGCTAGAGTAGAGTTTATTGAATTTCAGGTTTGCCAATAAGCATATGTGTTCAGAGTTTAATCCAGATTTGCTGAGATATCCATAAGGGAGATAATAAGTTTTTCCTGTTTCCTGTTTCCTGTTTGGTGAGTGACTGAGCTGTGCTACTGAACTGTGCTGTAGAAAAGTTTGGTGGTGATCGTTTTTGTACTGGCAAATCTGCAAATTGCGATTGTTCTCAAAAAACAAAAACAAAATATATTAGGCTACAAACTAACGTTAGGTAAGACGAATTCGCTGCTGAGCAGGCTTTTTCCGGGCCAGCAGTATCACTTAGAGCCCGCATAAACGGGGCATAGGTGTTTACTGTGGAAGTCTGTGGAAGTCCTCGCTTACAGACAAATCTGCAAATTGCGATTGTTCTCAAAAAACAAAACAAAACAAAATATATTAGGCTACAAACTAACGTTAGGTAAGACGAATTCGCTGCTGAGCAGGCCTTTACCGGGCCAGCAGTGTTAGGCTAGGTAAGATTCTCAAAAAAACAAAACAAAATATATTAGGCTACAAACTAACGTTAGGAAGTATCACTTAGAGCCCGCATAAACGGGGCATAAGTGTTTACTGTGGAAGTCCTCGTTTACAAAGGCTCCTGTTTGGTGAGCGACTGAGCTGTGCTACTGAAAAAAACAGTAGCTCTCACAAAACAAAATATATTAGGCTACAAACTAACGTTAGGAAGTATCACTTAGAGCCCGCATAAACGGGGCATAAGTGTTTATTTGTTAACAAAACAAAATATAGTGTTGATCCTGCTTCCGACGAATTTTGTATATCTTCTAATACAAGGGTAAGCTATGGCTTCGTTTGATCCCTCAGTCTCTCCCATTCCTCGCTCGGTTTCTCCTTCCTCGCCATATTGGGCTATCTCTTGCCCGGTATGTGACATGTTTACCTATTCCTCCTTCTCCGCCACTAGTGGGAACTTTACTTGTGATAAGTGTAAATTAAATGCTAGGTTGACTGCGAAGATAGCCGAATTGGAATCTCGCATCCGTACCCTACATGAAATTAGAGAAACCGAAAAGTTCATAGAATCCTTCTCGGTTTCGGGTGCTCCAGCTAGCCCGTCCCCAACTAATGTTAGAAATTCGAAAATGCCTCTGCAGCAAGGTAACAGCAGGTGGATTACAGTTCGCGAACGTAGTCATAAACCACCGGTACTCCACCAACCACCAATTCGGGTTTCGAATAGGTTCTCTCCCCTGAGCAATGCACCTTCGGTAAAACCGGCTGAAAAAGCTTTGATAATCGGTGATTCTATTCTACGAAACGTAGAAATTGCAAGTCCAAAGACCGTAGTTCAGTGCATTCCTGGTGCTAGAGCGACCGACATAGAAGCAAATTTAAAAATGCTGGAAAAAACTAACCGTAAATTTTCTAGCATTATTATTCACGTCGGCGCAAATGATGTCCGGTTGAAGCAATCGGAGATAACGAAAAGTAATTTTGAATCAGCATGTGAAGTAGCAAAACGGTTGTCTAACACTGTTATTTGCTCTGGCCCCATTCCTTCTAGGCGTGGTGACGAAACTTATAGTAGACTAACGTCACTAAATCGTTGGCTATCTGAGTGGTGTCCCTCTAATAATATCGGCTATATAGATCATTGGCACACTTTTTGGGGGACTAATCTTTTAAAAAGAGATGGTGTTCACCCCACGTGGGAGGGTTCAGCTCTTATCTCTAAAAAACTGGCCTATAGTCTTAGAAATTCAAGTCCCTGACTAATTAGAGCCAAGGCCAGGAAGCAGAACTTCTTGTCTGCTTGTTCCCCAGAACCATCAGCTAGGGTTCACCCTTTAGAAATTGAAACTGTGTCTGTCCCACGTATACAAAACCATGTCAAATCTCGCAAAAACCGTGAAGTTTGTTTTAATAATCTGATTAAGATTAAAACAAAACACAATCCTATTAGCTCAAGTGATACTACTACCATGAGAGTTGGCTTATTAAATATAAGATCCCTTAATTCCAAGGCAGCTCTTGTGAATGAATTAATCTCAGACTGCTCTCTTGATATACTATGTTTAACTGAAACATGGCTGAAAGTGGATGAAAACTTTACATTAAATGAATCCTCTCCACCTGGGTTCATATATAGCCAAAACCCCCGTCTCTGTCGAAGAGGGGGTGGGGTTGCTGTTATTTATAAATCTGTCTTTCAGTCAATTCCAAAATTAGAGTATGCATTTGATTCATTTGAAGTGTTAGTTATGAACACTCAGCCAGCAGTGGTTGGTAGAAACCGCCCCTCCTCTCAGCCTATTTTACTTGTAACTGTCTATAGACCTCCTGGCCCATATGCTGGCTTTATTCATGAATTTGCAGATTTTCTTTCTCATTTAGCTGTAAGTCATGACAAAGTGTTAATATTGGGTGATTTTAACCTGCATTTTGAAAATACAGATGATCCTTTTACCTCAGCATTTACGGTCATTTTGGAATCAACTGGTTTCATTCAAAATGTTTTTGGCCCCACGCATTGTCATAGTCATACTTTAGACCTGGTCTTAAGTCTTGGTATTGACATTGTTAATGTTAAAATTCACTCGCATAATCCTATTTTGTCTGACCATTTCCTCATTACTCTGCAGTTAAAATTAGCCCATTCTGTAGAATCTGAACTCAGAACGTATACAGGTCGCACTATCACTACCTCCACTACTGGAAACTTTATGCATGTGCTACCTGATTACCTTGATTTAGACACTTCATCCAGCTCCCTGTCAACCAATGATCTGGCAGAGGAATTAGCTACTGCTCTACGCAAAACCCTTGAAGTAGTTGCTCCGTTAAAAAGCAAAAAAGTAATTGAGAAGAGGCTTGCCCCTTGGTACACCGACCACACGCGGGCTCTTAAACAAAAGTTTCGGCAGCTTGAACGCAAATGGCGTTCTACTAAACTGCAGGTATTCCACTTGGCCTGGAAAGAGAGTCTTAGTGCCTATAAGCATGCTCTCTCCAATGCTAGGTCCTCTTACTTTTCAAAGCTTATACAAGAAAATAAGACCAATCCCCGATTTCTATTCAGAACAGTTGCTGAACTAACTAATAATCATGCAACAACTAACCCTCAAATTCCAGTCTCATGTAGTAGTAATGATTTCTCAAATTTCTTTAGTGGTAAAATTATTGAAATTAGGGAAAAGATCACACAAGTTAGTGACCATGGTTTTGACGATATAGAACTGCCTCCTAGACACACTGAACGTCTTGAATCATTTACTCCAATACTTGAGAGCGAGCTAATTCAGTTAGTTTCTTCTTCAAAATCATCCACCTGTCTTCTAGACCCCATACCCACAAAGTTATTGAAGGAGATATTGCCTATGCTCATCAAACCAATTATTCATTTAATTAACTCATCATTGCTATCGGGCCATGTTCCTACATCCTTTAAATTGGCAGAAATCAAGCCACTACTTAAGAAACCAAATTTGGATCCCACTTTCCTGGCCAATTATAGACCCATTTCAAACCTCCCATTTTTATCAAAGATTCTTGAGAAATGTGTAGCGCAACAGCTTTCTTCATTTCTACATACTTATAATGTGTATGAGAGGTTTCAATCTGGGTTTAGGAAGCACCATAGCACCGAGACCGCCCTTGCCCTAGTAATGAATGACTTGTTCCTCTCTCTGGACTGTGGCTGTATTTCTATTCTTGTTTTACTTGACCTGAGCGCTGCCTTTGATACTATAGACCATAATATTCTCCTCTGCAGGTTAGAAAATTTAGTTGGTATTACCGGGCATGCTCTTATGTGGTTTAAATCTTATCTCTATGATAGATCCCAGTTTGTTAGGGTAAACAGTCAGTCCTCTGAATTTTCTAAGGTGAACTTTGGAGTACCACAAGGATCGGTCTTGGGTCCTCTGCTCTTCTCTCTTTACATGCTCCCTCTTGGGAACATTATAAGCAGACATGGTGTTAACTACCACTGCTATGCAGATGACACACAACTTTATATATCAGTTAAGCCAGGTGAAGTTGACCAGTTGTCTAAACTAGAGACCTGTCTCAAAGATGTAAAGGCCTGGATGACCCAAAATTTCCTCTTATTGAACTCAGATAAGACTGAGATATTAGTATTAGGTCCCAAATCCCTTCGAGATAAATTCTTACAGCTTCCCTTAAATTTAGATTGCTTCTCTGTCTCCCCTAACAAGGTTGTTAAAAACCTTGGTGTAATTATTGATTCAGATCTCTCCTTTCAGCCCCATATTAACAATATCACAAGAATGGCCTTCTTCCACCTGAGGAATATATCTAAATTAAGGAAGGTGTTGTCCCTGGAGGATGCTGAAAAAATGGTTCATGCCTTTGTAACCTCTCGACTAGACTACTGCAATGCATTATTGTCTGGTTGCACTGGCTCAGCCCTGAATCGCCTCCAACTTGTACAGAATGCAGCCGCTAGGGTTCTTACTAGAACCAAGAAATGGGAGCACATCAGCCCGGTGCTCAAAACTCTTCATTGGCTGCCTGTCAAATTCAGAATTGACTACAAGATTTTACTTCTAGCGTTTAAAGCTTTAAATGGCATGGCCCCTGAATATCTGAGTGACTTACTCATTCCTTACTGTCCTCCTAGATTACTTCGCTCTCAAAATGCTGGCTATTTGAAAATTCCTATTATATCTAAAATTACAATGGGTGGCAGAGCCTTCTCTTACAGAGCCCCTTTTTTATGGAATAATCTTCCCATGTATGTACGGGCTGCAGACACACTTTCTGTCTTTAAGTGTAGGCTAAAAACGTACCTCTTTAGTCAATCCTATAGTTAAGGATGTCGGGGGGGGGGGGGGGGGGCTAACCTTCTCTTTTCCTCTCTCACCCTGAGCTGCAGATTACTCCGGCCCGTCCCCCTCTCACCCTGAGTTTGCAGACTGCTCCAGTTATGCCCCTCACCCTGAGTTTGCAGACTGCTTCGGACCCGTCCCCCCTTTGGTTTGGTTTATCCTCCCGACTTCACGCAACCGGAGTCCCAGATGCATCACCCCGCCCCCTTTGAACTGATGATTGAACTGATGATTGAACTGATGATTGAACTGATTATTGAACTGACTATTACCATTCAGTCCACCTTTAGTCTAAACCGGGCCGGCCAGCGAAGGATGGGCACCCCCTCTCTAGCCAGGTTCCTTCCGAGATTTCTTCCCACTGGGGAGTTTTTTCTCGCCACTGCTCAGTGTTTTTTTTTTCTCCCCTACCGGGGAGTTTTCTTACCTCATTTTGCTGGTTGGGGGCTATGGCCTGGTTTTTTGCTCAATTTTCCTTCTGTCTCCCTGTGCAGCGTCTTTGTGACAGTTCTCTGTAAAAAGCGCTATACAAATAAAATTGAATTGAATTGAATTGAATAAGGGAGATAATAAGTTTGACTCCTCCAGAAATACAAGAAAGATGCCACCATAACCATTCATAGTGGGTTTTGAAAGAATGCAATTAAGCATACACCTAAGGACACTGAGGAAATGAGGGGCAAAAAGTCCTTTGCTTCCCTGACCTCAGGCCATTTTACATTTTACTGCTCTGTTTAGGGTCAAGTCTAAGAGGTGTCTTGGCTGGGTTTTTATATCTTGTTTTTTTAATGAGGTTCTGTTGATTTTCACTTTAAAGAACTTTCCAGCAATCAGGAGGTGTGTTGTCGCTTCTGACGTCTGAGCCACTTCAACACTTCTCACTACCTCATGACTGCTGCCCTGGCACAAAATGGTTACCGGCAGTTTGCATGCTAATGTCTTTTTCCAATTCCGTGAAGGAAAACAGCAGGAAAAGGTAGAAGTAATAGGATTTAATGTAGCTGTGAGGAATGGCGTAGTCGACTTTAATGATAGTGTGGTACGTTAATCTAATTACCTTTCGCTTGACGGTACACGAGGCATGTGCATCCAACACTCTTTACCTTCAGGGTAGCTACGCTCTTTGCTTTAAAGTGTTCACCCGTATTTAGTTCCTTCTGCTGGATCGGATGTTATGTTTTGCACAGAAGCTTTTGTCAAAGGGAAACTGCTTTGTTGAAAGAATCTGTCCAATTTTGAGATTGAGCCATACATTATTTTGTTCAGCTCATTTTTAGCAGACATAATGCTTTAATTGCTGTGACAGGTCTTGTAATGTAGGCAAACATGACTAAAAATCTATTTCACTGTGCTCTGTTGTGTTCCGTGCTTCCTTAATTATGTTTTTTGGTTTGAGATAAGAGGGGACTAAAACCTTTGAAATTACCTCTGTAATATAGTTACAGCCCCCTCCATAATATTTGGGACAAATACGTATTTTTTTTCTTGATTTGGCTCTGTACTCCACAATTTTAGATTTGTAATCAAACAATTCACATTGTTTTTTTGCTGCTAACTAGTGGTTTGCATCTTGAGGTACCCTCTGTAGTTCTGTTTGTGAAGTCTTCTGCGGACAGTAGTCACTGTCACATCCACGTCTGCCTCTGATCTGTCAGAAAGGTGTTTGGGGGGTTTTCGTAATTATGGTGAGAATTCTTTGGTCATCAACTGTAGAGGTCTTCCTTGGCCTACCAGGCCCTTTGCGGTTACTGAGCTCTTTATGATGCTCTTAATGATTTTCCAATCAGTTGATTTTGGTAAGCCTAAGGTTTGGTCTATGTCTCTGGCTTCCTTGACTTTCATTGTCACAACTCTTGTTGACAGTCACCAATAACAGACTCCAAAGGCAATCAAAAGCCTAGAATCAAGACTACATACTGAAAGCTCTCTTATACCTGCACTAAGAAAGAATTTGAAATTGTCGTGTACAGAGCCAAATCAAAAAAATAAATATATACGTATATACAGTTGAAGTTGGAAGTTTACATACACTTAGGTTGAAGTCATTAAAACTTATTTTTAACCACTCCACAGATTTCATGTTAGCAAACTATAGTGTTGGCAAGTCAGTTAGGACATCTACGTTGTGCATGACACAAGTAATTTTTCCAACAATTGTTTACAGACAGATTATTTCACTTTTAATTCACTATATCACAATTCCAGTGGGTCAGAAGTTTACATACGCTAAGTTGACTGTGCCTTTAAATTTTTTATATTTGGTTGCATATCCTTTGCATGCCATGACGTCCTGATGTCTGTGACCCAACAACATCAAAAGACTCTTGATATCTTATTTTCTGGTACTCTTACAAGCGATACTATAACGTCTCTGCATTTGAATGGATCTCTATGGAAATTGGGGGGTGGGACTAGATTTAGCTGTAAATTATGCTGGAACAGTATGGAATACATGATTGGTAAAATGGCTGGAAGTCATCAAGGGTCAGACGTATCAAACAAGCCTTAAATCATTACTCTGCTGCCAGATATGCAGTAGATATGGATGGATCACTTTAAGGTTTGTTTCTCCTGACAAATTTTCCTATTGAACTCTATGGACAAAATAAGTCAGGAGAAGAAACCCTTCAAGTTATCCATCCATATCTACTGTATTTCTGGCAGCAGAGTGATGATTTAAGGCTTGTTTGATACGTCAGACCCTTGATGTCTTAGAGCCATTTAGCCAACCATGTGTTCCATACTGTTCCAGTGTAATTTACACCTAAATCTAGTCCCACCCCCCAATTCTCATAGAGATCCATTCAAATGCAGAGACATTATAGTATCGCTTGTAAGAGTACCAGAAAATAAGATATCAAGAGTCTTTTGATGTTGTTGGGTCACAGACATCAGGAAGTCATGGCATGCAAAGGATATGTGATCAAATATTAAAAATCTAAAGGCACAGTCAACTTAGCGTATGTAAACTTCTGACCCACTGGAATTGTGATATAGTAAATTAAAAGTTAAATAATCTGTCTGCAAACAATTGTTGGAAAAATTACTTATGTCATGCACAAAGTAGATGTCCTAACTGACTTGCCAACACTATAGTTTGCTAACATGAAATCTGTGGAGTGGTTAAAAATTAGTTTTAATGACTTCAACCTAAGTGTATGTAAACTTCCAACTTCAACTATAAAAGAGTAACTAGAATTTGAATCAAACAAGCAATACAACGTCTATTATAACAAACAGTGAATAACAAGCAAATCAAAACTTTATAAAAAAGTAGGCTTTGTGCTAGTAAGCATAGTTATGCAAATTTCAGTCTTGACAAACATCTGTAACTCCCGGCAGAAACTAAGAGACTTCCAGTGAAACAGTTTGTAATAAACCACCGTTCAGTATAACAGTAGCCTATACTCTTCACTAAAAAAATACCATAAAAACAGCAACATTTCTGCTTGTCTTTTCACCGTTTTCTTACAGTGCAAATACTTTGGCTGTGCCCGCAAAATAACACCCCTTATTTGGGATCTTAGTAAATCGACCCCTTATAGTTTAGTTCAGTTACAGTTTTAACAGTTCAGCTGGCAGTTAAAGTTAAGGGCAGATGTAGATTGAATCCAGATCATATTGTGTGTGTGTGTGTGTCTGTCTGTGTTTGTCTGAGTGTGTGTGTGCGTGTGCGTGTGTGTGTGTGTGTGTGTGCGTGCGCGTGCGTGCGGGTTTGTGTGTATGAACTAAACACAAATTCAAAGGTCATAATTGGTTCAATATTAGTAACAAATGGCAGACTGTGGGGGGAAATGGCTCCCACTCTGGTATTTTGTTGTTTCAGTGTTTTTTGAAGTCAGACCAGCCAGCAATTTAGGAGGTTAACCACCACCCCCTCCTTATTTGAGAAGAACATGTTCTCTGTACATTTCATTGGCTTGTTTCCATGTCAGAATTAATCCCATAGTTTTCTCTTTCCACAGTAAGATACCAGGCGCAGGCACTATTTTTAGTCACCTTGTGAAAATGAGCCTCAGAAATAATTTTGACCTTTCTCTGTCTGTGCTTTAAAGCTGCATTTTCCAATTCTTGTATGCCTGCCATTCCTGTTTCATTCCACAAGAAAAGAGGAGTGGTTTTTGTGTTTTGATGTGCTGTTCAACAAAATAGCTACTGTCCTGTCATAAAATAAAGGTGAGCACTATTCCAATTGAGCACAATTCGCTGTGCATATACAATTATATAGGGGAAGTATGGTTTGGGGGTTGTTCATCCCTCTGTCACAAAAGTGATTTTCAGTCTCTAACAGACAGTTTTGTGGGGATTTTGATGAAGCATACATTTTGTCCTTACTCTTCTCTGGAACATCAAGGGTCTGAGGTATCAAACGAGCCTCAAACTATTACTCTGCTGCCAGATATGCAGTCGATATGGATGGATCACTTTAAGGGTTGTTTCTACTGACTAATTTTTCCATAGAGTTCAATAGGAAAATTAGTTGGGAGAAAAAACCCTTAAAGTGATCCATCCATATCTACTGCATATCTGGCAGCAGAGTGATGGTTTGAGGTTCGTTTGATACCTCAGACCCTTGATGACTTACAGCCATTTAGCCAACCATGTGTTCCAAACTATTCCAGTATAATTTACAGCTTAATCTAGTCCCACCCCCCAGTTCCCATAGAGATCCATTCAAATGTAGAGAGGTTATAGTATCGCTTGTAAGAGTACCAGAAAATAAGATATCAAGAGTCTTTTGATGTTGTTGGATCACAGATATCAGGAAGTCATGACATGCAAATGACATGTAATAATATGCAACCAAATATTAAATATGATGACTTTATTTAAATTTATGTTAATTACTTTTGCTGCCTTAAAATGGGGGGCCTATGTGGATCAATTTTTTTCAAAAATATAAAAATGTCTCAGTGATTCAACACTTTTGAACGGTAGTGTACACACATACATACGTACACATAAGGTAAACTGTGTTGCCTTATACAGTTACAAAAAAGTAAAATCAAATTTAATAATGATAATTACTACTACTACTATTACTACTAATAATATAAATAAGTATTTAGAAGCTTTATATATATTTCAGATTAATTATCTAAGGGATTTTCTTGTGTAAAATATTTGTAAATGACTTTCTTTATATACTAGATATACTCTAGATATTTTGTGTGTGTGTATCTATGTCTGTTTACATGCATTAGCCAGTCATTTATAGTGTCTGAGGACAAGTTTGCCTTTTTTGTTTCTATAACCGTGAATTGTATGAAAGCATATGTATCAGACGGGATGTGAATGTATTATTAAAGTGTTATATGTAGCCTACTGCCAACTGTTTGCTTGATATGTGTGCATAATGATGGTGGATCCTGTACTGCTGATTATTTTTCCATATATGAATGTATTGTTTTTGCGAAAAGAAAATCTTCTAGAAAGCATTGGAGAACCATTACTGATGTATTTGTTCATCTGAGATTCAATTAAAGTATCGACAAATCATTTCATGTTGGTACAAAAGTATCATACATAACAATCATTATGGAATATTTTGACTATGTATTGTTTTAAAAACTGTGACACAAGTTTGTGTTCATATATAGTTTAAAAAGATTGACAGAATTAATTAGCTATTTAGGAGCTATTAGTAACTACATTGAATCTCTTTCATTGCCTGACTATTTAAAGCCCCAGACGTTCTGAAGTAACGCTGCAAGACAATCTTTGGGTTTTTCTTAATCTTTTGACAAAGATTTTTATACAGAAATACACTATGGGCTCCATCTTGGCGATCTTGGTGCTTGGTCTAAGCCAGGGGTGTCCAATCTTATCCGGAAAGGGCCGGTGTGGGTGCAGGTTTTTGTTTTAGCCCGGCACTACAACACCTGATTCAACTAATTAACTAATCGTGCTCTTCAATCAAGACCTTGATAAGTAGAATCAGGTGTCATAGTGCTGGGCTAGAACAAAAGCCTGCACCCACACTGGCCCTTTGCGGGTAAGATTGGACACCCCTGGTCTAAGCGCATGGCGTAAAGTCCATTTAGGGCGTGTCCAAGTCCACTTTTGCTATTTTAACGGTGTGTTTTTGGGCGCTAAGCACAGCGCAACGTGCAAATGGGCTGTCTCTTCATTAATTATAGGTGTGTCTTGGGTGTGACATGCAATAAACCAATCAAAATGTCATATCCCATTCCCTTTAAAACCCTGCTTTTCCACCTTGGCGAATTGCTTGATGGCGAAACAGACGTGCTCGTGCGTGTTTAGTGCGATCAAGGAATAGGCTAAATGGATCAGTAGTATGATCAATATTATTCGGACTAACCATTAGCCTATGAGTTCCCGGTAATTCCCGACAGGGCTGTTATTTTACAAAATATATGCGGTTAAATTTCGTTAAATGGACCTGCAACAACTGAGAATAAGCTATCAATGGCTTCAGTCTCACCTTAGAAAACACCAAATTAGCCTGCTTGTTTAACTAATTTTGTTTGATTATGCAATGAAAGTGTCAAACATCAATTCCATGAGGCTATTCTCATGGAATTCTCGAAGTTCAAGCTTCATCTGAAGTTCATTAGGCTACCTGCATAGTAATATTGATTAATAACATAAATACCGTTATTTTGCCTTAATGATGACACTAAATACAATAAAGCTGTCAGGTTGGCAACCCATATGTTCATGCATATTTCCCCTTGTTTTATGATGTCCTGTTTATGGAAATGTGACCAACCTGTTTTACTTGTAGCGTAATGCTTTAAAACAATCCACTTCCCCAGGAAGACCGTGAAACATGCGACTTACAGCAGGGGACACAGAGAACGTGTAGCGTAGCGCACATGCAGAGAATGGCATTAAAATTAATTGTGAATTAATTGTGTAACGTGCACTGCAAATTTGTTTTCGTTTCTAATTAGACGCTTAGTTCTCTTTAAAATCGTTTTGTTCAGTTATGGAATAACAGGTGAAATCAGCGCGGGATTAATAAACTGAGAGTATGGAAACCTTGTCACTGTAATTTAAAAAATATTAAGGATGAAGAATACTAAGGTTCAAATTCAGTTAACATGGTGACATTTATCTCCGTTGTTTAACCATAGGCTATGGAAAAAACCTTATGCACAGCAAATCCGCTGTAGCATAGGCTATTTGAAAAACAATAAATGCAATATTCACTGGACAAGGTTTTGAACTTTTTTCAGTCAAAACCATTCTATTTACTTACAAACTGTAGGCCTAGAGAGCTGTATTGTAATGACATCGGAAGTGCATGTTCAGAACTCAAATATCCGTCTATTGCAGTGCGCAAGTTTTCCATTGAATGACAATTCACGCATTAGGTGTAAATGACAATTTGCGCATTAGGCTTGATATAGGTGTTATCAGCAAATGGAAAGCCATTTTTACATAGCCTACACAATAATAATATTTCACATTGTAATCTTGATATTTTTAGTCATGCTTGTGCGCGCCCCTGTGTGTAACAGACAGGAGGTTGTACGCGCGTGGTGCACACGCTTATGTAGACGCACTGATATGCGCTGTTAAAATAAAATGTAAAGAACTACGACAAGACTT
This sequence comes from Synaphobranchus kaupii, assembly GCA_029718625.1. Lineage (NCBI taxonomy): Eukaryota > Metazoa > Chordata > Actinopteri > Anguilliformes > Synaphobranchidae > Synaphobranchus > Synaphobranchus kaupii. The sequence continues at coordinate 48,055,740 of CM056377.1, read as the reverse complement.
TAGACCAGGTTTGTGGTGGTTTTAGCACAAGCGCTTTCTGCTGGCTCAATATAGCAATACTCCAAAAATAATCCTGGCCACTCCTCATCTTAAGACCAACATGCCCAGTTCACTTGTAATGGGCGCAAGAATACATGGTATTTAAACGATGTGAACGCACGGCGTTATAATGAACCATGCGCCAGGTGTAAGATAGCAAAGACACTTGCATTTGGGTTAGCGCCGCTTCGCGCCGGGTGTAAGATAGGGCCCTATACTGTATGTCCAAAAGCATGCAGACACCCCTTGGTCTGGGACTGTTTTTCATGGTTCAGGCTAGGCTCCTTAGTTCCAGTGAAGGCAAATCTTAACACTACAACATACAATGACATTCTAGACGATTCTGGGTTTCCAACTTTGTGGCAACAGTTTGGGGAAGGCCCTTTCCTGTTTCAGAATGACAATGCCCCCGTGTACAAATAGAGGTCCATACAGAAGTGGTTTGTCGAGATTGGTATGGAAGAACTTGACTGGCCTGCACAGAGCCCTGACCTCAACCCCATCAAACACCATTGGAATCAGTTGGAAAGCCAAAACTGCGAGCCAGGCCTAATAGCCCCACGTCAGTCCCCGACCTAATGCTCTTCTGACTGAATGGAAACAAACCCACGCAGAAATGTTCCAACATCTAGTGGAAAGCCTTCCCAGGAGAGTGGAGGCTGCTATAGCAGCAAATGGGGACCCACTCCATATTAATGCCCATGATTTTGGAATGAGATGTTGGGTGAGCAGGTATCCATATACTTTTGGCCATGTAGTGTATAATCATCATTTTGAACATCTTCAAAAAGAAGAGCTTGGGCCTTCTTCAAGGGTTGACCAGCCTGAGCCCTACAGTACAGCAGGAACTATTATCATAGTTAATACCTGTGAGGTGGAGTCTGTTTGGAGTGGTTTTTCCGGGCAAGTAAAAGCACTCCATTCACACTTGGGCGCATTCAGCAGTGACTATGTTCCTCAAGGTCTCCTCACTAGGCTAAGGAAACTGTGCCTTTCTAATAGAGTGCCTTTATAACAGGCCTAAGGCAATGGGCACGTGAACTGATTGCTGATTGGCTCAGGTGAGCGTGCTTGTGTGCGAGGCGGCTGCTGTCCAGGGTCCTGCAGGCCTCCCCAGCTGTGGGAGGGAACAGTTGACGGCAGCCCTCTCTGCGCCTTCTTCCACCCCTCTCTGGGTATATTCCATGCAGTTACTGAAAAACATGACATTTTACTGATTCACATGATTGCCATGGCCTTGAAAGTGCTATATATGTGCTTCCCAAATACAACAGGGCCTTCGTACTTGTTTTTGGCTATTCCCATGACACCTGGCTCATTTTGATGCATTGTTCCTAGAAATATTGAAGAATATGAATAATCGCTTGCTTGGTTCGTGAGACAATGCTAAAGAAAGCACTATCATAGTGGGGACTTAAAAATAGATGGAAATTTTTGATGTATTGCCATCCCAAAAATCGCTAATATGGTTTAATCTAGTGAGACTTGTTTCCTTGCACTGTCCCCAATAGATCGAGAGATTTGTATTTAACTGAAATCTTCCAGAGAGATCTCCTGTCAACAATGAAAAATTAATGCATGATTAATAAGAGTAATTAAAGTAAGGAGCCAAGTTTAGAAGATCTGACCAAGAAGGGAAAGATTATCTGCTTTAAGAAGAGATAAGGGTTTGATTACTTTCTATTTATAACTAAATCTTCATTGCCACAGAATGGCAAATATATACCTTTGAGAATGCTGAAGATTGCAAGTTTAGACAGAGCAAACAACCACACACTTATTTTGTGTTTCAACTTTTTCTTAAGAAGGAAATTTGATTTTTCGCTTTTTTATTGGTATAGTATTTTGGATCATATAAACATGCTTGACACCAGAAAAGTGCTACTAAAAGACAAGAACTACAGGCACATAACAATGCCAGCTGTCAGGTCAACAAGTTGATTTGATTCTATTAAGTATTCCATGACTAAGAGCAGCACTAAAATTGCCTTCACAAATAAGTCAGCCTTGAAAAGTTAGCCTCCCAGCTAACGAAATTGCGTTCTAGGAAGGTTCCCTGTATGTTATTAAGGTTGCTCTAAACGTTCCCTGTTTGATGCAATGTTGAGTTTTTTTCAGGTTCTAAGAACTTTCACACAACGTTTCTGAGGAACATCCCTTTAACATTCCAGAAACATTCTAGGAGCATTCCTCTTAGGTTCTAGGCACATTCTATGTAACATGAGGGTATCGTTCTGGGAACCTTCCTCTTGTGCTCCACGAACAGTTTATATAACACCAGGGGAACATTCTGGGAGCATTCCATGTAACATCAAAGGGGAACATTCTCTGGGCATTCCATAAAACATCAGGGCAATGTTTTATGTAACATGAGGGTATCATTCTGGGAACCTTCCTCTTGCGCTCTATGAACAGCTTATATACCATCAGAGGAACATTCTAGGAGCATTCCATGGAACATCAGAGGAATGTTCTATGTAACATTAGGGTATCTTTCTGGGAACCGTCCTCTTTTGCTCTATGAACAGTTTATATAACATCAGGGGAGTATTCTAGGAGCATTCCATGAAACATCAGGGGAACATTCTATGTAACACGAGGGTAACGTTCTGGGAACCTTTCTCTGGCATTCAACGAGTATTCTATATAATATGAGGGGAACATTCTCTGGGCATTCCATAAAACATCAGGGCAACGTTCTACGTAACATGAGGATAACATTCTGGGAACCATCCTCTTGTGCTCTACGAACATTTTCTATAACATCAGGGGAAGATTCTCTGAGCATTTCATGAAACACCAGTTAAAGGAACGTTCTGAGGACTTGTGAGGAACACAACATTATGACATACAGGGAATGCATTGCCACGTTTGTGACATTTATGGGATGTTCCTGGAATGTTCTTTAGTTATCTTGGAGTAACATTCCCCTATATATGCACCCCAGAATGTTCCCAAAATAACGTTTTGTAATGACGTGGCAAGAATGTATGGGGAATGTTACCAAGGGACTCCAGTCTCACAGTAAGGGAACGTTAAGTCCAAGCGTTAGAGAAACCCAAAGGGAATGTTTTGACTAACATTCCTAGAATATTCCACTTATGTTCCATAGAATATTCCCGTCATGTTCGTGGAATGTGAAGGGGAAGTTCGACAATCATGTTTTAAGAATGTTCTGCGGACTTGAAAGGAACTCAACATTATGACAACGCATTGCAACATTTGTGACATGTATGGGATGTTCCTGGAATGTTCTTCTGTTATCTTGGAGTAACATTCCCCTATACACCCCAGAATGTTCACAAAATAACATTTTGTAATGACGTGGCAAGAATGTATGGGGAATGTTAGCAATGTACTCCGGTCTCACAGTAAGGGAACGTTAAATCCAAGCATTAGAGAAACCCAAAGGGAACGTTTCGACAAAGATTCCTAGAATATTCCACTTATGTTACATAGAATGTTCTTGTAATGTTCGTGGAATGTGAAGGGGAAGTTCCGCAATCAAGTTTTAGGAATGTTCTGAGGACTTGAAGGGAACTCAACATTTCGACATCCAGGGAACGCATTGCAACATCTGTGACATTTCTGGGATGTTCCAGGAATGTTCTTTTGTGATCTTGGAGTAACATTCCCTTATACACCCCAGAATGTTCTCAATGTAATGTTCTGCAATGACATTACAGGGCTGTATAGGGAACATTCTTTAAAGATCCCAAACGTTCCTCGTTACCTGGGCTGGTGCAATATTGTCAAAAGCATGTAGCATGACTTTTTCCAATATCAAAGTTAACAGTACATTCCCTTACTATATGTTTATGCAAGGCAACATTTAATTATCTAATAAAAGTACTTTATTAAAAAAAATAAAGTCATACATAATTAGTCCAGGGTGGCCGAATGGTTGGTTTTAAATAGGGATCAATTGGGTACGTATTTAGACCTTTAAAAACGACGATAAATCTCCCTTTAGAAAACGGGAAACTCGCAGTATATGTACTTGTTGTGTATACATGTTTTTTCATGTTCTTCTGAAAAATGGGCCGCAAACCATGCTTTCTATCACGTTTATTGAATTAATTGTGCTCTTCCGCAAATCCGTTCTCTTGGCTACATCCATGCCAGAATAAAAGAGAAGCTTGCTGATGGGGCTGCTGCTGGGCTACAACATTCTGTTCTGCTCTCCGGAAATCTCGTGCGGGAGTTTACAAATGGTTGGGATGTAATGCACCAATTGCAAGAAGTAGTTTCAAATCAAATGTGATATTACTGTTTTTCAAAACATGTTTTGACTAAAACATTAAATACACAGACACGTGAGTATACTGTAAGTTTCCTGTTTTCTAAAAGGAGATTTATTGTGGTTTTTGAAGTCCTAACTACTTTACCAATTGAACCCCATTAAAACCCACCGAAAAGCTACGGTTAAAAGGTAAATTTCTCGGTAATAAAGCTATCAGTGAGGTTGTGCTGTACATGATTATAAATCATAGGAAACAACATTTCAATAAGGTCCAGGTTGAAAAAAATGAACCTATCCTTTAATCAGTATGGATATATTGTTGAAGAATGCAGCTGAAAGCGATATAGGAATAGAGTTAGACATGACTATATTCATATTCCTATCTCTGTGTACATTGACACTGCAAAACATTTGCTTGCAATCATAATTTCAATCATAATTCACAACATATTTACTGTAAAAATGGGGCGAGAGATGCACTATGGCCTGACACCTTGTAGGCACCACGAGAAAGACATTTCTTAATCTCAATGTGCACTCAATGTGTAGATTTACCTCCTGCTCTCCCCCTCCCTAATACATTACAAAGTTACTGATGTCAAGCAGATCAATCTAATTGGATGAATAGATCATACAGTAAAGGGCAGTACAAGCACTGAGTACATCAGTCTCTTACGTATGTGCGTCCTTATGTCCTTCGAGAACCTCTCACATGGATACAGGTGAAGTGCTGCAGATTAAGATTCACCTTCTGATTCATTAGTGATATCTGTCAGATGGGAGGAGTCTATGCAAATTTAAAATGTTCCTTAACTAGGCTTCAAGCAAAACCTTGCCACCAATCGTGGATACTCTGTCCTTGCACTTTTAATATATTTAGAAATATTTGTATATCCTATGTGATCAGTGGTCTCTATTCTTCTTTCTTTCTCACATTTTCATTATCAGTTTGCATTAATTAAAATACATGGGAGGTCTATTTATTCCTCAATTTACAATGTTTTTCTTGGCAAAACAAACATTGGGATTCCCAATATGTGTTTTGTTTAGCAAAAATGTTGTAATTCATTCGGAGAATGTAGCATTAACCTCTAGTACTCAAGTAGGTGTGAAGAAAGGGTTGATTAATCAGGCAGATTAATATTGGGTAAAGTAGGGTTGGAAAGGCACTTCCCTTTATGGTGCTGATGAAATTAAGGGGAAATTTTATGGCTGCAGACTTCAGGCTGAGACTGATAGGCCCCCTGGTTTTAAATTGAATGGTTCAGTTCTTTTACATTTGTTTTGTGCCTTAATCAGCATTCAACAGGTTATTGTGAAAACAATTAACATGGATGTTCATAGTTATCTATATTAATATATTACCATTTTTTGTAGGTTTTGTAATATTTTCAATGTTCTGTAAAAAAAATGTTCTGTTTGTTTTTTTTTCTGGAAATGAGACTTTTGAATGCCTTTTTCAATGCCACATTTGAACGTCTGCTGTTACTGTGGAGTGTCAGTACTTCCTGTTCATTTTATAGCAATTTTACACTTACACTCGGTGCAGACAGCCTGATAATGCCAAAATTACACCCAACATTGTATGGGTCGACGTGTAGAGGGCGTGGTGGTGCCTTTTTTGCGGAAAGAAAATCTAATGAATGACCGTCCATTTAAGAAAAATAGTAAACGGATCAGTGATTTATACTATAGTAGTTCATGAATAAAGATAAAAACATAGAGGTTGACTGTGGCACCAAAAATATAATTAAAAGGATAAAAAGTAATTCAAGATTGTTTTGACAAGTGTACTGAATGGACTGTACACCGTATTTAAGCATGTGTGTCTGCAGAATTCAAAGATTAATTTTAGTCTTGAGTGAACTTTTCTTTGATTGTTTTCTTTGTGTTATTTTAGGGGATTTAAAGTTTGCTGTTATGTTCCAAAAGTTCCTGGCTTCAGAATTGATGTAAAAGCTTCTAAAAACTGCCCCCGACTGCAGTAAATGAAGTGCTCTTAGTATATAGTACAATGAAAAGGAAATGAAAAATGACTGAAGAGGGTAAGTAGATGGGAAAAGTATTCTAGGTTCAAAAGTGGATGCAAATTACCCTTTCAACCGGTATTATTTGCATTCAGAAGTTCTTGGATAATTTTAGCTTGCCTTATGCCTTTATGAGGGCTTGTCTTTGGAACTTAATTACAAAATGGAAAGGTGAAAATAGGTATAATTTTCAGAGTAAATTATATTATTTAGCAAAAAAGAGAGATTTTTTTTCTCCATTATATTCTTTATGCCAACCTTTAGCTTGTGCAGTTAAACGTTGATATTTATAGCCCCAATGAATCGATTTAATGACAGAACTTCAAAATGCCTGTCTCCTTCAAAACAGTGGAATTAAAAATATTTGAATGGAAATAAGGATATGAGATTATGGTACATATTTACAACACCTATGTTTGTGTTGATCTAGAATGGTTGGAGGAAGGTTATGGCTGTACTTGTTTTAGTTTGTTTGGTCACAGATGCTCTTTCGGATGTTGGGGTCCTGATCTGTGAGAATACAATACACTACATGGCCAAAAGAATATGGACACCTGCTTGTCCAACATCTCATTCCAAATAATGGGCATTAATATGGAGTTAGTCCCCTCTTTGCTGCTATGGACCTCGATTTGTGCATGGGGACATTGTCATGCTGAAACAGGAAAGGGCCTTCCCCAAACTGTTGCCATTTTTCATTTAATTTTTTTAACCCAATCCACGTTGGCCCCCATGTGGTAAACGTATCCATCCCAATTACAGTATTCATGTTTGTCTGAAATGATAAAGTACAGCTTTAAGAAAACCCTGTAAATTTTGACACAGGATTGCTTAAAAGGGTAGCTGTCTGCGAAAACCTTTGCCTCTCCAGTTGCACTACAGGGCAATAAAATAGGAGGATGCTATTAATAGCCCAAAACGCGTATGACCCTCGTCTTGCCACAGCCACAGACTGTAAAATGCATAAACTGCAACGTTTATACACGCTAAGAAAATCATATTGAGATATAGAAACAATAATATATTTTTTAAACGTTGTACAAATAAGAATTTGCCATTTTCCCTTGCTTACTGTACTATATAACGTAGGCTACCCGATGCACTTTGATTTCTTTCTCCACAATATCTTGCGTAAATATGTTTAGGAAACCAAGTACTTACCAGTATGAAACCAAATACTCTATAGGCTATGAAGCTAGAAATATTTTCTGATTAATCCTAAAGAGTTTATCTTGTTACATTTCACCAAAGTCCCATACAGTTGGAATTTCTACAGCAATCACCTATCGCGAAATGCGTTGCTGTTGTTTTGTAAAAACACACATGCTTTTGTAGCCTACATTTCTTAAAAACCTTATTTAAATACATTAGGCTACTTATTTTATGCGTAAGCTACATAGGCTATACTGTATGTGACAATTCTAACTTTAAACCATGGATGTGCAGTGAATATATTTTTTAAATAAGACTAGTAGAAACTATGTGGAAATTGCCTCTGGAGGGCCAAAGTTAATAGGGTTTCCGCGCTGTTATGGTTGTGAAAGCTCTGTGCT